>JANHGO010000063.1:49980063-50047541 GCA_024606505.1 Aquila spilogaster | reverse complement strand
TGCAAAAAGAACAAAAGAGGAAGGCTTTACTTATTAATTACAAGTAGGACTGAATAGATACAACCATTGTTTATAATCCAGGGGCCGGGCGGCGGCGAGCAGCCCCCCGCGGGCACGGCGGCTCCGTCGGGCCTGTCGGGAAGGGGGGTGCTGCGGGGTGGGCTTCGCCTGCAGGTGCTGCGGCAGGGCAGCCGGCCAAGGGCCGGTTAACGCGCGGTAAGTGGCATCGGGGGGATTATCGCCGTGGTTTTCCCGGCTGGGCAAAAGAGCCTGATGAGAGGGCAGAGATACGCTTACGTAACACATAGGCGGCGGAGAGTCCATTAGGAACCCCGAAGGGAGGAGAAAAGTGGGATTTCGAGTTACCAGTGTTGCCAAAAATCTCGGGCCTGAGTAGTGGGAAGGGGAAGAGAGACTGCTATAATAAAATAAAATAAAAACTCAGCTTTTTTTTTTAAAACTGGGGGTTTGCTGTCTCTTTTCCACACTGGTGAGGGTGAAAGAGCCACATAAAGAGAAGTCACTGGAGCACTGGGAATAGCAAGGAAAATGGGGAGAATTTTGTTGCAAGTAATTGTAGAAACACGTGGAGTACTTGTTAAAGTAGGTAAAAATATAGTGCCGATATGGGATAAATTGATAGCCCCTTCAATACTTTTATGTTGACTTTCATAAAAAGGAGGGAAAAGTGCTTCAAAACCAACTGATTCTTAGCTTCTCTGAGAGCAAAAAGAACGAGTGGGATGTAGACAAATAAAACCAGCTGACATTTGAATATGTGTGAGAACTACTGTACATCCCTGTTAATGTTTTAGAGACACAGGGAGCTTTTTGAAAAAGGACTATTAAACCACACACACTTCATATTCTATGGGTGAAAGGCAAATGAACGTTTTCCTTTGTCTCTTTTCCATACTGGCAAATCTGACTCTAGTTCTGTGATGGAGTCTGGAGATGGAAAAGACTTGGTCCAGGGCACGATTATTCCCTTCTGTTTGGTTACTGGCATTCTTTCCCTTGAGCTGCCTGTCCCCCCATAACATACGCTGCTTAAAATTTCAGATTAATTTCTGGTGAGGCTACGCAGAGGTGAATTTGTGCGTGTGTGTGCTTATACACAGATGTGCGTTCAGCATGAGATGTTCTACAGCTCTTGTTGGAAACACTTTCCATTTACTACAGGCAAATCCCCAAACCTTTTCTGCAAATCTTGAGTCTTGTAGTAAATGCAGCTTTAACTTTACAGACACCTATTTAATAGAAGCTCTACTGTATGTTCAGAGGTGACTTCAAAGTTAAAGTCAGCTGTCATGAAGTCGAGTAACTGACTTTTGGAAAGCATGAGTATGATACTGGAGCAAAACCCACTGCTTATTTCACATGCTGTTCTTGGTTACTTTTCTTACTATGTATCCTCGCTACACCTGAAGTGCATCAGGTAATACATCAATTTATGAAAATGTTTGCAAAATGTAGTTTGGCTATTCTAAAACACTTGCTTTCAGGATGAAAACCTGGCTCTGTTGGAGTTAGGAAGAATTTTACTATTGGATTCTGTTTGCAAAATACTTTGGCTATTATTCTAAAATTTCTGCTTTCAAGAGGAAAACTTGGCTTCATTGGAGTTAGGGAGAATTTTATTATGGGCTTCTGTGGCTCTGGATGTCAGTTTTAAATCCTGCCTTTCTGCAACATTCCCTGAAAGTAAAATGCAAGAAAATATAAGAAAGGGAGTCCAAGCACCAAAACCAAATAGTGAAGGTAAGTAACAGAATGTGGAATAAACACTCAAAGAAAGGTATTGCTGTCTTTGTTAATATGTACTACTTCTGCCTGTTTAAAATAAATTAAAAAATTAATTAAAAATAGACCTTTATTGCTGTGGAGGAGCTGGAGAGAGAAATAGCTCAAAAATATCAAAAAGGGCTTTAACAGAGGTAGGGATAATGAGGGAGATACAGATCCATCAGTCTCTCTGATCCATCAGTTCAAATCATAGTAGGCAATGGCACAGACTGGCAGGAGGGCTGGAACTCCGTCATGCTGGCAGCTAGGAAAGGATTAAAATGGTGTAGTCAAGCCTGGAAATTACGCTTGTGGTAAGCCTACTTTCCTGACAAGATGGGGCTGTAAAACTTGCACCCAGCTAAGCAAAGGATTTGGGAGGAAGAAAGTAAGAGTTTCTTTTCCTTCACTTCTTGGAGCTGAAAAGAGGAATTGCCAACACCAAGGGTTCTGGTGCGCAGCTTTGACTTGGAGGTGATGAGATCCTGTGAAGGAACAGGAGAGAGAAGACTGAGATATGGTTTCCCTCTTAATGAATCAAATTGTGGGATTTATCACAGCATCCCACACTTTGCAGGGAACACAGGCTGCCGAAACAGAGGCAATTCTGCATGGCATGAAAACAAGAAAGGCTTCATGTAAAGCGAGTGGGCAGGCATCCTACATTTGGTACCTGAACTTGAGAACATGCCGTTTACTGAGAAGCCTGTAATTACACGGAAGAGCAGAAAGAGGGAAATAGTTTCTTGTAAGCATGTTTTATACCTTTGAGCTGTCCCAACTCTCACCTTCATGAGAACGTTGCATTAGCTTGAGTAAACAATTGTTGCTGTATGTTTGTTAGAGCCATAAAGCTTCAGAAACAGGAGTTTAAACAAGGTTTATGTTGTAGTTTAGATGATACTGGTTAATAATAAGTTGGAATAAGTGTGTTCATGCTGTGATTTGCACTGCTCTATCTAGTTAAAAAAGATTGGAGTTGATTGAATGCAGTGTCCTTTTCAAGATCCGGTCTCCATTGCTTTTAACTTACACAGAGACCTTGATGGATGAAGGACAGTGAAAGCAGCCCTGCCGATTCTGTGCTAGATTAGGTTTGGGACCTAAAAAAACCATGAAAGCAAGGCAATCCATGCATGAGTGCCGCGGCTGAGTTGACTTAAACTAACCACTGTGTGTAATCAGGAGTGTTACTGTAGCAACAGAGAGCTGATCACCTGAGGACTTACCCACTCTTAGGGTTGGTTATTCAGGTTGTGCTGAGCTTTTTGTACTGTCGTGGATGGGCTGCTGTTGGTACCTGAGCTAGTCTAAACTTAGTTGGGGTACCATGCAGTTGCAGAGGCAACACACTTAGGGTGTCTGTGCTTCTCTATGTAGGTTTGCTACTTTTCCCTGTGTCTTTCCCCGTCCCCACTCCCATCTCCTTTAAGTTTCTTCAACCTCCTGCTCAGCCTGCTAACACAGCTCTGTGGTCCTTCTTCCTGGGTCTGCTGACAACTGGTACTTGGGAAGGTGTCACCATCACCCTGCCCTCACTGTGGCCTAGGACATGGCAGCACAGGAAAGAATAAATGATCAGCTAGTTTTGTAACAATGACCCAGTGCTGAACATTGCCTTGGAGGGTATTCAGATGTAATTAGCTTTCTAAAATGAATTACAAGTGTCTTTAAAAGGGATGAGGTTTGCAATTAAGAATCTTGACATTCTGTCTTCAGCTTACTTGGGGGTGCTGCATTCCTATAACTGAGTCATTTTATTTGGACTTGTGTCAATGGCACTGAACTGTTATAAATGGTTCAATTAAGTGAAAGAATGGAACTCTTCCACTTAAAGTATTTCTGTCTTCTGTTCTGCTATTATTCTGTTATTCTGCAGGAGGACAGGAACACAAGTTAAATATTCTTTCCTGTTTTGTAGAAATGAGAGATATTTAAATATGGGTATGCTTTAGAAGCACCTAAAGGAAATTAGATGTGTAACAGACAAATCATCAACAGATCAACCCCCCATAGGAGTCTTTAGAAACCATACTGATAGATAACATCAGACGACAGTATTACAAACCTGATGAGTTCTGTTCCTTATCATGGTTTTAGTCTTGAAAAGACTGCTATACTTGTGTTCATTGCTTTCTTTATATGTATGGAATTCCTTCTTAAAACTACCCATGAGAGAAAAAAAATTCTTTGAAGGCTCTGCAGCAGGCAACATTGTGAAGGAGAGCTTGTTCTGTCTTGAGATTCTGCCTTAAGACACACGTGGCCACTTGGTTTTAAACTTTTGGCCAAGAGTTCTGAAAAAAAGCATTGCTCATGACAATTCTGTAAAACTTTTTTTCTTTTTCTAAGTGAGAGATGTATATAACTGGGTAAACAAATTGCAGCATGACTATATGTAGACTTTGTCTCAGATGTCTCTTTACCCCTGCTAGCACTCATAGAGAAACAACATGAAAAAAGATTTCCTATATCTGAGCTTACAAGATTTTTATCTGAGTGAAAATACAGACTTTCATTAGGCAAGAGATTTCTCTAGCTTTTCTGTTCTGGTGAGAATTTTGGACTGGGAAATAGGAAGATGGCAATTTAAAAATTTCTTGTACCTCCTGCTCAAATAATGTGTCTTTACTTTCTGTAACAAATGATTTGTGTTTAGTAACACATTGAACTTGTATTGCACATTCCTCCAGCCCTCTCAGAATTTCTGTACTTTGCAGTCATTAAAGATTTCGTCCGTCCTCTAACTTCATGCGACCAGTATTTTGGAGTTGTTTTGCAGATGGGGATACTAAGGTATGGGGCCAAACAATTTGTCCCAAGAGAAAGAGCAAGTCTTTGCCAGCTCTAAATCTAGCATTTGGGTCTCCTGACAATAACCACTGGAACATACGCCATTAGCGTAGATTGTTTTTTTAATCTAAAAGGCAAACATATTAGTTCCCAGAGTCTCAAACTTGTCTGAGCATACTCAGGCTTACATAGAGTTTCACTTCTTTTACTCCAAGGGAAGTAGCATATTCACAGTGAAAGATAATGTTCAGTATCTAGTTTTAATATACATGTTATTTACAATCATTGGATACCCAGTAATGATTTTTTATAATGTTGAGAAAAAAGAAAAAATAACAATGTTTCTTTTGAAGTGCTGAGAAATCTAAGTGACTTCTGAACCAGCGAACTGTGTTTATAACTGCTCTACAGCAGCTACTGTGCACAAAAGATGACAGGTGCCGAGGTTTTATTTATACCAACTAGCATTTACCATATGTGCACATATGAAAATATTTAGAAGGAAAAGGTACTTTTGAACGAGTAAGTTCAGTACAATAGTGTGCTGTGTGACTCCCCCGACAACTCCCAGCTGCAGACGTTCTGCAGTGGACTATCGTTATATCTTCTGGGAGGAAAGGGAACATTATGTAGAATATCATACTGGAGGTAGGTGAAACAGAAAGTACTGAATTGTTAATTTATCTGTCAGCTGCACTGGCATGAAAAGTGTGCTTCCTCCTCCTCCCTTTCTCGCCCTTAACATTGCTGGATAATTATTGGGTCATTTTACCATCTGTGTCTGGAATGATACTTTGATTGTCCTCCTTCAAATTTGGATGCCTCAATAGCTTGAAACTGTATATAATTAGGTAGCATGTACTTCAGAGCTTTATGCAGCTTGAATACTGAAAAATGCTGAAAAGACTGGAAAACATGAATGGTGAAAAATACTGGTATTAGAGGATTCTGTCATTCCAGTTCTGAAACGTTAAAAAGCCAGGGAATAAAGTCTATATCTGGTGAAATGTGTCAGAAAAGAGAACAGAGGAGGACAACAAGAGGAAGCCGAAAGCATAGTTAATGCAAACATTCTTGTGTCTTACAAGCAGGCAGCATTACAGCGAGACAATGCCACCTGTCATAAACTTTTCAAAAAACCCGGATGCACGTGAGCTCGGCCATGAGAGGAAATGGTTTCAGTTGGGAGATGGAGAACTGCCAGTGCCCCGAGGGCCCTGCCAGCCCCTGCGCACGGCCCTGGGCTCCCCCCACGCTGCGCGCAGCCCAGGGCCCCATGTCAGCCCCTGCCCCAGCCACACCGCAGCAGGGCCGGTCTCCAGCTCCCCGCAGCGCTGCCCTGCCCGGCCACGGGCCCACCAAGCCGGGCCCACCTGCAGGCCCACGTCCCGGCCTGGCTCGGGCCTGTCCCAGACCCCAGGGAGGTGCCCAGTGTCCGGGGCCGGGGCTGCTCCCGGTGTCCCCGGCTGCTATGCCACCCTGAGGAGCCCTTAATGTTCCCGGCCCATGGGGAGCTGCCGGCTTTTGCTGTTCCCTGACATTAACTTGATGTTTATCTTCTCCATCTTGGTGTAGTTGAAGCAGCGAATGCACACGTAGCCTTGCAGTTCAAATCAGAAGCGAGGGTTACAAAACCAGAAGAGGCAGGGTGGCAGAAGCTTTCCGGTATCAGAAGTTGCGGCGTAGTCACAAATATGAAAATATGATGCCAAGAAAATCTGAACTCACCCCCCCATATTTATGATTGACACTCTACTTGAATTTACAGCCATTGAGTTAATTCGACAAACGTTCTACTGACTTAACAAGAGCTAACTTGACATGATTTTGGTTCAGGAAAGAATTTCATCATGAGAATTTAATAATTTCATTATCTGGTGGAAGTTGTGGGATCCAGAAATTTGCACTGAAAGATTAGAATATATCTAAAAAGTTATCTGTAGTAATCTGCTCTTGGGGGCCCCTTCCTTTAAAAGTGAACTATTATGTACTCTTTCCATTCAAAAAATTTAAAGGACAACCTGTAAAACTATTTCTAACTCTTTACTAAGAGAAAGGATTGAAAACAGTTTGTAGAAAGAAAGAAAATATTGCTAAATGTGGTCATTAATATTTTCCTCAAGTGCAGACCAAGAGTTGGTTTCACCTGACATAGGCATGGGTAATGCTGTTTCACACAGCATTACAGTGCAGGAAGGACACATGATATAGTCAAAGAACATTTTAGATGACACTTTAGCTTTTGCTCTTTGCTGTTGATAGGGAGAGTTATCCGAGTGTGATGTCTAAGCTAGACCTTACAGTACATGATCTGAACGCAGTATCTCTTTTTCTTCATTAAATAAGGTACCTAGTGTTTGGTAACTTGGGTAGCAGGTAGTCTTCATCACTTATTACTCTCTTAAACATGGTGATTTCAGGCATGATAGCAAGTGGCTGGGCCACAGGAGTGCAAATTTTTTTCACTTTATTTTTACTTGGGTTGATTAAACTTCCCTGCATAAGCAAATGACACCCCTGCCTCACCCCCCACAAATGTAAAAATGTACTTGTCTCTTGGTAGGCTGTTTCACTGTTGGAGGAACAAGAAAAAAAATCTGAAAGCAATACACTAAAAAAAAAAAAAAAAGATGTTTTTCAGCTGCTGTGTTACTGTCCACAAATGTAAACACATGAAAACACTAAGCAGTAACAGCCAAGCAGAGTAGAAGATACCTTTACCCCTTAGGAGACTGTTAAACCATCTTTCACTTCTCTGAGTAGTCAGTCAGTGGATGGCAACTTGTTACCTCTGTCACTGATGCCTTTCTCTGCTGTTTCTCAACACTGTTAAAGTTTTTCACATACCATCATCCTTCAATCTCTGTGTGACTGTAGAAGTGGGATAATCCTTTACGATAACATTTAACCCAGGTATATGTGAAGCTTAAGTAAGTATAGTAGATAAATTCTCCAGGTGAAAAAACTCTATTCAGATTCAATTATTGATTCAATTATCAATTCAACTATCTTGCTAAAATTTAAAGTTTTTTTTTTCCAGCCCAGCTGGTGTCCTGCTTTCCTGCCCACAACATGCACCTGACATACCACACAAGCAGTGAACATTTTTGAACCCAGGCTCCATAGAGTGAAAACTTTCCTTATTGTAAGACACCAAGTAAGAAGAGCTGTGGGACCTTTTTCCTGGGAATGAATTACAGTTTGCTTCTGTCTGTTAGTGCGAAGCTTAGGTGTGATGATCCATACGAACTGTCAGGGATAGTCTATCCAAGTAATGTCTTCATCAATGTGGAAGTATTTTGGCAAAATCCCATTTTGCTTCCTGTAATGCAGTTATCACTGGGTATAAACAAGTGACTGCAGCTGAGAATACTGTTGTTTCCAAGAAAATGGAAAATAAGTCTGTATGTACTGTGGTCAAATTTTGTCAAATTGGTTGATATATCTGATAGTCAGAATTAGACTCTCCATGCACCATGGAAACTGTTTCCATAGTGAAAATCTCTTAGCTCAGAGACAGTTCTCTCTGGATTAAATCCAAGGATTGAGACTGATAATCTAGAGCTTTCTCTAACAGTTGGGAAGGTCAATACTTAAGAGGAAATTGCCACACAGCTATCTGAAGGTTGTACCATCCCACTGCTGGAATATGTTCTTACCCTCCAGAGCAAGAGAAGTGCCATGATGTTTCCACACATCTTTGGCATTCAAATGGTGCCAGGTGGGTGGTTTAGAGACAGTTGCACATTCTGTCAATATTCTCAGTTACCTGCCAGAAATACAGATAATTGATGGCATCCCTTTGTAGGACAGCTGTAATACAGTGTTCCTGTATAACACCTCAAAAAGACCAGTTACTCTACTGTAGGGAAACTACTTTTAACCCATGTAGCGAGGGTGGAGAGAGTAAAAAGCATATAACGGTGAGGTCTTTCACATTAAATACACCCTTACTTGTTTGAAAGCTGATTAAGAAAGAATTGTGGGATCTTGAATACTTGTGGATCGACATATTAACAAAGCCCAGGAAGGGCACTGATTGGGATTTGTTAAAGGCTAAATGAAAAAGATGTGTTATTTCGTAAACACTACTCTAACATATGGAAATAAAAACTGTATTGAATTGAATGTTCTTTGAGAAGTTATTTTATGGTCTGAAGACACAATTCAACAATTTCTGTTTCCCAGGAAATAGGACAGCACTGGCTAAAAGCCCATCCTTTGTTCATTAGTGAAATAGGTGCAGCAATTAAAAAAGAGCAATATGCAAGAAGAAAAAAGAGAAATATATAACAGTGGATACACATATTCTACACTTCATAAATTCTGAATTGTAAGAGGATCTAAAACCATCAGGAAGAAATTCATGACTGGCAAGCCTAAGAACAAAAGGGTTTAAATACATTGGGTACAGTGTAAATCCTAGCAGTGGCAAAGAGCCACTGCTTGATGGGTAAATTGTTAATAATAATGCAGAAATAGCAGAAGTGTTCAATAGGAAAATCTGTTCTGTATTTGGAAAGAAGTAAGAAGCAACGTTATATGCTTATACCACAAGAGAATCAGGAAGTCATTTTCACTGGAGGAAATCAAGGAGGAACATGGACAATATCTAACAAGGGATAAAAAAAAATATTAATCAGCACGTCCAGAGAAGCCGTATCCTGGCCCCTCATGATTTTAAAAAATACTGGATTTCTGAAAAGTTTCTGGAAAAGTCAAATACTGTTCCATATTATATATTACAAAGGCAAAGTGGCTGATCCAGGTAAGGATAAGCTTGTTGGTCTGACACAAATCCTAGGGAAGACAGAGGAGTGGTTTATACAGGATGCAATTAGAAAAAAAAATCTGAAGGTTGGAGTGGAAGTAATGCCAGTCAGTATGGTTTGTGAAAAAGGTACCTCAAAAGATTTAAATCAAATATGCTTGGCATTTGTTCACAAAGCATAAGCTACCCCTCTGGGAGCTGGGTTGATTGCCACATAGGTGCAATATATGCAGACTTTTGAGAAGTACAATACATGATTTCATACTGCCTGATGTTCTGATTAGCACAAATCAAGAATAGGTCTATGCAATATCAATAAAGTGCAAATTCACAGCTTAAGAACTAGCTGACAGGTAAACACAGAAAACAGTGGTTATTAGGAAATTGTAATTAATGGGAACCATCTAAGCAAGGCTCTGTAGATATAAGTATTAAGTCTGATCTAGGACTTTCATTTGTGATTTGGAAGTAAATGTAAAATCATTACTGGAAGGCATTTACTTACAAACCAAATTCAACCAGTGCAATAAGCAGAGGAGGAATGAACTACAGAGAATCATTCAGGTAGCTTAAGTTCAGTATGATCTGCTTTTCCTATCTGTAGATGGATAATTTATAACATCTGAGACAAGTAGCCTGTATTTGATAGGATCCACAATAAATGTGGAAGGGACCATCAGCTGAGGTGGTTTAGTAGGAGATTGGGACTAGCCCAGTTTCCACTACCAGGGGATAGTTGACCACCTAATCACCCACTACATATAAAATATCAATATGAAAGCAAAATTGCTAGGTGATGAAAGAAATGAAAATCTGTTTATAGGTATTTGCTGTGCTGTTGGGAGACAGCGGCTAGAATCTGGGGCCAGGAGTCTGAGGGACTTAACTTTTTGACTGGACCTTGCTGCTAGCCTGCTGATGACCCTGCACAAATTACATCATCTTCCTCAGCTTAAGTTTCCTATCTAGAAAAGAGCCATAATGATACTCACGATTTTCAAAGAGCACTTAATGAAAAGTGCCAGCTAGTCTTACTGGATCTGTATTATCTTAACTGCAGCCTTGTGTGATGGATGTAGCTAGTAACTGCTCTAAACCATGCTTCTGCTAAAGAAACAGACTGACAAAACACTTAGTGAATGCAAAAGAGAGGATGCCTTTTGGAGTCTTGTATCCTTCCAAGCATGCAATGACATTCAAAGTTCAAAGAATCAGAATGACAATATATCACCACAACTCACTGTGCAGTTTTTGCAGAGTAGCCCCATACACCTGTAGAGACGTACTCTGTCTTTCTAGCTAGTGCAGATCACTTGTGGCATGAGATAGGTAATTGCAGACAAAGCTTCAGGGTCTTTTGGCGGTTGACCAGGAACTACTTACTTTGACCACTGAAACTTCTCAGTAAAAATGCCACATTCCCTTCTTTACAATTTCTTTCATATTAAACATGTGTGGATATGCACCTCTCCTGCTTGTCCTGAGGTTTGCTTGCAAGTGACAGAAACAGCTCTAGAAAAATGTGAAAATTGACAGAACCAATCCTATCAAGAATTATTATTTTTTAAAAAATAAACTTATTAAAAAAATCCCCTGCCACAAGGTATACCTGGTATTTCTCATTTTCCAGCTTTCCTGCAGGACATCAGCCTCATGGGCTTGACGAGCTGGAGGAGGCACTGCCTATTTGCAAGTCCAGTGCTAAAGCAAGAGCTGCTGTAAGGGGCAACTGGCTCCCTGCAGCCCAGAGAACCTATCAGCTCTGTAGGAAGGCTGTTACAGTACCTCTATCCTTCTTGGACAACGTGATGCTGTGTGACAAATCACAAGGGATACTTTTAAGAATTGCATTAAGAAGCTGCTTTGCACTGGTAATGCTGAAGATTCCTGTCCAAAACTGATGAAGGTTTAAGCCAGAGACTATGAAAAAGAAACTTTTAGAAGGGAGTAAAAGGTGGATATGAACCTACCTAAAGTGCCTATCAGAACCTCAGTCCCTCTCATCCAGCTTATTTCCTTTAGCTGCGCCAAGTAGCACTTCAGTAGAAGATACAAGAAGTCTTTACTTAGTGTGGAATAGTTGTCTCTCCCATCAGGTTTTGTCCTGTTCTTGCTTTCTAACAAGCATGGACTCTGAGGTTTGAGGTTTCACAACTTTCTTACATGTAATTTAGTTTCTAAATACACCACGGGCTTCTAATCACATCTGGGAAAAATTCAGTGGGGTTTGAAATTTGTGGAATCAGTTCCACCATTTTTTTAACCCATAATGAACTCCACCTAATTACTGAGATTTTATGTGTGTATTTGAACAGACAGTCATTCTCCAAGAAACATCTTAGCTTTAAAAACATAAAAATCTGTTCTGCTTTATTTCAGAATCCTCACTGTATCTTTCAATTTGATTGTATTACCCAATTTACAAAACGGCAGGCATTTGTTTTTTAAACTGATTTATTAAGAAGGCTACTCTGACCCTCTGGAAATAATTTACTTCAATCTCCTGCCATCTAGTGTCAGAAATAAGACACTTGCACCTCCTACAGCTATCACATGCTTTTCCAACTTTAAACTGTGCATGACGAAAACTATAAAATATCGTGGAGGGGTTTTTTTTGGCAATGTTTAGCACCTTAGCATGATAAAAATAGGTGTGTATATATATTTGTATATATGATAAAAGATCTTTTCTGTATTTATTCATTCTGATGTACACACTAAAACTTTGCTTTGAGTCTTTGGGATCCATTTGGCTATGAAACAAAGTGCGGGTTTGTACCTGAGCATAGCATATGATCAGTCAAGTAAGCATCCATATTTCTGTGTCTATTTTGGGGGGTAATATGAAATACATTAACCAGTGATCAGTCAAACATACTTTGCTAACTTCTTCACTGACTTTGTGGTGCCTTGAGGCAGTTTGTTGTTGCAGCAGCCTGGGTGAAGGTTTTGGAAGGCTTCCACGTCAGGGTCCTAGTAGACCAGCTCCCTCACTGAAAGATTGGGAGGAAAGGGAGGCAGGTAGGACCTTCCTGAGGCACTTCAGTATGGCCAATGCTCCTTTTAGGGTGAAGCAAATCCTGTTAGAATTTCCCATCCCTCAGTCTATTCATTCACTCTTCTTGTCCATTAATTTCCAGGTCTTCTAGTTCTCTATGACTACATCTTCCTCTTTCTCTTTCTCACTCTTTGCAGTGGTTCCTTTGCAGATTCCTTTCAAGTTCCTCTCTCTTTTATCCTAGCTGCCTTTTCCAATTGCCTCCTGAACTCTCACCCTCAGGTGATTACATTCCCTTAACACAGCAGTTTCTCCCTTTCTTTCCTCTCCACATCTCCCCCCCCCCCCCCCCCTTTAATTCCCTCACCTTCATAGAATCATGGAATCATTTAGGTTGGAAAAGACCCTTAAGATCATCGAGTCCAGCCGTAAACCTAACACTGCCAAGTCTACCACTAAACCATGTCCCCAAGTGCCACATCTACACATCTTTTAAATACCTCCAGGGATGGTGACTCAACCACTTCCCTAGGCAGCCTGTTCCAGTGCTTGACAACCCTTTCAGCGAAGAAATTTCTCCTAAGATCCAGTCTAAACCTCCCCTGGTGCAACTTGAGGCCATTTCCTCTTGTCCTATCACTTGTTACTTGGGAAAAGAGACCAACACTTTCACAACCTGGGCTGGACAGACCAGGAAGAGGGGTCATGGTGAATTCAGAATTCCCTTGGGCTAAATTAAGGTGAAATGACACCAAACGATTGGTTAAATGTTTTATTTATGGCAGAAGGAAAGTGAACTGGAAGGTGTTAACAGTAGGTGGCAGGGTTTCTTACAACAAGAATGGGCATGAAACCATGTCACTACACCGTGGTAACCATAGGTATGACAGTAAAGAGTGCCCTCCCATTGGGTCATGAGATTCGGAGTGGACCCCCTTGCTTTCTAGACTCCTTCTCAGAGAGGAGCCCAGAGGTGGCTGGATCCACTCCTAGTCCCAGAATTGATCAATAGTTTATATCTAAAGGGATGAAGTGTGGGGATTATGGAAAAAGAAAAAGAGAGAAGGAGAGAGAGAACGAAATGACAAGGGAAAAGAAAGAGATTCCACCAGTCCTGGGTCCAGCATTGGTCCAGTATTGGTCCAGCCAGTGTTGATCCAGCCAGTCTAGAGGTCCAGTCCTGGAGGCCACGTGCAGGGCTTCTCGTCTCTGCACATTTTGTAGCCCAGTTCCCACCTTTTTTCATGTCAGCCAGGCCCCATCTTGGTTTTCTGTGCACTGCCCCTAAGGACTAACTCTCGATCTTCTGCTCAGGCACCATTATGGGGGGTGGTCGTGAGCCCCTTCCCCAAGTAAACTCTGGGTGACCCCTGGCCATATACGGTGAGTTGTCCTGCTCAGTTCATCAGGATGTGGGGCTGCACATCCTCCAACATGCCTCTGGGTCACATGGTATTGCTATGCAGAACTTGCCTTGTTGCTGGACCTTGCAATCAAGGCCTGTTCCTCCCTTCAAAAGCCAGGCCCCAATCCCTGTCGGTCACGGGTGTTTAAAACATTAACCCCGTCCAGTCTCTCACAAACAGCCACCTCGCTACAGCCTCCTTTGAGGTAGTTGTAGAGAGTGATAAGGTCTCCCCTCAGCCTCCTTTTCTCCAGACTAAACAACCCCAGTTCCCTCAGCTGCTCCTCACAGGACTTGTTCTCTAGACCCTTCACCAGCTTCGTTGCTCTTCTCTGGACACGCTCCAGCACCTCAGTGTCTTTGCTGTAGTGAGGGGCCCAAAACTGAACACAGTATTCGAGGTGGGGCCTCACCAGTGCCAAGTACAGGGGGATGATCACCTCCCTAGTCCCACCGGTCACACTGTTTCTGATACGAGCCAGGATGCTGTTGGCATTCTTGGCCACATATTGCATCTTAGTCCTCTTCTGTTCTTACCTGTTCCTCAAAAAATCTTTTTGTTCAGCAAATATCTCTTTGGGAAAAAAAAATAAATCTGAATTTTCCTCATGCTACTTTACCACATTCTAGATGGTGATCCAAAATTCCTCTGAAGGATGGATTACTTAGTGGAGGAAATAAGCAACAAATTGTTTTCAGAGTAGCCTCTGGCAACCTGAGTGGTAATTAAACACAAAATAAGTAGGACAGGAGGGTTTTTCTTTTTATCCTTACCTAAAGGTGAGGGAAGACTCATCATTAGCAGAGGTGAAGATCACCTTTTCTTAAACAATTAGCTGGCTGCATTTTATATTAGCATTTAATATAATAATGTAATATACTGTCATTAATTAATACTAATATAATTTAATATAATAGCATTTATACACACTGTTAAATGAAGATAGTTTTGCAGGTATGCACACACCTTGCTTTCCATTACAAATGGAATCAGTGAGAAGATCTGAGATTAAAAAAAAAATTTTGTCGGTGTACCCAAGAATAGGTACATCAGAAAGTACAGTTACTCAAATTACCCTTTGATCTTAGGAAATAAAGGTTAGGACTTACTGGTTTTAAAATGTCATATCTTAGTGTCCCATGTCTCAGTGATTACTGGCAATTCAACTGCCTTACTTCTTTTTTATTGGGGAGGAGGGGTTTGTTCAATTGAAGGCTCCATCCAAATCCATAAATGTCTGTGCAAGGAAGTTATTGACTGAGGGGGGGTTCAACATAATACTTCGTAATGAGAAACAATGTGAAGAAAACAATGTATGAATTATAATGTTTTCCACTCTTTTCCTTCTCCAAACTTCTTTATTTAAATATTTGTTGATACAGTTACTAGTGGAATGGGTATCGATCATGTCTGGGACCTGTTGTGCAAATAATACTGCAAGTACAGTGAAGATGGTAAGATGGAACAATGATGAATTGTACAAGGATCTACAAGTTAGATTAAGAAACATTGGGGAAAAAAGTTGTCTGTGGAGCCATCTGAACTATCCCCGCTATAACTGTATGTAAAGTTAATGTCTTGTTACCTTCTTGCTTTCAAACCTTATGCTTTCAAAACTCCCTCTTCTCACTGCCATCTCTGGGAGTTACAGGCTTGAGCCAGAATGTGACTATTACCTGAAGCTGTTGATTTAAACTAGTGGGGATATGTCTATGCAACACTAAAATCTCGATAGTATGATCATTGTAGTTGTACCTGTTATCACGTGTTCATACCCCTCACTAATGAAATTGATAAATGACATTGAGTTTAGCAGCAAAAAATTAGTGTCCTGAGTAAGTGTACACAGAGGACACTCAACTAGATTAATCCCCCTTAAGATTATTGCATAGGATCACAGGAAAATTTAGGTTGGAAGGGATTTCAGGAGGTTTTTAACCCAACCTTCTTCTCAATAGAGGCATATATCCAGGGCTTTATCCAGTCAGATCTTGAAAAACCTCTAAAAACAGAGACTGTGCGTCCTCTCTGGGCAACCTCTTTCACTGTCACTGTCCTCATAGTGAAAATTTTTTCTTCATATGTCATCGGAAATTCTCTTGCTTCAATGTGCCTGTTTGTTTCTTGTGCTCCCACCATGCACTGCAGTATTAGCCTGGCTCCGTCTTTTCAATCATCTCCCCATAGGTACTGGCAGGGGATTATTCAGTCTCCCTCAGAGCTGTCTCTTCTCCAGGCTGAAGGTCCAGATTTCTCAGCCTCTTCTCAGGAGTGTTCCAGCCCCAAAGCATCTTGGTGGCCCTTCACTGGATGTGCACTGGTTTAACTGATGTCTCTCCTGTATTGGGGCCCCAAAACTGGACACAGTATTCAAGATGCTGTCTAACAAGTGCCAAGCAGAGGGGAATAATCACTGCCCTCAATTTACTGGCTACACAGCTATTAGCGTAGCCTAGGATCCTCCTTCCTTGTGTGCTTGCTAGGCTTTGGATTGACAGTCCTTTCAAGTTTGCTGTCACTGTTTCACTCTTACTTGAGCTCAAAGGGTCCAAAGTCAAAACATGATATAACATTGACCTGAAGAATATATTTTAATTTTGGTGCAAGGCAGACTGGCTTAGTGGCGAGACAGAATCCCATAAAGTTTTGACAGACTCCCATAAACACAGCATTACTGCACTGATGAGCTCTTCTAACCCTGCGTACTTGGCAAATACCGTATCATTTACTTGCCTTAAAAATTTATCTCCCTTTGAACTTTGCAGGTTTATACATACAAACTGATACATATCTAGATTAAGATTATGTTTTAACACTTAGGCCAGTCAGTAGGACTCTTGTGATGAGCAGGCAGATTTCAGTGTGCTTTTGTGTCAAGGAAGATGTGTGGGAAGGAAATTAGAGAATTAATAGAGCCACGGATCTTCCCAACATTCTTGGTGGAAGGGATATACAATAGGCAAAGATCACCCACAAATTATTCCTTCCCCTTTAGTGAGGGGAAATTGGAAGAGGTTTGTATCTAGACTAAGCCACAGAGTCTTTTCCAGGCTGCTGTTGGACAGTGTATTTCATGTTCATCTCCTTTCTCAAGACTGTCTAAAGACAGACTAGAAGCAGCACTGTAGGAAAACCGAGATCACCACTGACTGATATTTCTAGCCTGTGACTCTTTTAAGTGCTCTTTGTTCTCTACTTGCACATAGCTATTATTTGAACTGAGCTGCAAATGGATAAACACGTGTGTTCAAATTAAACTTCAAGTTACAAAGTCTATGGAAAATGGAAGTAGCATGAGCTCTCCCTTGGTAGATTCCCTTGGTCTAGCAGCAGGCAGACTGAACTGTGATACCTTTTGCATGTTCTGCCCAACTTGTTGACTTAAACTAAAATTCACAGTGACCTATTAGTTATATAGATAGTGTCTGGCATTCAGAAACAGGATATGTCTCTTGGATAAATTCCATGGAAAAGGCATAGTGAACTTTTGACAGGGCACCACTAAATCTTTTGGTTAATTTCCAAGCACCTGCAGATAAATCTATTTCCCTTAAATTAGAATGATGGCAAATGAGAATACTTAGCACCTAATTTAGCCTGTGTATAATTAAGGCCCTGGTTAATTTTAAGCAGAAGACTGGTTTCAGTTTTCTATAAGCATACATGCAATTTATTTGCTACATTCAGATTTTACCATGTAAGAAATGAGTTGGTAAAAAAATGTTTTTCTGGAATTGCAATAATCACCTCTATCTCTGGCAACCATTTTTTCTTGATCAGTATTTAGTAGCCCTGTGACAGTGGAAAGAAGATCCTCAAAACCAAAGGAAAAAAAATGCCAAAATTGCGTTGGAAACCGCATTGTCTACTGCTGTACGAACCTAAGATGATGTGCTGAGGAGAGAGCAGCATCATGCTGCTTTTATACTGCACGGATATCTGTCAAATTACTTTTTGCTAGCTTCTTGAAAAGCTTTGCCAAAGAGTGGTTGCATCAATCCCTATGCCTTTGGTTTATCTTTTTATGGGAAGCATCATTTAATATAACTATATAGGTGCTAAACAGGATATTTGGGTTAGTTGAACAGGACTTTTACAGGAACCATGAACCTTGAAATTCTAACTTAAGAAATATCAGTGATGTTGGAACAGGATCTACCTGTTGTTTGAAACAACTGTTTTGCCACAGTGAAACAGCACAGTGTTTCTTAGCACCAGTTTAGTCTGTATAATTGTTTGCATATAATTTTTTTTCAGAAGAAATGGCACTACCACTGAAGTTAAGGGATTTGCAGAGAAGATGTGAAATGCAATAGCAGAGAAAGGTAGGAATGGAAGAGATTTTTCAAAGGTCACTAATGTGTTGGCACCTTTGTAATCTTATTGTCTTTGGTGGAAAGTGATGGAGCAGGTTTCAACCTTGAAAATGATGAAAAATCAGTTTGCTAAGCTGTTTCATCAGTTCAAAGGATCTGACAAAGAGAACAAGCTAATGAACAGCTAGATGTTATCACATGCTGAATGTTTGTCAGAAAGAAAAAATTAAGCAATCAATGTATAAGAGATCTTAGGAATCCACTTATAGGAGGAACAGGATAAGCAGGAACCCAAATGAGGAAAAGTTATCAAAGGTGTGCCATTTGCTTTACATTCTGGTACAGCCGTGGAGAACACTGCAATGGCATTACAAATTTCCATTCCCTTGTAGCTAGCCAGTTGTCTAGAAAGTTTAGATGAAATGCATGGAACACTACCAGATAGGATTATTAATTTGATCTGAAATAAGGCTTTGTCTGAACAAACTTGTGGTGATTAAAATAACAGAAAAATCCCCTTTAGGCTGCTTCCAGTGAATTATAACCCAAAGTATATATGAAGGCCAAGATCGCCTCTTTATAAGGAAGCAATTAGACTTATTTCTCACTCTGTAATGTCTAATGGGCTATCATTCCAGCTGCCTGACAACTCCAGTATATCTTAACTCTGATATATATGGGAAGAATTCTAAGCATCATGGAAATATTTTAAGACAATCCACTGAATGTAACCATTCCTGTAAATACCTCTGCCATTATCATAAAATCACTCTGACCACATCTAAAAATTCTTACATTCCGTGGAGGACTAATATATGATGTGTACTTACATATCTTCCACCGCTTACTTTTCAGTAAGAGCTATTTTGATTCTGTATCACATCACGTTTCTCCATGGGAAACATTTAAGGTGCCTTAGGATGTGCGTGCATGGTTTGGAGCATCAGGATGTGCTAGCACGCCATCCAGGCTTCTATGTGTCAACTCCTGTGGATAATATGTGTGGGATCAGGATCTGGTCTACTATCTTTTAACCAGTGTTTAACCACATTATTATAAATATTTCCATCCTGTTTTGTCACTTATGTGACAGAACATAAGTGTTTCTTGTGTTTCAAAATCAGTATATCTGTTTTGTTTTCTATAAGCTGCTTAATTTCTTTACCTATAAGCACTTACACTAGCAAAATACAGTTTTATAATACTAAAAAAATATTGTAAGGCTTTGGGAATGTATCTCAGGTATTTACCATAACCACAACACTATGAATAATATATATGTCTAATTATGAAATGGCCACTGAGAGGTTTAATTAGCACATTTCATTTTAGTAGTGTAAAGCATTTTATTAATAAGCTTTTTATAGACCATACAATTTTTTTACATGCATCTCAAACTGATAATTTCTAAATAATTTTTTCCCCTCAAAATATATGGGAATTTCCATGCTATAGTAATGAATAAGAATAAGCCTAATAATATTAGTTCTATTGGTAGTATTTTGTTATACTATTTGAGTCAATATATTGTAATGACTAAGCTATAGCAGCTTAATAGGAGGTTTATTGTGAATAAATGACAAAGTGGAATAGTATAAATGAGTAAGCTGCTACAAAGCAAAGGTAGCTGGGTGTGGGTCTTTGCAATAGGGGATCCGAACAGTCCCTGCAGTATAACTGTGGAATTAGTGAGTGCAGGCAGGCAGTGCTTTTCCTTCCTCCTTTCCTTTGTTCCCCACCCAAGACTTAAGTTTACCTAGTTATATACCTCATGTGCCCATAACCAGACATCAGATCTTTTAGGGTTTTTTTAATATGGTAATAATGTCAAAACAGGTGTTATCTTGTTCTCTAACTCTTGTTGCGTTTCCCTGCAGATGTGTTGGACTGCCAGACTGAAATGACAGTTGTTGTCAGGTAGGCCTGGGAAAATAACAATATCACAGGGGAAGTCGCAGGGACATCATACCCTGAGGTACATCCAAGAAAAAGTAACATCTTTCCTTTCTTATAGGAGAAATCTGACAGGTTATTCATTGAGAATTAAAATTTTACGGATCTGCAGAATTATGGAATATTTTTGACCAGTCAGAAATAATGTAAAAAACCAAAAAAAGTCCTGCAAAGCCCCTGTTGTTCTTCTTACTGTGCAAAGTGCCTCTTAAAGGGTCTTTTACATCCTGTTAACTTAAGCCTCATAAAACTAATAACCCTCAGCTTCCACTTGCACTCTTCTAGAGGGAGATGCAGGGTGGCTGAAGTTGGTCTTGTGTTGAACTGTGCCCAAGAAAACTTCTCTTTCACTGCTGAACAATGAGAGATCTTGGAGACAATAGTCTTTGCAGGATAATTTTAGGTTGTAGGCAATCTTTTTGGATTTCTTCCTGCTGTTTCCGGAGTTTTAATTGCTTTATGGAATAATTTATCTACTAATATCTAGGCCTGAACTTCTTGCGAGGAATAGCTCCCTGAGCTGTCTTTAAAAAGATACTGATATAGATGCAAATATTAGTCATTATAGACATAAAAATCAGTTAATAACACATTCCAGGTTGGATAGATAATGACCAACAATTACCATCTATCTGCTCTTTGGAGAACTATGTGAAATGTGCTGGCGATCTTGATTCAGTTGGCCACAGAGCTGTCAGCATTGCAAGCCTTGACCACCACAGAAACTGCTGCCTAAATTGGGTTTAAATGAAGCTCACTGCTGGAAGAGGTCACTGGAGGCCAGGGCTGATGGATGTTGCTAAGACAGTGTTGGGAGGATAGTGCCAGTTCTGCTCAAGCTGAACCTTTTTGTGAATTCACAAAGGAATACAGTCACCAGGGCTGTCATTCACACACTTTTCTGTAGCTCTAACTTAACATTAAGAGAGAGAAAAAAACCCAACAGGTTTCTGACAGAGTGTCAATGCTCGTGTTTCATAACCATCTGGGAACAAGGTGACTTGTCACAGGGGAGACTTCTGGCAGTGGTAGCTGAATCATTGACCTTGTAGACTTCAGAGCCTGGAGTATACAATGTAAGCTGGGGTATGTACTAAACTGCAGTGGTCCTTGTAAGAAAAACTTATTTATATGTTTTGAGCAAAGTTCTCTTTCTAATTCACACTGTGTACTGAATCATTGATATCTCTGGTTGCATAGGATCTAAATCCCTACAGAATATGTGCAAACGTACGTCATGCTGTTTTTTAATTTGAATTTCTCTCTCTCACTAAGTTCTCCTTGAGCACCCTGCTCCAAATGTTAAAAGAACATAAATATTAGATATTACATTTTTTTCTCTCTCTCTCAGCTGAAGCTGAACTACAAAGTGACAATTTTACACTGTTCCTTTGCTGTTTTTTTCCCCAATATTGCCAAGATTTATAGGTGAAATATCAATACTAGGAAGAAATACACAGTATTAGCTGTCCTGTTGTACTCAGCAACCTCAACCATTCTGTGATTCTGTGATACACATATGGGGTAGCTGCCATTCCCCATAGTCCTTGTGGGGTGCAGACCAGCATAGCTGAGTTAGGTTTGGAGGAATAACATGTAACATGGCTGGGCAAAGCTGGAGATGAAGGCTGCTTCACAGCGAAGCTGTAGCAGCAGTCAGGGAGATACAGGGCTCTCTTGAGTCAAGAGATAATGCAGGTATTGGCTTGAGGGTGGCACCAGGTCTCACTAGCCCCACACTCTGCTCTTGTCCTGGGCCCTGGGGGCAGGAAAAGACAGGAGGACGATGGGGCCAGCCCATGTGATGGGGAGCACACAGCACTTCCCTGCCCCAGCATCAGCGAGGAGGAGTGAGCCAGGACTCTGTCCTACTGCTTTTGTGCTTTCTCCTCCCTTGGGAACTTCTGCCTAAAGCTAAACCTGTGACTTTTGACATGGTACTTTTGAGTAGTATTCATGTCAGATGCACACAAAAAAGAACAGAAAAGTGTGCAAAGTTTAAGTGTGCATGGTTACACAACAGCCTTTAAATAATCTAGCATCTTTTTTTACCACCATGATCACTACTAAACATCCCAATTCAAATCACTCACATCTTCAGCTGCTGAACTATGACTTAGGTCATGTTTAAATTTCTCCTGCTGTATTTTAATACATAAAACTTAAAATTCAGGTTAACCAAACTCAACTAAATATTCTATTCTTTAAAAATACAACTTTTGAAAACTGGTTAACTCCTCAGACAACCTGTGGTTATTTTCCTGTCTTCTGTCTGAAGACCTTGTGGAACTCCCAGAAGCCTCTCTGTTAATAAAAAGGAAAGGAAGAAAGAGGTGAAGCAGTTGGTGGAAGAAAGGGAGCATAGCAAAAGTGTTACTGGGAGAAACCAAAGATAAGCTGCAGAAAAGGCCCTTGAGGTCCTGGTGGACTCCAAGTTTACCATGAGCCAGCAACGTGCTCCTGCGGCAGAGAAGGCTAACGGTGTCCTGGGCTGCATTAGAGGAGTATGGGTGGAGCAGCAGGTGGAGGGAGGTGATCCTGCTCCTTTACTCAGCACTGGTGAGGCCACACCTGGAGTGCTGGTTCCAGTTCTGGGCTCCCCAGAAAGAGAGAGACATGGGCATACTGGAGACAGTCCAGTGAAGGGCCACAAAGATGATGAAGGGACTGGAGCATCTCTCCTATGAGGAAAGGCTGAGACAGCTGGGACTGTTCAGCCTGCAGAAGAGAAGGCTCAGGGGGATCTCATCAATATATATAAATACCTGAAGGGAGGGTGCAAAGAGGGCAGAGCCAGGCTCTTTTCAGTGGTGCGCAGTGACAGGACAAGAGGCAATAGCACAAACTGAAACACAGGAGGTTCCCCCTGAATATCAGGAAACATTTTTCACTGTGAGGGTGACTAAGCACTTGCACAGCTTGCCCAGAGAGGTTACAGAGTCTCCATCCTTGGAGATACTCAAAAGACATCTGGACATGGTCCTGGGCAACCAGCTTTAGGTAACCCTTCTTGAGCAGGGGGGTTGGACCCAATGACCTCCAGAGGTCACTTCCAACCTCAACGATTCTGTGATTCTGTGAATCTGTCAGCAGTTTTCTTAGATGGTTTACTTGACTTTCAAAAGCCATCAGTATGAGCCCTTCTGTTTGCTGTTTTAAGCGTGCTGCTAAAGAACTTTCCAGTTAGCATTTCAGAGCAGAACAGAGCTGTCTATGACATGAAATAGAGGATCAGCAATGCAGAGAGTCTCAGTAAATTTGTAGACCTCATTTCTCTGATACACTTGTTTGTTTCTCTTCACAGAAAATAGCTTAGTCACTGTTTTCCATATTTTGGTTGTCACCTCCCAAATTGCTTGGAGCTCTCATCTGTGCAAAGCACTCTCAAGATTTTTGTCACAGCTTGCTTTTCTCAAAACTCCTGGGAACATCACATGCTATTCTGATCACCATTCCATCACTTTTGTGAAATAGCCCCTTTGAATACACTTCACTTCTCAGATTATCAATTATAGGTGCTGATTTACTGGCACTTGTGCAGTTATTTTTACCCTGCCTTATTTTCACCTCAGTGGGACTTCGTATTTACTTGCAAGGCTGCAGATCTCATTGCTCTGAGCAGTATTGCCAGACGAGGATGTAGGGCTTGCTTATGTTTACATCAGAGGATTAACAGCTCTTTAAAAAGGGGTGCCCTATTAATTTTTATATGCCAGCAGGACATAATATGATATACATTTTTTAATGAAATGAATAATGTGTTAGATTAACATGATTACTGTGACTAATATAATCTCCCCTGAAGATGTTCCTAGTTTTCCTTGTCAAAAATGAAGTATTAGTTCACTAGTGCTAGTGACTGTAGTGTTTAAAAAGCACCTTCCAAGCAGGACAACTTTCTTAAAATTGGTGTGAGCTCTATTGGTAAGTAGCATGTACTTGGAAAGAGGGGTTGAAGTTTTTCATCTGTGTGATTGAAATGAAAAGAGCTATTGCTTCCAACCATGGCACCTCACCTTGATGCCATGTTAAACTTAACAGAAGTTACTAAGTTGTCCTATGTAGCTCTCACACATCTCAAATAGTATGGCAGATGCTGGTTTTCCTCTTGGTAGCACTGTGCTCTGATGTTTGTCTACAGGCTTGAGGTGGGTGCACCTTGCCAATCCTTGCTTTCTTTCAGAGGAAAAGTTTCCTGACTGTGAAGAAGGTGTTAGCTAGCTAGTCAGTAACAGGATACTACTGGAGAAAGGATGAAGATGACATTGTCTATGTGTCAAAACAGGGTTAAAAGGCCCTTATTCGTTCAGTGGTCTACTAAAGCAGCAAACATTTTGATGACTAAATGGTCTTTTCTATCTCTCTAATGCTGAGTGACAGCTGTCTGAATATCCTGAGATTTGGGTATGTACTGCTGTATGTACTTAGCACCTGTGCATGTTTAAATCCCACTTTCAGACCCCTCTGAGTCTCAGAATTCAAGTTTCTCCTCTTGTCCACAGATGGGTCACCCCATAATCTCATATTCTCATTGTGCACTTCCCTTTGCCTCTGGGTGTCCCCCCATTCTCAGATAGCTCCTTCAAAGCCCTTTCTGAAAGCATGTCTGGATGCTGTTCCTGCTCTGTGCGTGTGTGTATACCATGTGTATTCCTTGTCTGCAGAAAATGATTCCAGGATGGATGCTCCTAAAAGCACCCAGGTGATAGGTGTCTCGGCCTTTGTGCATGCACCTGAACTGAGACCAAACACAGCCCTCAGCAGCCAACTGCTGCAATTCCAAAAATGCTTTTGCTCAGATGGGGTTAAAGCATGCTTGGGTACAGACGGACTGGATGGGAAAATATACTGGTAGAATCATAGCCTCTGCTCGGGATCTTCATACTGTAGTTCTCTGTGAACTTAAAACCTACACAAATTTGTGGGGATTTTTCAAAAAGATGAAAAAGCCACATTCTCGATACGGTGGCTGGCACTCCCCCCTTCTCATCCTTGCCCACCTGAAATTCAAGTCCGTACTTCAAAGAACAAGTTGCTAGAACTTTTAACAAAGCGAGATTACCTTTTTTTTTTTAAATACAAGCAAACCCAGCCTCAGCCAGTTCTGACTACCCAGCTGAACTATTCTTATTGAAATCTGTTCCTTTCCTTCTCTTGCCCCTCCTCCCCAGATTTCAAGCTGACATGATACTTGGCCTGGAAACAAAATCTAAGGGCAAACTACTGATACTTGGCAAAACTATAAACAACTAAACCCAACATTTAAGGTGGAAAGTGGTAAACTTGATAATAGGTGCTGCTAGTGCCATCTACCACAGGAAGGAAGCAATGCACCATAGAAGGAAACTGAATAAGGCCGATCTTGCTTTCTGCTACTGCCATGGAAATCAGTGGAATCCACAAGTCTCTAAAGCTCTTTATGGACCTTTTCTTCTGCTGAATCCCACTTTTTCTCTGATTTTACTACTGCGAGAGAGATCAAACAAAAACACCAGTATTCTTGAGCCTGGGACCTCTTGTGCTAATAGAAGAGTAGAGAACAGGCACAAACTAGAATATCACATCAATGCATGAGTATGAGTCTCAAAGGGAGACAGAAGAACACTTTCTAAAGCTGACCGGGGAGGCAAAACTTCCCTGTGCTCATTCTGTAGCGTTCCTAGTTGGCTCTTAAAGATGCCCGGATAAAAGAACTGAAACCTCAAATAGACTTCTATTGAATTTGAAATTCCCTGAAGTGCATTCCTCTTCTAGCCATTCTAAAATCTGTAGCTATTTACTTCTAGCTGCTTCTGAAAGTTAGCTTCAGTGTCTGATGCTGATAAAAGGTACAAAAGCATTCTTGTAAATTAGAAATACTAAAATCTGGCAGCTTGCTCCGTAAAGAACTAAATGGCACAGACATGCAAAATTGTCATCCTATCCATCTATTCCCCTTATGTGTATTTAAAAATGGGCAATGCCACAAAAACTAAATCCTGAAGGAAGCAATCAAAAAGCACTGCATATTCTGGTTCCTGGGAGTCAGAAGAAATGAGCATGGACTCACCTGGGTAGCAGAAGGGCTCTCGTGGAGCCTTTTGCAGCACTGCAGGAAGGACATGCTGCTGGTATGGGGAAATCTATACCCTTGATCTGCCCCTAGATGTAGGCAATGAATTCAAACTGTGGGCTGAATCTTCAGTTTCACTACAGCATTGAACTCTGAACTGTGTTATCCCTCATCATGTCTGGAGATAGTCATGCAATGTAACTGTTCATCTCCAATACAGGCTTGATGTTATTTCCCGTCAAAGTTGTTGGCCAAGATCCCTTGATTTGAGTGATAACAGAGTTGACTACATGGATTAAAATCCTAGACTATCAGCATTTGATTTTCCTGTCAAATGTCTGTCTGCTCATTATGAGAGCATTGTGGGATGCAGACTTCTTTCATAAGGGAGAAATAAAGAATAATATACCCTGTTCTGAAGTCTTGATTTAAAATGTGATGGAAACAGTGTATGTATTTTGTTCCTTGATCAGTGGCAGGGCTTGTTTCATCATACTATAGTAAACCATGCTAATTAAGAGCTTCTGATCTTTTTCCTTATGACTCTCAGAATTAGTTGCAAATCAATTAATTGGGGAAGGAGGTGGAAGGGAATGTGGTTTTTCTCGACTGGGCTGAATGCGGTTATTGACACAGCCTTTTAGCCATACACTTTACAGACTGAAGCACCCTTCCTGTGGCATGCCTTTGAGTACATCCAATTTTGTCTTTAAAAAAAAAATTCAGCCAACTACTAAACCCCAAATTCAGAGATAAATTAGTTACCTTGCTTGAATGATTAAAAAACAAAAGGTCAGGAATTTGTGAATTTCAGAAGCAGACTGAATTGTAGAGAGACTCATATTTTCACATGGAGTGAACAACAATGCTGACACTCAAAGGACTTTCTTTTTTGCGAATATTTGCAGATCTGTCTTGCTCAATGTGTCAGCTGTATTGAAGTGACTCTCTTTTCTGCAGCTTGTATAAAATGTTCCTTCTGGTAGTCAAGATTTGGATGTTTTACCAGTATTAGCCTAAAAAGATGTATATCATAAATTACATGAGTTCTAAATTATTTACATTACTTATAAATACTTATTAAAAACCTCTGTAGATTTTGGTTTAATTTTAAAATACTTGGCTTGATTCTGAAGTAGCTTAAGGCCTTCATTAATTAAAGTGTTTTTCAATTATAACAGATACAAAGAGAAAGTTTTGTAGCTGCAATTACCGAGTTCCAATCTATGAGATATTCTGATGTAAAAAAAACATGAATAGGTATTCCCTGAAGACATGAAGAGCTATAATTTGAATTCAAAGTATACACAGTGCAAAGTGTTAATATATTTATCCCTGCTTAATTAGAGATCAGTTCTGTAACTGCTTATATATATGCCTAAGTGTGAATTCCTGTGGACCCACTTCTGTGACTAAATTCAAGCATGTACGGAGTGTTTGCAGGGCTTGGGAACACAATCTAGTAGGTGTATATTCTGACTCTGTTGGATTACTTTTGGGGTTTGTTTTCTGACACAAATCCACGAGAGGGCAGTACACAGCAAGAGTAATGGCAGATGCATTTTACTGCAGGTTTCTTCAAACGGCACCCAAACAATCAGAAAGAATAAGGAGGTTGGTCCCCAGCATCCCTAATTTACGGTATTAAAAAAAAATCTTGAGTCAAGTCGGCAAAGATTATGATATTCAGTGTAATTTTAGGTGAACTTTGTCTTCTGACGTTGGAGTCTGTTATACTTGGTTCCTGTTTTTACAACTACAAGTTCTGTGTATTTATTGAAAAGAGGAAGCAAGCTGGATTCAGAAAATAATCATGATACTAAAGGTACTGTGGCCATAATGGAAAAAAACCCCAAATATAGTGAAATAAAACCTGTGAAAATTAGTGATAATGAATTATTGCAACAAACCCAACAGCTGTTTCGGGGCTTGAAATAGATTTAGGCAACTGAGAAGTGCCTACAGTGCATAGAGTTTTGTACTCGGGCAATGGCATTTTTGACACAGTCAGATTGTCTCATCCTATTAAAAACCCCAGGAATTCAAAGATTGTTGCAGTAACTGGAACAACTGAACTATTTAAATCTGACTAGAATTTCTCATTTAGACCCAAAGGCTTAGTATGCTATGTTTCTGATCGCAGCATTTCATTAATTAGTGATTAAATCACCTGTGCTTGTGACAGTAGTACATTGGCTTTGCAATGTGGTGGTGATGAAAAGGATGCACCTGATGTATGATAAATATTCAGCATACATTTGTGATCGAATTATTTTAATTCTGAGTATTAATGGAGTGAAATTTGTCTTCCCTAATAGAAGTTGACTTTCTGAGTATTACTTAGTTAATGAGCTGATGAAACCAAACAAAGATTTAAGCCAAAATGGCAAGTGGTCCATCTTTTAAGCTTTTCGCAGACATACCAGGTATTTTTGTGTGCCTGTCTCACTTTTCTTTCTCATGGTAGAAGATGCCATACCTCATTTGTCACACATCAGGCTTGAAGTTTACCTTCAGTGAGAACAGCTACGGAAACATTTCTATAGATACCTACCAGAGGTTCCTAACCTTAGCCTTTCCAACAACTTCTGTCCACGCTCTGATAAATATGTGGCTGCCTCGTGCAGTGGCCAGTTTAACCTTGGTGCTGGTCTCCTGTCTGCAAATGCCACATAGCACGACAACCGCATTAAGTGTCCAGTGTAGGACAAGCTGCAATGTGGCTCTGGTTGTTTATATGTGCTCTGCACAGAGGTAAGCAGTGTTTATTCTCTATGACTACTTCTGGTGCACCACAATTTGAATGTTAGTACAGAAGACAGTGACTTGTACAGGCAGGACATCAAATTCATCCTCCCCAGGGGTCAGGTACAGGAAGTTCTGGGTGCAGGACTTCAGCCTTCCTTATTTTCAGATTTGATTATTCTGTTAGAAGGTTTAATTTATCCTTGGATTTGAGCTCTCCTCAGCCCTGAGAGCAGCAGTGATAAAGATCCTACATGTCACCGCTTGCAGATGGAGAAACAACTCTGTTTCTTTCACTCTTTTTGGGGATGTGGTTTAGTGTCCCACTGAGCTTTCCTGCATCCTCTTCTACTCCAGGACCCAGCCAAATGCATGTGTATGTCTCTGTGTGCTTGTGGATAAATACACACCAAAGCACACACAGACACATATATACACACACTTTCATACAATATCATATTCCCTCTCTGTATTTTGTCTTGCATATAGAAGTGAAGAAGGATGGGTGTTCAGACAGAGGGGCTGTGAGCGTGTGAAGCGTGCATGCATGCAAGCCCCTCTTTGTGCATAGCTGGGATGAACAGAGGTGAATACAAATAGAATTGACTGGTGAAATAAGGACCGTGTTCTGCTTGAGAAAGGAGTGAATGGAAAGGCTAAAAGTGAGTAAAAAGCCACAGGAAGTGTAAGCACCAAGTGCAACTGAACAAGTAATGGGGAAAAGGATTAGCTGTGTGTTTGTGCAATTAAATTGACTTAATGCCAATTTATGCATGATGTATTTAATGGTACACAGTTACAGGAAAGGAGAAGGGACGGTGGAAGCAGAATTTTTGGTAGTTGAATGTGAGGTCCATGAAGAGACCTGTGCTCTCTGCTGTAGGACAGCAGCTGGGAGAGAGGGGGCCTTCAGGATGGGTATGTTAACCTTTTGGGGAGAAATGTAAGTCCCTTTCAGAATTATACTGTCCCTCTGCAAAAAATACAGCATCAGCCACACAAATGTTCTAGGGGAAACAGACTGAAGGATGTGCGTAGTGATCCTGACCAGAAGACCATTGTACATTGAGGACTTAGTGATCCACAAAACAGTCAACCTGAGCAGGCCCTGGGCTGGTTTGCGCTGTGCTGCACATGCAGCATTGCCTTCAGGCTGGCGCTGTGCTGCATAAATCCCTTGGCTTCGGAAATCCCTTGGCTTCAGGATAGACTCAGCCAGCTCATTGTAAAAGGAGAACCTACAGGCAGCTCCCACCAGGTACCAGTGATTACACCACCTGCGTGGCCTTGCCTTTATCTGAAAGCACAGCAAGAATTTCTCATGTGAACATCCTTTCTGACTGACAGTAGAAATGATGAAGAGAGTTGTTTCCTTGCAATAAAATCCTGTAATAGCCCAAATGACCAAAATTCTACGGATGGGGCCTGCATGATGTGCTACATGTGGATCAGTGGCTCATTCAATGCTACACCACTCGGAGTTCCCAGCATCCAAAGGAATGTAAGATTACCTTTACTTTACTTTTCTCTCATTATAGTGTTATCTCTAATAAGTAGAATTTTACATGATACCTTATGGAGTCTGAGTGCCTTTCTTACTGGAATCATAACAGACCAGCAACTCTTGGTGCAAAACAAGGTGTCAGGTGAAAGACTGGCTGTACGTTATCTGGATTTTCCTCAGCCTTACCGACATGAGCGTCAAAACTTACTGAGAAAGGCATGACTGGACTCTGACAAATCTTTGGAGCTCTTATTACAGAATAATTGCTCTACAATGCTAGGTTCATTTTTTACTTTTTTCCCCAGCTGGTGACAGAATGGAAGACATAAATGTTACAGGTCCTAGACATCAGGAGCAGAGAAGGAAGTGTTTATCTCCAGATTGCCTTTTTCAGTCATGAGAAGACTGCATAGGGCTTGAGGTCAGTATAAAACTGAGTCAATCCTGTGAACTACTTTTGCATTTTTTCCCTCGAAATGATCTCCTTTAATAAGAACAAGATTATCTGAAATCTTTGGCAGAATTAATTGAAATTGTGAAAGACTGAATGACCACCTAAAAAAAAGAAAATAAGCTTTCCTTTGATTTTTGGACCAAAAAGGTAACAGTAGGCTTGTAGCTGAGAATTTGACTTTTATAACTCTTTGAAGGTTTTTATATTAATAATTCTTGGTCATTTTATGTTTTCCTGATGTTCCAAGATTACAGTTTTAATTCACTTTAATCTGTGTATGAATAATTGATCAGTAGCTTTTATATGGTGTCAGTCCAGTAGAACTACCCAACGTACCCAAGCTTTCTACATGAAAGATGAGCAGTTCTGCCAACAGAAGATGATTAATCAAAAGAAATTGTAAATTATGTACAACAGTCACTTCTTTTTCCTTTTCCTCAATAGCTATTCAAGTGACATTAAATAAGTTACATTTTTATCATTAAAGAAGAAATAAGTTAATATAAGAAGTCCTGATGAAAATCAGATAAAAATAGAAGTGAAAGTAGGGTATTGTATAGTTTGATACATGTAGTTTAAGCTACAGACTGTTGACAGAAATCATTCTTCTGATCATTTTTGGCAGCACAAGCAGAACGGATGGAACACGTTCCAGAAGAAAAACATTTTTTTGAGTCATTCCTGTTTGAAGTGAGTAAAGAAATTAGTATCTGGGGGTGAATGTGTTGAGGTGGCAGTGTTCTTTTTATCATGGTTTCTGTATGTGGAAGAGATACATTGAGCAAGAGCAAGGAACAGAAAAATAACCAGAAGAAACCAAGGCAAATCCTATGTTTGTAGAGTAGGGAACAAGGACAGGAGAGGAGTGAGACCATGGCCTTATGATGCCATACGCTTAATAACTGTTTCATCCATGGCTATCAAGGCTATCTTGAAGCAATGACTGAAGAGAAAGAGAATATATTTGGTTAGACTAGCTGGTATGGCTGGAAAAAGTAAATAATCTCTTTTATTTTGGCACGCTGAACTTTTTTCAGCTGTCTTGTTCTGTGGTGAAAAGAACAGCACTTCTAGCTAAAAATGTAAAACCTTAATTACAGCAGTGAACTATTAAGTCCATTCACTTATAGGTACAGAGTAATGTAAGTGAGGAATTAGTACTTAGGGTCCCTTGTTCTAAATGGTACACAGAAGTTTGTATTTGGTTGGGGGTTTTGTTTGTTTGTTTGTTTGTTTTTCCCTCAAGGAGGAAGACCCTTCCCTTCAGATTTATAACACAAATCATTCCTACAGCACCTATGTGTGAAAGGGTAATTTTTATCTCCTGGATGGAGCTGTCTTTCCAGCTATGCAGATATCTGTGTGTGAATTTCTGGGCATCAGGAGTATAGGTTTCTGTTGCTGGCTCTGGAAGTGAATAGGGTTTTAAAACTGCATGACAAATCAAACTCTGCCTGTTATTTTTGTGGTTTTTGATGTAAGTTTGAACCCTTTTCAGTTGAGGTAAGAGATGTTGGACTGAAAGAAGTACTGAAGTCATAAATCTATATAAGGACCTCAGGTGACGCAGTATCATAGTTACAGATGAATGTAATGGCTAAAAAGCAGCTGAGTCTGCTAGTGCTGGTAGGTGCATAGTTTGGAGCACAGTCTCTGATATTTTGTTGGTGTAATGGGTGAATGACAGTTATGGGATGCATGAATCCTTGCCTCATAATAAAGATGTGAAGGTAAAAAAAGTTCTTACTGTAGTTAGCAATGAACTTGGTGAATACATTTTGTTGCCTGTGTTTATAGATAGGCACAGTAGTTGGTTAGTTGAGTAGTATCTTTTCCCAAAAGCACAAAACCCCCTCAGTTCTCCTTTTACTGTTAGTGGCTAGCAATTCAGCACATGGAAAAACAGCCTACTTGGTCAGATATGAATCTGCATTGCTTCATAATTTTCCAGGACTTCGTTTCATAATACTAAAAGAAGTAGTTCAAAGGAAGAAAAAATTGATAAAAACTTAGTAGAATGCCATCCTTTGACAAGAAATGTTAATTTTATTATTCTTGTAAACAATCATAAGAGTGAGGAGACTAACTTAAAAGTATACAAAAATGAACTATCTGTCATGTTCTTTCTCTTTCATTGGTGCCTTTGAAATAATTAAAGGGTACATGTTGAAAAGGATTATTAAAACATATTAAATATAGTGAACACTTACAATTATTAAAACTGAGTTTTGTTATAGGCTGTTTGGCCTTCCCTGTTTTCATTGGTTTGTTTCCCTTCCTTGCAGTTTTCTCTTTCTTTTTCTTGATGAGTTACTACACCAAAAGATTACTTTTAGAAAGCATACATTTAGAAGACTTACACTACTATTTTATCTTATTTGAAATTTTAAGCAGGAACACCCAAACCTGAGAGATCAAATGCTTATAAGATATAGGGTAATCAAAACTACTGGGGAATGATATAATTTTCTCCTTTATTAGTGACGGAGAATCCAATACTTGCCAGCCCTCCACCCCCAATCTTTTTAGACTTTCCACAAGAGAACTATTATCTTCAATTTTTTTTCCTTGAGATGCTGTGCTGGAAAACATGTATTAAAATGTTTTTGAATGCTTTCAGAATTAGCAGTGTGTCTTTGCTTTGCATAAGCTGGGTGAGCTATACAGTCAGAAAAATATCTTACTGTAAATCGTTTTGAACATATCTCTTATTCTGTTACTAATTATGTATCTACTTTATTGATGTGAGTAGTACTTTTTAAAATCAGTGGTGCTACTGTTTGAGGTAGAGTTAAAACTGTATGGATGCCCGAAGTCAGACCATCAGACTTCAGGCGTTCTCTGAACCCAAGGCAACACAGGGCAGTTTAAAACCATAGGAAAAGAAGTTCATTCCTCCAGCTCAGACTGAAAGCACAGTTCAAAAGACAGTGTTGCATGACATAATACTATAATATCTGAGCAGCCAAGAACTAGCAAGATGGCCTCTGCGAATTGAAGTGTTGGGAAAAACTTAATATTTAACTAAATTTCTGGGGTTTTTGAAACTTACGAATGCCCTTGAATTATATAAGTACAATCTGGAATTTTTCCATCAGTGGATACACTGGACAATAAAAAATAAATAAAATGAGATATTGTGAAACTTGTTGTGGTGGGTTGACCCTGGCTGGCAGGAAAGCCCTGCCCCAGTCGCTCGCTTACCTTCCCCCCAGTGAGATGGGAAAGAAAGTGAGAATGGCAAAGACGAGAAGAAGACTCGTGTTGAGATAAAGACAGTTTAATAAGTGAAGGGGGGGAAAAATAAGAAAAGAAAACAAGTGATGCAAAAGCAATCACTCATCACACAGACTGATGACTGACCAGTCCCTGAGCAACGGCTACTTTGGAAAAACTCCCCCTCGGTTTTATTGCTGAGCATGACATTATCTGGTCTGGAATATCTCTTTGCTCAGTTGGGGTCAGCTGTCCTAGCTGTGTCCCCTCCCAGCCTCTTGCCCACCTCCAGCCTGCTTGCTGAGGGGCAGAGTGAGAAACAGAGAAAGCCTTGATGCTGTGCAAGCACTGCTCAACAATAGCTAAAGCATCGGTTTATTATCAACACTGTTTTGGTCACCAATCTAAAACACAGCACCATACGGGCTGCTATGATGAAAATTAACTCCATCCCAGCCAGACCCAGCACACCTGCAAAAGCTGACAAAGCTGTCAGCACTGCAGGTCCCATGCATTTCCATGCTTAATAAGGACTCTATGGCCTAGCTATTTAAAAAGAAAATAAATGAGAGAGGAAGATGTGAGCTCATGCTTTTATTTTGCATTTATGTTGAAAACTTGACTGTTATCTGTAATGAAGAGTGTGGAATTAGAGACTTAATTCAAGATCACAGATAAAAATCAATACTCTAGTGAATATGGAAGAATATGACAAATGATATTTGGGCAGTTTTAATTTCTTATCTGCATGTCTATTCTTACTTGCTCTTCAGCTGTTGGTGCTATCAATTTGTGTTCATACACAACTCGGAGAGGTTGTTTTTTGTGAGAAAATGTCAAAAAATGCTTATTTGTTATTTAGATATTTAAAATGTTTTAGTCATCAGTTTGGAAATACAACCAAAACAAATACATTTTTAAAATAGATGGTTCATTTCCCAGACTAGACAGCGCTGGAAGATCTATAAATACACTGGATGTGTCTGTTCCTCTACTGGGAAATCAAATAATGTTAAAATACATTTTGAAGAGCTGTGATGACTGATATCTAAAATGTTGTGGGTTAAGTTCCTACACAGTGTAAATCAGTCTGGAAGCTATGAAAAATGTGTATCAAACAGCATCTGATACATAGCTAATGACCAGAGAGAGGCACCATCATCACTTCATTTGTTTTTAGTACTTAAGATGCTCTTAAATGTTTTTCTGTCCTAATTACAGTTGCTACGACAATATTACAATATTGGCACCGGATCAACTACGTTTAAGACATATTTTCCAGTGGCATATCAATGAGCTCTTGTTCCTTCGGTTCTGTTCCACAAGATGACTCAACTTGTTCTGTGATTTACTCAAATGTTCCTTATGAACATTTTTCATAGTTCTCATATATTTTTAGTTTTGTGAACTGTGCTGGTGATCATGACAACTGTTTCTGCTTCAGAGCTACTCTTTTGTCACTCTCTGATGCCACATTAGAATCTTTGAGCGTCTGCTTTTTTCCAGACATTTTTTGCATACAAGGGAGTCATATTTAAATCTTTCAATAAGCATAAAAATAATTGCATTATAAGAAGTGCTGTTTGCTAGTTAGCTGATAAATGACCAGGGGGAAAAAAGGCCGTATAGTGATGGAACGGTACTCAGTTAGAGAGAGTAATTCTTCTGCTATCCACCATATGAAAAACTTCTTTACCATTGAGGGTGACCAAGCACTGGCACAGGTTGCCTGGAGAGGTTGTGGAATCTCCATCCTTGGAGATATTCAAAAGCCATCTGGACATGGTCCTGGGCAACTGGCTCTAGGTGGTCCTGCTTGAGCAGAGGCAGGTGGACCAGATGACCTCCAGAGGTCCCTTCCCACCTCAGCCATTCTGTGATTCTGTGAAAGAAAGTGTATGCCCCTCCATACATAAGCCAAATCCAAACCAAACAAAAAGCTCCATCAAAATGAAAATGAGTGTATTCAGTGCAACTCTGTGAATATAGATCACACTTCTACAACATTACAATATAGACGTATTTATATAGTTTGAAATTACATAACAGTATTTAATGTTGGCGTTGAATTTTGCTTCTCCCCTAGAAATATCCTCAGGATATGTAAATGTGAGTTACATAGGTAAAAATCCATGGCCAAATCTCAGGAACCCTAAGATGACTGCAAAAATTTATCTTGATAATGCCTTAAAAACCCCCAATTATTTATCTTAATAAATACTCTACGGTTATGCTCACACAAGGTATATATTATAATTTCTTTGTCCTGAAGGCAGTAACTCTAAACACTTAGAGAAAGACTTAAAATTTAACTCTGGTGATGCTAACTATGCATTCAAGGATATATTTAATACTTTATATAATTAGGAAAGTACTTATACATATGGTGATGGGTAGATGAATGATATACATCTAACTTAAAGCACTCTTGTTGACTTCACAGTCCTTATTAATATACATTAACAACAAAACAAGGTCTAAGGAGAATCTCCATCCTTTATTGAACATGGGGGGAAACATAGTGACAAAGGATGAGGAAAAGGCTGAGGTACTTAATGTCTTCTTTGCCTCAGTCTTTAAGACCAGTTGTTCTCCGGGTACCGAGCTTCCTAAGCTGGAAGACAGGGACAGGGAGCAGAATGAGACCCCGATAATCCAAGGGGAAATGGTTAGTGTCCTGCTACAGCACTTAAACACGCACAAGTCTATGGGGCCGGATGGGATCCATCCAAGGGTACTGAAGGAGCTGGCAGAAGTGCTCACCAAGCCACTTTCCATCATTTATCAGCAGTCCTGGCTAAACAGGGAGGTCCCGGTTGACTGGTAGTTAGCAAATATGATGCCCATTTACAAGAAGGACTGGAAAGAGGATCTGGGTAACTACAGGCCTGTCAGCCTGATCTCAGTGCCAGGGAAGGTTATGGAGCAGATCAACTTGAGTGCCATCACAGGGCACATACAGGACAACCAGGCGATCAGGCCCAGTCAACATGGGTTCATGAAAGGCAGGTCCTGCTTGACTAACCCGATCTCCTTCTATGATAAGGTGACTCGCTTAGTGGATGAGGGAAAGACAGTGGATGCTGTCTACCTAGACTTTAGTAAAGCCTTTGGAACTATTTCCTACAGCATTCTCCTGGAGAAACTGGCTGCTCATGGCTTGGACGGGCGTACACTTCGCTGGGTAAAAAACTGGCTGGATGGCCAGGCCAAAGAGTTGTGGTGAATGATGTTAAATCCAGTTAGCAGCCAGTCACAAGTGGTGTTCTCCAGGGCTCAGTACTGGGGCCAGTTCTGCTTAATATCTTTATTAATGATCTGGATGAGGGGATCAAATGCACCCTCAGCAAGTTTGCAGATGACACCAAGATGGGGTGGGAGTGTTGATCTGCTTGTGGCTAGCAAGGATCTACAGAGGGATCTGGACAGGCTGGATCGATGGCTGAGGCCACTGGTATGAGGTTCAACAAGGCTGAGTGCCAGGTTCTGCACTTGGGTCACAACAACCCCATGCAATGCTACAGGCTTGGGGAAGAGTGTCTGGAAAGCTACCTGGCAGAAAAGGACCTGGGGTTATTGGTCCACAGCTGGCTGAATACGAGCTGGCAGTGTGCCCAGGTGGCCAAGAAGGCCAACAGCATCCTGGCTCCTATCAGAAATAGTGTGGCCAGTGGGACTAGGGAAGTGATCGTCCCCCTGTACTTGGTACTGGTGAGGCCCCACCTTGAGTACTGTGTTTGGTTTTGGGCCCCTCACTACAGGAAAGACATTGAGGTGCTGGAGCATGTCCAGAGAAGAGCAACGAAGCTGGTGAAGGGTCTAGAGAACAAGTCCTATGAGGAGCAGCTGAGGGAACTGGGGTTGTTTAGCCTGGAGAAAAGGAGGCTGAGGGGAGACCTTATCGCTCTCTACAACTACCTGAAAGGAGGTTGTAGCAAGATGGGTGTTAGTCTCTTCTCCCAAGTAACAAGTGATAGGATGAGAGAAAATGGCTTCAAGTTGCGCCAGGGGAGGTTTAGATTGGATATTAGGAAAAATTTCTTTACCGAAAGGGTTGTCAGGCATTGGAACAGGCTGCCCAGGGAAGTGGTTGAGTCACCATCCCTGGAGGTATTCAAAAAGCACATAGACAAGGCACTTCAGAACATGGTTTAGTGGGCATGGTTGATGGTTGGACTCTATGATCTTGAAGGTCTTTTCCAACCTAAATGATTCTATGTTTCTATGGTGAAGACCACGGTGAGGCAGGTTGTCCCCCTGCAGCCCACGGAGGTCCACAGTGGAGCAGATATCCACCTGCAGCCCGGGGAGGACCCCACACCAGAGCGGGTGGATGCCCAAAGGAGGCTGTGACCCCGTGGGAAGCCCTCACTGGAGCAGGCTCCTGGCAGGACCTGTGGACCTGCGGAGAGAGGAGCCCACGCTGGAGCAGGTTTTCTGGCAGGACTTGTGACCCCATGGAAGGGACCCATGCTGGAGCAGTCTGTGCCTGAAGGACTGCACCCCATGGCAGGGACCCACACTGGAGCGGTTTGTGAAGAACTGCAGCCCGTGGGAAGGACCCACATTGGAGAAGTTCATGGAGGACTGTCTCCCATGGGAGGGACCCCACGCTGGAGCAGGGGAAGAGTGTAAGGAGTCCTGCCCCTGAGGAGGAAGGAGCGGCAGAGACAAGGTGTGATGAACTGACCCCAACCCCCATTCCCCGTCCCCCTGCACTGCTGCAGGGGGAGGAGGGAGAGAGAATTGGGAGTAAAGTTAAGCCCAGGAAGAAGGGAGGGGCGGGGGGAAGGTGTTTTAAGATTTGATTTTATTTCTCATTATTCTACTCTGGTTTGATTGGTAATAAATTAAACTAAAAACTAATTTCCCCAAGTCAAGTCTGTTTTGCCCGTGATGGTAATTGCTGAGTGATCTCTCCCTGTCCTTATCTCGACCCAGGAGCTTTTAGTTATATTTTCTCTCCCCTGTCCAGCTGAGGGAGGGAGTGATAGAGTGGCTTTGGTGGGCACCTGGCATCCAGCCAGGGCCAACCCACCACAGTATTGTAGAAACAAACCTGTTTTAATCATCTTCCAACAAAACATACAAAGGATTCAGTTGGAAAAAATTGACCTGCAAAGCAGGCTTATACTGTGAATCTAGACTAGTTTTTCCTCCATCTATCCTACTGAATCATTGAAGACTCCAAACATCTAACTCTAGAGCAGTCCTCTCCTGTGGGTAGCACTGGCACCAAGGAATGTGGTTTTTCAGGATATTTGGTGTGGAAATGAATAGCCCGTAAGATCTCGGAACCTGCAGGCTACTTAGGTAAAACTGGCTTTTAACAACCTTTGGATGCCAGTCAGTCACCTATCATTCCACTAAGGCAACAGCTCAGGCAAGAGGTCTGAAATGTGGGCTACCATGACCACATCACAAAATAAATGCATTTAAAAGGCATGGGAAGGAGACTATATGCAAGAAATTTAAAACAATATCCCCCTCATCCTTAAGCCACTAAATACTCGTCTCTGACATTATAAATGACCTTTATTACTGTAAGATGAAAAGCAGCATTTGTTGGTTTGTTACAAAAGCTACTTACCTACATATTCTGGGCAAATTCCAGTCAAACATCGAGGCTTGACTGTACTGATTCAGTGGCCAGCTCGTTAACAGTGATAAACATCAGAAATGACAGATATTAACTTACTCTTCAGTACTTGTACATGGGCATAGGAAACAGAAATAAAATAGGGGAAAGGGCTAAAAATTCTGGAGTTTAAACCAGATCTCTCTATTAAAATACTACTTGATGATATGGTGGAACAGAAAGGAACAGAATACCCCATGCTATTGTCACTAACTTGGCCTGTGACTCAGACTGGGTTGTTTGGTTTCCAGTTTACAACAAATGCAACAATTTTATTTTTCCTTCTCTCACTGAAACATCCATGCAAATTTTACTGACAGACTCCTTCAGCTGCTGAGCCATTCTCCAGCTGAGACAGCCACCTACACAACTTCTGAATTCGGGCCAATAAATTTAACCACTTAGGAAATTAAGGGAGAAAGTCATTGTACTCAAAATTTTCTTTCTTGAAACAGATGTTCCATTTTTCCATGAATCTGTATTTTTATCATAACAAACACAAGCTTCTTTTTATGACACTTATGTATAGGAATTCAAGTCATGCTTTGATCAGATTCTAAAAATAGTCTTTATTTTTTTCCCTTTCCTTCTAGTTGGGGCCAAGCAATGTGCTAAGCATTTCCTTCTGGAAGGAAATCTCCAACAAGTTTGCCTCTTTATTTTTAGGCGATGCATAAAACCAGATGTTTATTTAATTACATCCAGTCTTATACACTGCATTCAGAGATTTTTTTGTAGTTGTTGTTGGGAATCATTCAAAATACTGTTAGCTCTTATACACGCTTTGCAACTCTTACCATTTCAAGGACTAACCGTATATTATGTTTGAAAAGGATGCGCATATTAAGATCAAGGCAATTTTGCCAGATTAGGCACCCTGTGGTTGCCATATGATAACATCGAACCTGATCAGCTAAACTAAAATAAACACCACATAACTCTACTGAAAACATACTATTTTAAGACAATGGCACTACTTCAGAGTTCAAGCACAAGTGAAATCCTAAAATTAAATTGGGGGGGGAGGGGGGAACAAAACAAAACCAAAAACAAAGAAAACAAAGAAAACAAACAAAAAAACCCACCAAGGTTGGAAGGAAATTACTATGTTACAGTTCACAGAACACATTCTGAGCACAGAGCGAATAAGTCTATGTTTCACATGCTTCTGTCCGTATTGTTACCCTTCCTTATTGTTACCTTTGCTTGTTAATATATTTCCAACAGCAAACATATTTACTACTGTATGTCTTACTAAGGACTCAGAAAAAACTTAATGCAGGAAAGTGGATTCCTTTTTAAGGGTTAGAGGTTTGAGGTCAGTTCTTAACTAACTTAAATGACTAATAATGCATTTAGTTAATAATACTGGAACTTTATACTTGAGTGTGTTCATTAAGATGGATTTGACAAATACCTGTAAGACTCAGGCACTGAAAGCATGTAGAAGAATTTTAATCACTATTGTGCAGTAGAAAACTTAATTGAAAAGTTCAAAAGAATAGGAGTAAAGTCAGTGATAGGCAATAAGGATTATTCAACAAATTTCATTGCCATAAAATATTCAGCAACGTAAGCACTTAACTTGCTATTGCTTCTATCATGAAGTTATTGCACAAGCATGTCTAATGCATTTTAATATTCCCACATACTAATCTTTCCAAGTTATTGCTGATGACAGCAAGTCCAAGCTAATTACAAAAAGAAAATTATTTTCACCTAGTCTAAACAAGCAGCTGTTAAGCTATTTGCTTCTTTTGGAAAGCATTAGGTCAACCAGACCTCCTCTCAATTACAACATTTAGAGGTTTACTTTACCTAATTAGTCCTTTCTTTTTCAAAATCCTAAAAACAATATCATGGCATGAGTACACACTCTCTGTCATTTGTCTTTAATGCCTTTTTTTTTTTTTTTTTGAGATTGAGGATTACAACTAAATGCAGAAAGGCTTACCTGAATACAGACGAGCAATTATATAGCTTTTGTACTTGCTAAAATTCCTTCTCTTGAGGCACAGTGAATTTTTGTGGATTGTGTTATAGTGACAGTCCTGTACCAAAAGACTACAGTGCCCTGAACTCTGGCATGAGAGGACTTCTCTGCCCTAAATTATACCTACCCCAACTACAGAAATGGAAGAGCGGTTCTTGAAAATGCTGCTACACAGGAAAAATACCTTAGGTGACACATTTCAAATCCTACAAATGCATTGAAGAAACACAAAGACTTTTGATTAAAGTAAAATTAGTTGCTTAATCCACGCTTAGAAAGAATCAAACCTTCCCACACTACTCAATTAACAACCCCCCAAAGGTATGCATACGTCCACACATCAGGAGATTTCATGTGGAACAGACAGGAGATAATTTTGCAGTGTCACGGGCAGTATTCAGGGGGTTCTTTGTTCCATGTAATTTTTATGCCTTTTTCAGGTAGTGGCTTGTTCTGCTGAACCCTTCTGGAAGCAGGGGGAGATTGAATCCACTGCTGCAGAAGCAGAGTGCATCCTTAGGCACAGCAAGTTCAAGAAACAGCAGGTGTGGTAAGCAGGAGATGTAGGGAGGGAACAGAGCTGTGTAGAAACTCTTTTTTGTTTCTGCTGTTTTATCTATTACTATGAATATCCACTTAAAAGTTGACTCTTCTAGTCAATAGTCTAATTTTTAGTTGTCAGACTTCTTGGGGAAATCTGACAGTTAAAGTTCAGACAGGTCTATCTCAAAGCTTTCTCTGATTCACTGTCCTATCAGTGTCCCTCACCCTTTCTTTTCTCTGCACTGTACAAATGCCATTTCCCACTACATAGCTGAAAGATCAGGTCTCAGTCTATGAGACTAACGTGCAAAAAATACATTATTCTTGCTAACTTTTCCTGCCAGCAAGCCTTCCACAAAGCTTAAAGGGATAAAATCTCTTCCTCTAGTTCTTAAGCAGCTCTCTTAGGAAGAGAAGTAGCACATTCGAGCAAAGTATTCAAAAAAAGCAAAGAACTACTTCCATGTTGAAGTAAAAAACCTTGTGTATTATATTCCAAACTGACTTTTTAAAAAATGTCTACATTGCTTGATTTATATTTCTTTTACTGGGAGTTCACTTGTGTTTCCCTCTCACCTCAGTGCAGGCAGCTGAGACATTTCAATACAAAACACCTAAGGCAATTTAATGATACACTCATATCTACAACTATCTTTCTGTATAAACTAATTACAGTGCTCAAAATAATACAATTTTGGTGCTACAACTACTTGATCTTCTTGTTATCTAGGGGAAAGGATGGCTCTTCTGGTTACTGTTGAAAACTCTAACTCAGATTTAAAGCTCTCCCATTTGCAAACTATTAAAAAAACTCAGCAAGTCTTACACAGATTCTGTTGAACACATTTATGTTAGTTTAGCTCAGCTAATAGTAAGGGACTACCCACAAGCTAACAAAAACTTGTAGACTCAGTGCTTAATCAATAATAAATAATCAAATTTTTTTCAACCAGACAAAATGCTATTAGGCAGGCATTGACAGCAGTAAAATCAGAGACGCAGTTATATTAGGATTTATAGATGTGTGTATGTGCACACATACATGTTGCTGTAAATGATCAATGTTCTAAGTCAAACCCTAAATATTGCTCTCTTTCCTGGAAGCCTACTATTTTATACAACGATGCTCAGTCATGGACAACACTTAATTTACAGAGTAGATCCCAAATAAAAGCTGTGATTTCACAGAATTGAGGAGGTGACAGTACCTCAGGATCGCAATAACAGTGCAATATATGCTTGTTGAAAACTGTTACTCCCTCCTCAATATACAAAGCAACAAATCTTACGACAGTACCTCCCATCCTTCAACATGAGACTGCCATTCTTCCAAAAACTCTAGTTTTTCCATTTGTCTCTTGGCTTCATTTATGTTGGAACAGACAGCTTTCATGGCCTGGAGGGCTTCCATTAGTGCTGCATAGTCACTGTGCTTCCTTGGAGTCCGCTTCAGTAACTCCTATTCAGACATTTAAAAAAAAAAAAAAAAAAGGAAAAAAGAAACCTGTCTTTGATTTCTAAAGGTACATTACAGGAGACTTAAATCGACTAGGATACAAAATCAAAAAGTAGTCAGACTTCTCTTTTACTAGGTGAAAAAGTAATAAACCCTCCAGTGTTGTGTCCTAGTAGGACACTAAAACCCAGAGAAATATATTACTAACAATAAAAACAATCACTACTTAGGAACAAGTTTGCATTTCAGCTACTTTCTTCCCCCAACAATGTTTCTTCATGTTGAGCTTCATTTTTTAGGGGGGGGGGGGGGGTGTTTTTTATATTCCACAGGATGGAACTAATCAACAGCAAGGATAGCAATTCTGATTAAAAATGTTAGTTTACTTATGTCAAAATTAACACCTGCCTTTCCTGCAACTTAGGGAAAAAACTATGCTCCTTTAGCTCCACGCTATTGTTTAATCTAGTGCAATACACCAGAGCACTGAACAATAGCTTAGGTGACTCGCTGATTTCACATGGCTACTGGTAATGGCAGCCATACTAAAGAACGAAAGTGGAGTTGCCAGTATTCATCTGAGATTTGCCATCTCAAACTACCAACTACCCATTGACAGATGGACTGACTACGGACTGCCTTCAGTGCATATACCCTGACTGAGGCGTGGGTACATTCCTCTGGAGCCCTAACCCTGCTGCCACCACACCCTGTATTTAAATTTATTTAACATAAATATATTCATTTCATTGCCCCCTAGAGTAATTCATTAGTCATTTTCCCGTTTTGTCTGTAGATCCTTCATTCAAAAAAACAGAATACAAAAATAATTTTAAAATAGGCCAAGGGAACTGTAAAACCACAGATATCTGGGATGACTCAAGCCTCATTGCAATTATTATATTCTTTAACTTGTTTTAAAAACCTTAATTTTAACATGTTTACTTTTAGGTTTTTATGTCAGTGCAATGAAATGCATATGCCTCACAACTGGCAATGTTTCAGATCTAAACTCACACATGCATTGTGAAAAATACTGTCCAATAATCAGGTTTCAAGTAGCTTCTAGAGCAGAATCTGCTTTGGCTTTTCTCTAACGGTTTGACACAATAAACAATACCAGACCTTACTTAGTTAAGCAAAAGTTTGTTTTAAATATTGACTTTAAATATTTACTTTCCTGTATTATTTTATTTCCTAACATGGAAAAATTTCAGTAACTCGGAGGTTTATCAGCACTTCAACATTTTTCATTAAGTTTTAAGTTGTAACAGTAAGATAAGAATAAACATATAAGTGTGCATAGAACCACCTACAGCATCTTACTGTTACTCTACAGTTTTTCTTACAAATCATTTTCATAAATATTTTTCATTTACCATTTGCTGATGGTAAATTAGAATCATCAAAGCATGTCACTAACAAACTCTCCTATCCCATGCATATTAAGCAAGGGCATGGTCAAACCCAGCTGAAATCAGTCTCATTTAACTTCCTTAAATGGCTCACTTCCATTTAACAATGGAGAGGCAACCTTACAACTAGACGCAGAAGGGAGCTAATCATCTTGACCCAGCCAAACTCCTCAGTTCTTTTCATACTGATGTCAGAAGACTTGCCACTAGCTTTAATGAGAGCAGGTCTGGGTCCAGTATCTAATAAAGAGATTATTCACTGTTTAGACAGATTGTTCCTGCAGTTCGGAAATATGCTTAGCAACCAGTTTTATATAGAAAGTATAACGTCCTAAATAAAAATCTCATAAGTACCTTCAAAAGAAGGGGATACTTGCATATTCTCTGTATCGGCGTTACTAGATATCCCTCCAATGGTACATCTGTGTTCTTGCGTCCTCCAAGGAGCATGCAATTCTAGAGCATGAATAGTTTCACAAATTATTAAAAAATCCTGAGAAAATTATCAGAAATAAAGACAAGGGCATATGTACGCAGCAATATTAGCTAAGCTATATATAAATTATATACATATATGTAATGAGGGAGGTTTGCAAGACTGTCAAAAGAACAGGCTTGAACACATGCACAAGCAGGGACGTTGACTATCACACACGACAAGGAAGCCACAATGGTATTATGCAGGCATCTCCCCTAGGTACCTTCTTCATCCAGTCTGATTAAAAGCGGGCTTTCTTTAAAGTTTAAAAATAGAAGACAGTATATAAAATGCTAAAAATATGCTTTCATACTTCAACAAACAAAAATAAAAACAATTCAGGGTGACCGCTATAGGTGCTGTTGCTTCCAAAAGGTGTGTTTGCAATACTAAGTAGCATCAAAGACGGTTTGAAAGGTTTGAACAAGGCCATCCTAATACACACCCAGAAAAAAAAAAGTGTTCTGTTTACATGCTTCTATATTTAAATGTGATGTGCAATGAATAAAAAAATCCTTAGTCATGGGCTAAAGAATATGTTAGTTTTGACAAGACATCCAACTATGGAAACAGAGAATACATGAAATACGGGGTAGAAACATCCATGAAAAAGCAGCTGACAGAGAAAAGAATAAGGGCTATTTGGGATAATGAAGGATGCAAGGGACATCACAGCAAACATTTGGAATTGCTGGAATTGAAGTGTAAGTACATAAAGACCTAAAGTAACAATGAAAATTATTTTATGGAGCGATCAGAAGGCATTGTGATGCAACAGTATGAGATAATCTACAGCTTCAAAGAGCAAGATGTCTAAACTAAGAACACTAAACAAAAGCAGTTTAACACAGCCAGATGGTAGGTTGATGCAGGCCGCAAGTCTGGATGCAGACACATTGATGGAACAGAGGCTACACAACTGGGTGGCCACTCCACTCAGCATGTAACTCACAATGTACATACCCCATAACCAGTGCCGCTATGGGGATCTCTACACCCACCCTTAAGTCTCTCCTTTGTACTCATGGTTAACTAGCTTCTGTCTTAGCCTAAAGGATCCTTTATCCCAAAGGATCTCACTTAACCTGCCAACAAAAAAGCTTTACTGATAAAGACCAAGCAGGATAAAGGCAATGAAGACTATAGGTTTATATTATGACTGCCTCTATACTTAAAGGCTCAAAAGTCTGGTTTCAGCTCCCAATTATTTATAGATAATCACATCTCTAATGACCTGAATTGTCCTGTCTGGCTAGAAGGCTTCAACTGTACTTTCAAAGTGCAGTCAGACCTCCCGTTCTCTAGGTGAGACTGCTGCCGCTTACTCTACAGACATGTCCTGAATCTATGAGGAACCCAAAACAGATGTGAAAGCCCTGTGCATGCGCCCAGGAGTACATGACACTGAAACATCATGAACTGCCACAACTGCACACTTGGCTTCCTTTCTCACAAAACAAGCTCTTTGCAATCTTTCTCCGGAGCATTTTGCTTTTTGTCTCTGTAGTCAGCATTCACCCCTTCTTCTTGAGTCTGGCCATGCTGCTCCCAATACAAGAACCATGTGTGTGAAGCTCCTCAATCTGGGGCAAGGTGAAGGATACTGTGTCAACCGCTGAGGAAAAACAGGACAACTTTGAAGTTGTTTTTAACTGTGAATGCAACACTGCTGAACAAGAGACTCTTAGCAAAAAGGCAGATGGCGCTTCATGTCACCCAGTACCCCTCTACAATAAGGAAATTCCTACAATGCTCATTAACTTGGCTGTAAATAAACACAGCTAGGAAGGGAGTCAGATCCAGTATCTTTCAAAAATGTAGTGAGCTGCAATAGGGCAACTTCACCAAGAACTCTGTCAACAGCAGTAGTGAAAGCCTACTGCATACTAAAAATAGTTAATAAAATTAAATCAAATTTGTGATAGTGCCACCATTGGCATCATCTTTTTTTTAACCATATCTGTGATGCTTTGCTGATAGCGTCATTTGATCTCCAGTCCCAAAATGCAATAATCAGGTCTGATCACTCCGAAATTTGATTCCATATCCATGAGCATCTTCTCAGGTATTTAAGTTCTAATATAGTAGGCCCCACATTTCAAAGCTGACCTTGTTACCACAGGACACCATGAAGGAAAACACAAAAATCATTCCACACTGAACCCTCTTTTTAACATCCAATGTCAACTACTAGGAAACTCAGTACTTACACAGAAACTGGTTTTGCTGTGGGAAAATCATGAGGACTGTCATACTTAACATTTTAAAACACCTCCTTATTTGTCCTATAAAGTGAAAGACTAATTGTGTAGCTGTTTCTTTTGACCTCAGATTAAGTCAGCATCTAAGATCAGGATGGCTACTCTATGATCGATAACAAAACATTTTTCTGTCTGGCACAGCTGTGGCTACAGTACCAGAACATGGACCTTCTCTTCAGAAGTTCTGATGAGTCTTTCAGCTTCCTTTCTATAATTTCTTTCCCTATCCCTCCTCATACATCTTATCCTATTCTTTTTCCTTTCTACAGACACAGCTGGATTTACACCCTTGTCTCTTTGCCAGCAAGTTCAAGGCACTCTGCCTAATGCTGTATTATGCATGGATCCAGGTGCAGCAGTGAAAATATGACGTACACAACCTGTTCCTCTGGAAACATCACCCCCAGCTGAAACTGCCTGCTAACTGCTTGCAGGTGTGCTTGTAGTTGTTACATGGTAGAGGTGACAATGCTAACAATTCACTGCCCAGTCAAAAAATACTAAGTTAGAACACCAGTTCAAAGTTTATTTACCAAAAGAAACGTCCGCACTGTTCTTATTTTGTTAAGGTCAAGCAGAACTTTCTGTGCCTTCTCGTGGTTACTGCAGTATTCATCATAGATACGGAATTTCTCTTTCTGCAGAAACAAAGAAATACATTGTTCTTCACTTGCCATTTTGATTGTCTTTTTAATTACTAAAACATGGAATGAACACTTTTCAAAGCTGAATAGCTAATATAGTCTTCATTTTGGAAGGTCAGCTCTTCCTCCTATGTTTATTATCTGAGGTCCAGCCTCAAATTAGAATTATGAACATTCTGGAAGCATCACTTGGGAATTTCAATCATAGAATACCAGGTTGGAAGGGACCTCAAGGATCATCTGGTCCAACCTTTCTTGGCAAAAGCATAGTCTAGACAAGATGGCCCAGCACCCTGACCAGCCGAATCTTAAAAGTGTCCAATGTTGGGGAATCCACCACTTCCCTGGGGAGATTATTCCAATGGCTGATTGTTCTCATTGTGAAAAATCTTCCTCTTGTGCCTCATCAGAATCTCCCCAGCAGTAACTTGTACCCATTATCCCTGTCCTACCCATGTGACTCCTTGTAAAAAGGGAGTCTCCACCTTCTTTGTAGCCACCCTTTAAATACTGGAATATGGTGATAAGGTCTCCCCTAAGCCTTCTTTTCTCAAGGCTGAACAAAGTTCTCCCAGCCTTTCCTCATACAGCCGGCTTCCCATCTTTGTGGCCCTTCTCTGGACCCTCTCTAGCCTGTCCACATCTTTTTTGTGTAGGAGGGACCAAAACTGAGCACAGTGGGATAATGACTTCTTTATCTCTGCCGGTGATGCCTTTGTTGATGCAACCCAGCATTCTGTTGGCTTGCTTTGCCACAGCAGAACACTGTTCACTCATATTGAGCCTGTGGTCCACCAGGACCCTCAGGTTCCTTTCCATAGAGCTGCTCCCCACCCGGGTAGATCCCAGCCTGTGCTGCACTCCTGGATTATGTTTTCCCAGGTGCAAGACTTTACATTTATCTTTGTTGAACTTTGTAAGGTTTTGCTGAAAATTTTCAGAGGCTGGACTACCACAAAAACATAGGATTAAAAAACAGGAAGAAAATGCACAATGAGTGGCATATTTGCTGACATCATTACCTATTTTGTCTGCAAACACTTGTTGGCAAACATGATCCATACTTCTGCAGAGTCAAAAACTCAACTGCTCTAAAATGTTTCTATGAACCATTAAAAATTTTCTCCTTCCACAATGAATAAACAAAGACTTAGCAAACAAATGGGACTCTAAACAGAGATAACAATGAAACCTAGACTTTTTGTTAGGTCTACAACTGAAAGCAAACTAACTTGTCCTGATTTTGCACAGCTCTGTAACGCTGACATCCTTGTTTTGCTCCAACAGGAAAAAATAACACTCCTAGAAAACAATTACTACAGGACATACAAATATACTTGTGGAGGTACTGCAGTTGTGAGAAGTAAAACACCTTCACAGTCCAGAACCATGGAGATATTTTACCCACCATATGCAATTCTTTGTTAAATATTCACATTTTTGCCTAGCATCAAAGGAGAATAAAAATAAAGTATATTATTACTTTTGCTGTTTCATGCAACCCTGATCCTCGTACCTCCATAACACTTATAGGCACCAGCCTTGCCCACGCTGCAGGACTCGGTTTGTCAGTCTGGGCTAATTTGGTGAATATAAAAGTGATGAAACAACAAAAGTTTGCCCATTTGATATGTTCTTTCTTCATTTTCCTCCCCTCTTTTTTTTGGAAATGACAGTAACCAAGAGATGACCTCAAAGTACTCTACATTATGCAATCAAGTCATATTTTGTCCTCATGACTATGTACACTCATCATCATGACAGTAATTAATAAGGACAATTAGTAAAGGAAAAAAGTGAAATAAGGATGTAATAATAGATAGCGTACATAATGAAGAAAGCAGGTTCCAACTTCATGCTGCGCATTAGGTTCTGGCTGTAAGCACTCCTCCACCAGGGACAGGAAGTTTTTGTGAACTGCAAGAATATCTTCAATATTTGAAAACAACATCTGCAAAAGAATACAACATACATAAATAAAACATCAGATACAAAACAGAAGAAATATGCAATTAGGACACTAACCTTAACTGTCTCTTCTGTGACATTTTTATCCACTTTGGCTGTAGCACACTGGATCATTCGGTGAAGGAAAGCCTGCATGAAACAAAGCAAATAAGGGAAAAGTTATTTCAGGAAGACTTGAACAACTGTTGGCATTTGATGCTTATAATTTGTTTCCCAAATTTCTTATGCTTTGGATATAGAGTCACATCAGAATATTATTCAGAATCTAAGACAAGTATTTGATTTATAAAGCACTTAGTAGTCCTGTTATCCTAACATGATATAAAACCCTATCTACATAGTGTTAAAAAGAGTTAAACAGTGAAATATTATTGAAGCTGAGAAACTGAACATTCTCTGAAGTACCACTTCCACCCTGCGCTGATATTACAATCAAGCAAGTGCAAAATGAGTCATTTTCAAAATCTCTCTCTAGCACTTTACAAATTAACTACAAGACAAGCTGAAATAAGCCGCTAATTTCTAAATTAAAACTAGTCAGGAGATACTATTATGAAATGTAACTTTTACCATAGTAACCACAAGTAAGATTTTAGATGTATTAATAATCAAACCTATTGTAAAGTAAATTGGCTTAAACAACAGTCAGCTGCACCTGGTTTTGCTTAATGAAAATGTTCACTCTTCCCTCCCCAAGAATCTCACCCTTGGGGAACAAATGAGAAGTCAGTAATACTACTAATGAAATACCAAAAGAGTAAGTTTTCTATATTTCACATTCCAGAACTGGAAACAACAAGAAGGGATGTACAGTAAGACATTCCAAAAGAAATAAATCAGTTCAGGTACAAAGCATATAATTAATTTTTATGAATTCATCCCATTACAAAGACTTGGGTACGTTCTGAAAACATCTGCACACTGTAGAATAAAATTTTACATTGATAATTCTTCACACAGACACGCATATTCTTTAGTCATTAAAAGCTGGCACCACAAGTGCACAAATGTCATGTCTTTCATAACCATTTAGCTCCAAGTCACTGTGCATTGTACGCTGTACACGAACTCATCTAAATTCTGGCGTGGTGCAAATTCCATAAAAGAGCCAATAAATAACCCCTGTGTGGAAGGATAGCAGTCACAGCATCCCTTTTTTTCTCTCTGCTGGGACTTAAACATTTTCATTCCCAAGCAGTGATCCTTTCTCTGCTGAAGAGGACTATGTAACTGGCATTACACATTTTTATTACTGAAGAGACAAATCTAGTTATCCAGGACATAAAGAGAATTAAGTTTGGCATATTGTCAGCATACTGTATGTTGCTGTATGTATGCAGTATGTTGCTCTCTACAGTGATGCAGATTTTCTACTTCTTTAAACCCCCCTTTTCCCTGACAATTTGTGCTTTCTTTCTAATGTTTTATTGATGGTAAAAAATGCCATTAATTCATTTGCAGCAGTTAACTGTTGGTGGACGACAGCCCTCTATATCCTTCCTTGCTATGAATATCCACAGGGGTTATGGCAAATTTGTTCTGCGCATCGCCTGTACAGTGTACAACCAATCCCACATAGAGCGAAAGCCTGTTTAACTGTATGACTCTAAATTAATTTTTGAAAGTTTTCATTAAACCAGCCAACAGTATTAAATATACTTTAGAATTGAGAGGAAAAAAAATAAATCACAAGAACTACCTCTGAAACTCATGTCTATTTTTACTATCTGTAATTTCTCTCTGTTCATATTATTTCCCCACAGACCAAACATACTACTCATCTGCACTCATGTTATCCCAGAAGATCTTCATTTCCTGTAACTGGGAAGGAAGGTGAACATTCAGTTGGCTGAAAGCAAAACTGAGAACCATCTGGGAGCTGGGGCATTAGTTATTCTTGGGTGACTCAGGACACTAGCCAAGAGTCATGAGGTCAAGAAGAGTATACATCAGCTGCAATAAACAGAGTTGTCCAAGCAGCACTCTCCCAGACCCCGCATCTGCAGAGGTTATCAGAAACAGAATCCAGGAAAATCCAAACTCTCACAGAACCCAGACACAAGTCACTAATTAAGGTAGGAAGGCCCAGGATGACTTCAGCCCCTTCCAGCAACTTGGTGCAAAAGCCCATATGTTATGTTGCTGTACTCATACTGCAGGGGTAGCGTAGTCACAATGCCAGTTTTTCCTAAAGATTTGCCACCTGTTGTCCCTATCAATGCAGATTTGCTTCCTGAAAAAACCTTAACACTATGTCCCACATTTGAATCTTACAGGGCACTCCCATGAAAGCACTACAAAGCCACACATCTCTCAGAATAACTGGAATAATCTCGCATTTTCTAGAAGAGTGGTGTAAGAATTCAGGGGAGTACAGGCAGGGATGGAGGTGTCCACCTCCATCCACCTGCCACCAAGAACCATCCTTGGCAGACTTCACCTGCTGCGGAGTGAGTAATGCAAAGCAATGATGAAACCCAGGTTTCCATGATGCAAATGCCCTTACTAACTCCCTTCCTGGAACACAGAGATACCACTGACTCCACACACACAACACCTCTGCTCCGGGACTTTGCTAGGGAGAACAGACAACTGTCACCAGGCAGGAGGATGGAGAAGTAATTGCTTCTGTTACAGTGTAAAATAACCTTAATCCAGCACTGCGACTACGGAAAGATAAATGTCTCTGAACTTGTATGAACACACAGTAGGTCTGAGAGAGAGACGACTATTCAAAAGACTCCAAAATTATTTGAACAGCACCTGAGGACAACCAAGAACAGTTCTTCAAAATTTAGTAAACAAAGAAAAAGCAGGTCATTTATAGACACAACTTTAAGGAGGACCACATCATAGAAATAACAGACCTTAAAAGGAAAATATATTAGGAAGCCCAGAAAATACTCAGGAGTTGACAGCTGCTGAGCTAACAGAAAAAAATTTATAAAAGCTTTTGAAGATAAACTCCATAAACTATTACTAACCAATGAAAAAACACACCTGTAAAAAAAAATGAAAGAAAAGTAAAATGGACATCTCAGCCAATTTACAATTCACTAACGAACTGGACACACACAAAAAGTCAGAAACTCCTCTGAAAGACAGCACTGAGTGGTGTCTAAAAATTCTACCATAACTTGAAGTCTGCTGCTCAAAGTCCAGACTCATTACCGAGCACATTACATGAAGGAGCAAAGCATTACAAATCGCAAGGACACAGCTAAACAGCCCCTGCTCCCAGACTGAGCAAACAACTGCAGCAATCAATTGGCACACATGATTCCCATACTTATCAAAAAAAAAAAAAAAAAACCATCCAAAAACCAAACCACCAAAGCAAAAAATCAGCTCAAACTTAAGGCAATTTCATTTATCACGCACACATGTCAGTAAATCATGACTCATCTTTGTTTCCTGGACTATACTGCATGTCTTGCTGACAATACTTCAAGATTCATCTACGTTAGCGTAGATGTTTCTTAGCACAACATCAAGCACAGAGAATAACACATCTCTGTGCACTCCAGGATTCCAGACCTTTGTCACCTGGACAGTGAACCTCAACTTTCTCAAAGCTTTTCAAGCGGATTCCACAGTTTCCCTTAATTTACCTTCAATTCTTAGTTTTCTCAAGTAACAGCAAAGCCATATGGTTTAAACATAACATAATTTTCCAAATTTTCATCATATGCTACCAGCATTCTAGTTACATTGCTGTGGTACAGGTATTCACCCTTGCAGCACTGCAAATGGAGATCCGCTGCCTCTGGCACTCTCTGCCAGCCAGACTCTTGCTGATGTCCTGAATTCAGAGTTAAGAGATCTCCATGAAACATTTCAGAGGAGCAAGTTGGCTGGGTACCATAAACAGCAGTCTAAATTTAAAAGATCAGATGAAGTGAAAAGATAAAAGAGAGGATTTTTGTTATTTACATTAAAAAAAAAAAAAAATCCCATTTTGTTTGCCAATTTTTAGAGCTGTCTGTGGAAAACTTAGTCATTCTAGGAATATCCTTGAGTCACTCAGATTGCTACAACCCCTGCCTCCGCAAAGTTTGAAATTCAAATTACAAACCTAAACTTCCTCAAGCATCCTTCTGGAAACTTCATTAACATAAAATGGCATCTAATGAGCAGCGTATAGCTGCTTTCGAGAAGAAATGCCCAAAATGCTGAGAAAATGCAAAACATGAAGAGGCACATCTTTAGCAGTTTGATGATCTCTAGAAGTTTGACGAACTTGCAGACCAAAACGTGGGGTACCAACTGAGTCTTTTGGAATAGGGGAGCAGCTACACGTAAAATACGTAAGGTAACAGTTTAGGGCTAAGGTTTCCTAATTCCACTCGGGTCCTACTGAGGACATAAAAACTCTTATTTCTGGCTATGACTCTGGGGACATAAATATTTTTGGCTATGACTCGGGGTCTTTGTACCACGCTGGTAAGGAGGAAAGTAATTCACCTTCACCTTTCAGAAATGTGGCAAAGAATTACACAGAATGTTTGGAGAAGATTCCATACTAATAGTATCAATGAAGATAACTACATCCTTTTTTCATGACTGCGTATTTATTACCTGCAAAATATTTTTCCATACTTTCTGTACTAGTCCCCATTCTAAATCTTTTACCCTTTTCCTCACACTGCTGTAAGACACACCGGGACTGAAAATTCAAACATAAAGACTGAAAATCCAAATTCAAAGAATTATAAAGGAATCTGTTCATTATGCCAAATAAACCCTAATGTGTTTGCCTGTCTGTTGATCTGCTGCCATTTTGTGAGGCAGTGTGTTTCACAGAGAACGCACACTGAGTTCCTGTTATGGGGATTTTACTTCTGGTCTTATCAAAATAAGAGTAGCATTGTTGGGTTGTTTGGTGGCGTTTATTTTCTCCATAGCTGCTCTGTGTGTTGTTGGGGGGAAAAAAAAAAAACAAAACCAAAAAAAAACCCACACCACCACTACAGATAGCACAAGAAGCTGCCAAGAGCACAAATGACTTCTCTGACATCTGGAATGAAATCAGGGAAGACAATGTAGTCTGCCTGCAGAAGATTCCCAGGGCACGAAGAGTTTTCACCTTCTCGACAGATAAGAAATTAAGTCCTGAAATTATGTCAGAGCACCTAGGTCACAAAATATATGTAACTATTTTTCTGAAAGCAATCATCCTACTTTTATGAGCCTAGAAAGAAATATTCTTTATTGTTTGAAAAAAGAATTAAAAGTTACTTATTTTTTCCTCTCAGACTTCTTGTAACATTTTTCTATCCTTAAATCTATACTGTCATAAACAAAAACAACGTGGACTGCAAAAACATATATATATTTTAATAAGGTCATTTCCTGTATATTTTCACTTTAGGAAAACCAGTTCAACTGAAGCGCCCAATCTATCATATTGAAGCCTGCTGAATAAAGCTAGCAAGATGTTTTGTACATTAAAACGGAATTAGATTTTATTTTGCACACTGTCAAAAGACAAAATCCAAAAAGAAACCCACAACAAGGAAAATGTTCATATATGACAATTTTTATAAGTGTCTATGATAACACACTTATCTTCACGAATTTAGAAACACAAAGCTGAAATACTTGTGGTGTTTGTGTTTTCTCTTTACATTCTTAGTGTATCTATAGGCATCTGGATGGTGGAAAATATTTTGCTCCTTTTCACAATATTCCAATCCTAGAGAGAACACAGAGACCTACCTATACCTGGGAAGAAAACTGCTCAAGATTATAGGTGACTAGCCAAACGTATTTTCTTAACATGGCTAATTCAGCTCACATACATTGAGGTAGTATTTTGCACAGCAGTCTGAGGTTTGGCGCACTATAATTAATGCATGTCAGATTCCAGGTCCCAGAAGAACACCATGACGGTTTTGCTGAAGCACTTTTGCTTGATTTTGCCACAAAAAAACAATTTCAATAGAGAAGACTCTAGCAGCAATAGCAGCTGTGGTAAGCACTGTGTGCTTACCCTCCTCTTCCCATTAACCTGTGCCAGAAGCAGTGGCAGTAGCTGCTCAGGCTGGCTTCTGCTACTGAACAAAAGACTCCTCTTCTCTCTCCAGTAATTCACCAGCTGAGGCACCACCTGTTTCTCCCATCTTGCTTGCAGGACTGGATGAATCACAAGCAGCAGAGAGAGAATATGTCTGACCTTGGCTGATGCTCTCTCCCTGCTGTACCTAGAGCCACTTTCAAAGCTGGCTTCAGATTCTGCTGCCTATAAGGACAGGGGAATAGATGGACCACATCTGCAATGCTTTCCATTCTAGTGCTAATTTCCATTCGCAACTGATCAAACTATTCCCTTCTCCATTCATCAGACCCAAAGGGGCATCAGTCTGCCCACAAGAGCATCCCTAGCTTCTTTCCTTAAAGTAAACATGAACTCAGAAGTAAACACACACACACACAAAAATGATTGCATTGAAGAAACATGGATCTTCATAACCTTCTCATACATGATGAACATGCTGTCACATTTGGGGATAACCTTAACCCTTTCTCCACCATGTGTAATTTTTTTTTCTGCTAAAGTTTTTCTCTATCATATCAGAAAACTTATTCCAAGAGAAAAGCAAGAAAACCTTTCCTCACCCTGTCCTGTATCTCAATCACCTTTTCTACATCTCCCTAGTCACTGACAATATTTTTCAACTTTATAATGCACATCTTGTTCATCCTTTCATGCCCACTGAGACTCCTAACTCAAGTTTCCTCCTTTGATGAGGAAATGCCCCCTAAACTCATCTAACCCACCTCTAAAATCACCTGAGCTATGACTGTGCTTTCACTTTTGATCCCTTCCTTCCTTTCAGCTCCACAGCAGAAGAAAGCAAGAGATTTATAGTCCAGTTCCCCTCAGCCAGGCGGGAAGTCAGATGTCTCCACCCTCTTCCTTGCACCGAAGCCATTCTCAAAAAGATTTAGTACAACCTTTTCCTGGCCCAAATCAGAAGATATCTGTTCCTGTTTCTTCCTAGATATCAAGAATCCTGTCACCCGTACCTAGTATCTTCATTTTGGGGAAACTGGTTTTCTGAGGACTAGCTATGCTCTTGCTGGTCAATGAAAGTTTGGCTGATGAGTAACAATGGAGTTACTCACACGCGCACAGTTAAGATCATGCCTAAGTGAATTACCAAATCAGAGGCTGGCTGGCTCACACATGCTGCTGCAATCTGAAGCCACATGCAGAAAGCTGCTAGAAGATCATCTGAATTGTTTCTTGACTAAAATATAGCTTAACTAGAGCTTTAGAGAAAGGCCATACACTGGCATAAGGGATGAACACCCATCTGCAAGCTAAGCAGAAGGCAGAGTCTGTCTAATATTTTTGTAAAATATTTTATGCAACATGGGTTGCTGCTAACCGGGCCTTTACCCCATTAAAATGCAAACAGGTTAGATTCTGCTGTCAACATCACCAACAAAGAGTTTTTGGAAGGGTAAGGGAAAAGAGGGATTTTCCTGTCCCATGTGAATTTCTGAAAAGGCTGCTGGGATTGCACAGATAAACCAACCAAACAAGAGGTGTCCATATCAATAAATAAAATGTTTCCAGCATGCTTGTGAAGAAGTACAAGATTAATCTTTATTGTATTTTGAAGATTTTCTGATGAAGAAAAAGATATTCTGGATTTAAAAATGTTCACATGTATGTGGAATTCCCTCTGGTAATACATCATATGGTCCTGTTGGTTCATGTTACAAAGTGAGTAATATACTGCTAATCACACAACTGATCTTGTATCACTCGAGTGGGAATGGAAAAGAAATGACGTCTACAAAAAAGTTTACCTCTCATAAAAGTCAGCAGTTTCCTGAATTTACAGAACACTAGGTTCTTGTTGGGAAATCTCAGTGAATTCAGCTGTGTCCACTACCAGCAAATCAAAACAAGAAACTAGGAAACCTCACAGCAACTGTACATCTGGAAGTAACAGTATGTTCCCATTAAATTGCAATCCTAATTAGAAAAGAATTCATACATTTGAAACCTTTATACTTCATACTATAGTTTCTGCTTCTTTTATGCAGACACATCTGCTTATTCTAATCAATTTTAAAAAAACCAAAACTTGAATTTTCATTTAGTTTTTACTCTGAAAATGATGATTTAGGTTGTTTTTTGGTTTTTTTGTTTTTTTTTTTTTAAGTAGCAGAACACCAATTTGGAAGAATTCAACATTTCCAAAATATTTTTGAGACAAGTTTTTAATTCTACACATAAAATTTTATTTCTTTTAGCAACTCATGAATTTCAGAAAGTGTAAAATGGTCAAGATGAGAAATACATTTGTCACAAATGACCCCTTTGAAAGAATCTTTTAGATTTTCTGATTCGAGAAATAAATTAGAAATCTTAAAAATATCACAAGAAATTAATTCTCTGCTAATCTCCCTTCTTTATCTTTCCAAAGTTCGTTAACAGGTTTGAAAACAAGTTTGAGTCTTTTCTGACTCAAAAATATACACCAGACTTAAGGGTGCCATAATCTTTATCACCAATTATGAGAAAGAAACCTGAAATAACACATCACATCTCCACTTTCAGAATTAAAATTTAAAGCTTAATTCCTATTGCATCTGAATAAGGGAGGAAAGCTGACTCAGCACCAATGAAAATGAATTATTAAGTCCTTAATGATTAAAGCAGCTAATTAAAAAATCAACTGTTTTTCCTATAAACTGAGAAAACTTGAAACTACTGACAGGAGACCATAATGGAAGCATACCAAACCCTTTTTACATGCTCAGTTTTCAAGATTTTTTTTTTTTCCTAATATTGGATTGCACAGTCCTTAATTGTGAGTTTACTTAATGTTTAATATGGTTAGATGCTAATTAGGAATTAGAGTGTTTGAGAGTTCTATAATTTTTATTGCCAGAGTTCTATAAATAAAGTGTAGTTCTCAAACACTATTCAGTGCCAATTGTGCCTACCGTTGTATTTGCACACTTATGCCAAGAAAAACACGAAGCAGGGAAGAGTATGAAACAGCAGTTTTCTATCCCAATTTCAATTCTTCACAAAGCCTACAAGGAAGCTGTGGTGAGTATAGTACTTCTAAGAAGTGCCCTCCTCATCACAGAAAAAAAGCAGAAACATCCCATTTAAGTTCTTTTCCAATCAGTAGAAACCAGAATGCTTCCCTACATAAGGAAGCCTCTCTTATGTCTGGGATACATATCTCTAATTCCTAACACTTTTCATTTAGATAGGTCCTGGGATGATCAAATGGTGCAAAGTTAACAGCCTCATATGCAACAATGCCTCATTTCATGCAACAATTGTGTGCCACATTTCTGAGTCTTAACAAGACAGTAGTCTTATTTTGGAAAAAGTCCCAGACAATGGTATGTACTTTGGCTTCTCCCACAAATATACCAAACTTAGATTTACATCATCAAAAGACATCCAGGTCTATACTATAATGATGTTGCTATTTAAATGCATTGTGAAACAACTTTTATCTTCAAGGCAAAATAAGGTTTTAAGAAAACCATACTACTTTAAATTACTTATTTCACAGAGAATTAAGATCCTCTTGGCTTGTGAACTCATTTCAGCCACTAGTTTAGCAACACAGACAGTACTGCAGAATATTAAACAAACTGTTAAGCCATGAAAACATAGCAAATAATCCCAGACCAAAAGCAAGGCTTTACTATTGTCAACAAAAGCTAAGGTAAACAAAAAAAGCATGATGGAGATTGAACTCCCAAGAAATACCACAAAAATTGAAGTGAATCCACAATTTTACAGTTATCCCAGGCACACTTAACTCTGCCCAGTAATGACAACATATGCATATAACGATGTCACTGTTTAAGAATACCAGTACTTGCATTTCCAGATTCATCTCAAATAATTTCACTAGAGCAGTTTTCATATGTTCAAGTATCTTGGCTGCACTCATGTACTTTCATGTTCTGCACATCATGGGGAAAAAAACCCTTACAACTTCATGTACAATAAACCAGAGTTTATTCAAACTCCAAGAGAGTTCTAACCTGCAACCTTTCCACTGGCCTTGGATGTGTAGCATTAACTATATATCAATTCAATTACAACTTTGAAGAAATGGTGTACCAGAACAGCCAAAGCAGCCAAAAAGGTCATTAAAGTGGGCTTTAATGATAGCCCCCATAACAAAGTGGCTGAAGCACCTCCATAAATTTGATCCTTAATTTGAAATCCAAGATTTTTTACCCCACAATTTGGATCAGGAGAACCATTCTGACAGCAGATTGTCTTAATAGCAATTCTCCTTTTATGCAGACATGTAAAGCAATTATTTTTTTATGCAAATGTTCAAGGGCATATTTGAATTCAGGTACACAGACCAAGCAGAAGTCCTATATGCCTGCCCCGGTAAAATTACATGGGTTTGCGGTTTGAAATTTCTTCTTCTTGTCTTCCCTGCCTGCATTGGGTTTGTGTGGCAAGGTTTTGGTACTGGGGGGCTACAGGGGTGGCTTCTGTGAGAAGCTGCTGGAAGCTTCCCCCGTGTCCGACAGAGCCAATACCAGCTGGCTCCAAGACGGACCCGCCGCTGGCCAAGGCCGAGCCCATCAGCGACAGTGGTAACACCTCTGGGATAACATATTTAAGAAGGGAAACCTGCAGCAGGGGAGAGGGGATTGGAATGTGAGAGGAACCCCTCTGCAGACACCGAGGTCAGTGAAGAAGGAGGGGGAGGAGGAGTGCCTGAGGAGGGGATGCCCCTGCAGCCCGCGGTGAGACGGCAGGCTGTCCCCCCCCAGCCCATGGAGGGGAGCGGGGGAGCAGATGCCCACCTGCAGCCTGGGGAGGAGCCCCCCAAGGTGGCCGTGACTCTGTGGGAAAGCCCACGCTGGAGCAGTCTGTGCCTGAAGGACTATGGCCTGCAGAAATGACCCATGCCAGAGCAGTTCGTGAAGGACTGCAGCCCGTGGGAGGGACTCACATTAGAGAAGTTGATGGAGAACTGTCTCCTGTGGGAGGGACCCCATGCTGGAGCAGGGGACGAGTGAGGACTCCTCCTCCGCCTGAGGAGGAAGGAGCAGCAGAGACAAGGTGTGGTGAGCTGACCCCAACCCCCATTCCCCGTCCCCCTGCACCGCCGGGGGGAGGAGGTAGAGAGAACTGGGAATGGAGCTGAGGCAGGAAGGAGGGAGGGGTAGGGGGAAGGTGTTCTAAGGTTTAGTTTTACTTCTCATTATCCTTGTTTTGTTTTGATTTGTAGTAAATTAAATTGATTTTGTTTCTTCCCCAAGTTGAGCCTGTCTTTTGCCCATGACCATAAGTGGTGAGTGATCCCTCCCAGTCCTTATCTTGACCCACGAGCCTGCCTTTATATTTCTCCCCATCCCACCATGGCCAGGGGGTGGGGAGTGAGCAAGCGGCTGCGTGGTGCTTTGTTACCAGATGGGCTTAAACCACAACACATGGGCCCTTCCCACGGGCTACAGTTCTTCACAAACTGCCCCAGCATGGGTCCCTTCCATGGCGTGCAGTCCTTCAGGAGCACACTGCTCCAGCGTGGGTCCCCCACGGGGTCACAAGTCCTGCCAGAAAACCTGCTCCAGCATGGGCTCCTCTCTCCACAGGGTCATAGGTCCTGCCAGGAGCCTGCTCCAGTGCGAGTTCTCCATGGAGTCATAGCCTCCTTCAGGCACATCCACCTGCTCTGATGTGGGGTCCTCCATGGGCTGCAGGTGGATATCTGCTCCACTGTTAACCTACATGTGCTGCAGGGGGCAGCCTGCCTCACCATGGTCTTCACCACAGGCTGCAGGGGAATCACTGCTCCAGTGCCTGGAGCACCTCCTCCCCCTCCTTCTTCACTGACCTTGGTGTCTGCAGAGTTGTTTCTCTGACTCCTCTCTTCTGGCTGCTGTTGTGCAGGTTTTCTTTCCCCTTTCTTAAATATGTTATCACAGAGGCACTACCACTGTCATTGAGTGGCTCAGCCTTGGCCAGCAGTGGGTCTGTCTTGGAGCCAGCTGGCATTGGCTCTATCGGACATGGGAGAAGCTTCTGGAATCTTTTCACAGAAGCCACCCCTGTAGCTCCCCCGCTACCAAAACCTTGCCATGCAAACCGAATACATTCTGGTACATCTTCTAGTAGTTGGCTTTCCACTACCTGAAGTAATCAAAGGTCTGTGGTGCCCAGGATAATGGAAAAATTCTCCATAATACAGGTACTACAGTATATAGTTGGAAGGCTCAGGGCAGACACATTTATTTGGATCCATTAAGTAAACTACAGCCAAGCATGACTTTTTAGCTCCATTTCAGCTGTCAGAGCCTATGTGAAAATATTCACATCTATTTTCAAGACACCATTGAGCGCTTCAAGTTCTGTAAAGAATGATTAGATGAAGTTTAGTGAAGTACATAATCTGCCTCCACTTGTTCCTTTGATATTGCACTTGAGCTAACTGTCCCAGACTGCATGCAAAGACACAACCAGCTTGTGCCTGGAAAGCACTAACTCTTGTGTCAATATTAAGAAGCCCTGCTTAAGCCAAACTGATTCTCTAGAGAACTGTTTTTGTGTCTGCACTCTCTGGTGCTCTCAGTTCTAGAAACAGAACATTGAGACACCCATCGTGGTTGATTCAGTTCAGGAGGACCTACTAGCTCAAGCTCTTCATCACACGAAAGCACCTAGGCTGCTTTTAGACTTGAGCTGGCCAGTGAAGAAATAGAGCTGCATTTGCACATTGCTGTGTCTGAGCTAACACTTCTCTACAGTTTCTAGATCAGATCTGGCTCTCGCCCTGCTGGTTTGAGGCATGAAGATTTACCTTGTGATTGCCTTCACTTGAGCATGTTTACATATACTCATCCTCCAACAAGTAAACATTAGAAAAAAGACATTAAGGGCAAATTCTCATTAAGTGCAAAAAGTAATGGCTTATGGAACAATAAAAGCCTATGGCTTACTGAATTGGGTAAATGCAAAGGATTAGATACTACCCTTCTATAGCAATTAGTATCTTGCCTGTTATACAGAAACTTCTAAATAAAGCCATGCAAGCACCTCCACAGGGTACTTTGTTAAAAATTGCGAAGGTTTTTTTGTTTGTTCTTTGCTTGTTTTTTTTTTAAAAAAAACAAACACAAAACAGCACCCCATATTGAATTTCCATGAACACAAAACCAATGTCAACACTTAACCATGTAATAAATAGTAATCACTATTGATTAGATCATGAAAATGCCCAAACATCTGTAGTAACTGTTCATTAATTAATATTTGTTTTCTCCAATTCATTAGCTAACTGACTAACACCCAGAAGAAACTTTTTCCACTGTGTAACTTTCACAACTGGCACTAAATAAATTAGTCATGTTACTTACAAAGAATACATTGTATACAGTGTTTTATAGGTCCTGCTTTACTCAAAGTAGCTATTGTTTAGCATTTGTTTCAGACTAAGTACCACCCTGCAGAATGTGAGAACAGGATCCAGACTTCAAGTCACAAAGCTATACTTTGGGGCTTTTGGCACCAACTGTAACAAGAGAAACAAAGACAGTTAAAAAGCCCCAGCATTTGAGAGAACAGCAACAAAAAAATCTTAGCAATGACAAAGAACTAGAAGAAAAAATGTTAGCTGCATAACAGTTCATTTAGTCAGAACAATGCATTCTATTAATAGATTTACATTTTTAGTCCAAGTAAATTTACCATATAACAAACAAAATGTAAAAATTGGGGGTAAACAGGACAGTACTTATGAAACTTAAAAATTAAAAATATCTGTTCTTTAAATATTTTTTGGCTAAACATAATTAAATTGTTTACTTATAAGCAATACCCCCCCCCCATTTACACAATTTATTATGTTTGGATCTAATAACCTTCAAATTCTAACTATAGCTAGGAATTTTTATCTAGAAGGTGAATTGAATGATGCATTGTTTCAGAAGAACAAATGTGATATTCTCATCGACATAATCTGACTAATCAAAAATATTTTATTTTACCTATGACCTTACATCTTATGAAGACTGAAATTATGTAAAAGTAAGACAAGGGAAGGAAAAGCAAAACAAAACAAAACAAAAACCGAAAACACCACCCTACTGAATATTACTTGCTTTTTACTATAACCCCAAAATACATAGGAAATTTCTTAAAAACACATACATACCTGCCATTAAACAATGCTTTGTAGCAACTGGAGATATGTGATGGCTATAGACTGTTCCCTCAAAGTGAAATACACCTGCAGGCTGATAATAAAGAGATTAAATTAATCAGAGCACAAATATGTTATCAGAACATAAATCCACATTATTAAGTATTTTTCAAGTATACAGCTACAAATTAGACTAATACAAATATTACTATTTACATACTAACAATAACTTTCCTGGTTAGAAACCCAGTCGTGCAAACACTGCAAAGTACATAAGTGTGTTTGCAACACTAGAACAACTGTGCCAGACATGGGAGATGACCCAAAACAAAGTCCAAGAAAATTGGCTAATCAGAAGCACGAATGGAAAAGATTTAAGGATTATCAAAAATTTAAAAAGCTAATAAGAAAAAACAGCAAACAAGAAGGTTACAATATGGAGAAAGAAGTCAACAGGAAAGAAGTACTTAGACTAAATTTAGAAGCCCCTTGTCAATTCACAAACATCACATGCTATCTTCCATTCCTTAAAAAAAAAAAACAAAAAAAACCCATACAAAATTATTTTCTCCGTTGTCAGTGTTAAAAATTAATGAAATATAATATTGGCTTTAATAACCAGTACAATGACTTTCAGGTACAATTGCTTTTGTTGTCTCAGTCTAAAATATTGTATAGAAAAAAATAAACTTAAAACTAAGTTTTCTGTGTTTTCAAATACCACCATTTGGTGACAGAACAGGTCAATCAATAACCTTCATATAAACATTGTGTCTTGTAAGTGATGCTCACAGAACTACCTGGAAAGTGAACTGAACTTTGCATTTAGGAGAAGATTTAGTGACTGAAAACATAGCTTCACATCTCTCAAAAAAAAGAGGTCAAAATTTATTCTCTATTGTGTCCCTAGGATGACAGACCTCTTCATTCTTTCACTATGCACAAAACACCATTCAAATAGCATCAGTGTAAATCTATTAATACATGCATACTGGAAACAGGACAAACTGCAGTCCAGAATTCATAGTTTAACAGTTAGATGCTAGGATTAATGATTCAGAGCAACCTAAAAGCCTACAAAATCTGTTAACTTTATTAAAGTCAGTTACACTGGTTAGCATTTTCTTAGTGGTTTCTCTCATTCTCCACGAGTTTTTAGAAACTGGGTCTATAGTGCTTACAACAGCAGAATTTTGGACTTAATGACCCAGTAAGTCCTTTCCAAACCCATATGACTATTGCTTTTAAATATAAAACACTTTGTCCTCTTTATTTCTAAATGCCAAGACAACCAGTCCTTCAAAAGCAGTATTTAGGCTTTGGTCACTAAAAATAATTAACCCTGCTGTACACTACCATCGCTATAAAAATAAACTAAATATTTAATGGTTTGGGGTTTTTTTGTGAGGCACAACAATCCCCCAGAATGAATTATAGCTTCAGACCAGTCCTTGGTAGGCAAATTTATGTAGCATAAAATCAACTAGCTGTTCACATCAAAAGCAGAAAGGAACTGTTCCAAGGGTTCCAAGCTCTCGTACAGTTTAGGCATTCAGGTCTTCAGAAACAGACAGGTACACACCAAGGTATACATGAATGCCAGAATCACACCACCCTGCTGCTGCACCCACAGTTCTAACAACTGGCTGGTTTTCATCCTTCTAGATGCTTTCTCCTGTTGAGCTCTGGGTGAACCGCAGATGTGCAATGAATTACATGTATAGAAAGAAGCCTGGAAGCTGTAGAAATTCTCTCTTACTTGTAAAGTATTTGTATCCCATATTTTCAAGGTTTTATCATGAGGATACCACTGGACTGTCTCCACGCTGAATCTACGTACATCAGGATGGCTCCTAAAATGAAAGAAAATATTCCAGTTGGTTAGTCTTGATAATTGGCTTATAATTGTCTTGATACTTGATGACAAGTTGAAAATATAGTTTAAACTTTTTTTAAGTTGCACCAAAGTTTCAAGAAGAACTAGTTATTTTGGTTCCTTAGTTTTCAATCAACCAATGTAAATTACTTTGAGAAGCCCTCATTTCAAGAAGCTACAGATAATTTACCTTTTCAAAATATGGTATCTAAGCATATCTCAAGTTAAGACACTCAGTCTGAGGCATAAAAGGCACCAATGTCTTGAAATTTTCAAATTCTATTGCTTAAAGATCTAATTGTTTAAAGTGAGGGCCTAACGCTACAAACTATGGTTTTGGAATCCCACTGTCTTAGAATTGGATCCACTGAAAAATACAATGAAATACACAGTTAAAAAAATTCATTATTATTAGCCAATAATTATAGCTACAGAGTTATTGGAAATTCAGATATACTGAAGTCACCAGATAGCAGTGGACTGAGTTAATAAGAGTTAATTATTTTTGTGTTCAGAAATTAAAGAACAACAACATCATAAAACTTTCAACTCAACTATGCATAGTAACAAAATGTAATATAATTAATAATATATTAACAGTGGTGAAAAGAAGGGACACTAAGGCCAATCTTGACAGCTCCAGAATATGATTCAACTGACCAGGCTGTGAACAATACAAGTAGTTCCACGTACCTGCTAGGGCACTAATATCTGAGCTGGATCCACATGGATCCAGCTTCAGGGCCCAATGCCATGCTCCTAGACTCAGAAGTACCATGCTGTTGTGGGTTAACCCTAGTAGGCAGCTAAGCACCACCACAGCCGCTTGCTCACTCCCCCCCCCTCCCAGTGGGATGGGGGAAAGAATCCAAACGACAAAAGTGCGAAAATTCATGAGTTGAGTTAAAGACAGTTTAATAAGTAAGAGGAAACAAAACAAAACAACCCACAAAAAAAAAGAAAAAAAAGTGTGTGGGAGCATAATCATGGACTCAACGACAGATCAATATGATCATAGTTGAAGACCCTTTACTAGAGCATCAGACATCAT
>JANHGO010000063.1:49949937-49979963 GCA_024606505.1 Aquila spilogaster | reverse complement strand
ATCTCGTCACCCTTACTGTGAAGAAGTTCCCACACACATTTGTGCGGAATTTCCTATGCATCAGTTTGTGACCATTTATCCTCGTCCTATCACCACACACTGCTGAGAAGAGTCCGGCCTCATTCCTTTGCCTGCTGTACCTTAGAAATTTATAGACGTGGATCAGATCCCCTCTGAGTCTTCTTTTTTCAAGGCTGAACAGATCCAGGTCTCTCAGCCTTTCCTCATAAGAGGGATGTTCCAGGCCCTTTATCATCTTTGTAGCCCTCCACTAGACTTTCCAGGAGATCCCCATCTTTTTTGTACCGGGGTGCCCAGAACTGGACACAATACTCCAAGTGAGGCTTCATTGGGGCAGGGTAGAGGGGTAAATTGGAATTTTTTTCCCATTGGAATCTTTTTTTCTTCTACTGCCATGGAAATCTGGAATCCAAAAGTCTCTAAATGTATTTATGGACCCTTTCTTCTGCTGAATCCTGTTTGTTTGTTTCTTTTTTTTTCTTCCCCTCTAATTTTACTTCTGTGAGAGATTGAACAAAAGACTTGTTTTCTCAAGCCTGAGTCCTCTTGTACTAGGAAAATGGACATGGACTAGAATATCACATCAATGCACAAATTTCTAAGGGAAAAAGAAGAACGTTTTCCTTTCTAAAGCTGGTCTACTCATTCTGCTTGGGTTACAGAGGAGGGAAAACCTTCTTGTGCTCATTCTGTAGCATTCCTAGTTGGCTCTACAAGGTGCCCGGAGAAAAGAACTGAAAGCTCAGATACACTTCTGTTGAATTTGGAGCTCCCCAAAGTGCATTCCTTTTCTACTAATTCTAAACTCTGTAGTTATTTACTTCTAGCTGCTTCTGAAAGTTAGATTTGAGCATCAATGTCCAATGTTGATAAAAGGTACAAAGCCATTCTTGTAAATTAAAAATGCTACAATCTGGCAGCTTGCTCCATGAAGAATTGTGTTACACTGACACGCAAAATTGTCATCCTATCCATCTGTTCCCTTGTGTGTTTAAAAATGGGTGGCAATGCTGCAAAAGCTAAATCCTGAATGAACAACACTACATATTCCTGAGAGTCAGGAAAAATGAGCACAGGCTCAGATGGGAGGCAGGAGGGCTCTAGTGGAGCCTTCTGCAGCACTGAAGTGATAAGCCTTGTAAAAAAAGATGTGCTGCTGGCATGAGGCAATTGATACCCTTGATCTGCCCTTTAGACACTGGCAATGAATCTAGACTGTGGGCTGAATCTTCAGTTTCACTACAGCGCTATTATTCCTCATCATGTCTGGAGGTAGCCATGCGATGAAATGATTCATCTCTAATACAGGCCTGATTTTATTCCCATCAAAGTTGTTTGGCAAGATTGCTTAATTTCAGTGGTGTCAGAGTTGACTGCATAGATTAAAATCTTAGACCATGAGGATTTGATTGTTAGAGAGCATGATGGTTTTTTTTTTCTAAGTGGGGAGAAATAAAGAATATTTTACCCTATTCTGAAGTCCCAATTTAAAAGATGGTGGGAAACAATGTATGTGCTGTATTCAATGATCAGTGACAGGACTTGTTTACTTGTACTGTAGGAAACCATGTTAATTAAGAGCTTGTGATCTTTTTCTTATGACTGTTAGTTGCAAATCAATTAAGTGGTGAAGGAGGTGGAGGGGAATGGTTCTTTTAGACTGCACTGAATGTGGTTATTGACAGGTACTATTAGTCATACGTTTTAGATATTGAAGTAACCTTCCTAGGGCAATCATTTGGGGACATCCTATTTTACCTTAAAGTTTAACCAAGTTCGAATTCATAGATAAACTACTTATCTAGCTTCAATGATTAAAATAATTTAAAGAAAAAAACACCTACCAAAAACACACAAGAGTTTTTGTTTTTTTTGGGATTAGTTCAAACTGTAGAGAAACTCATATTTTGAGATGGAGTGAACGATGGTGTTGATCATAGAATTGTTTGCGGTGGAAGGGACCTTTTAAAGGTCATCTAGTCCAACTCCCCTGCAATGAGCAGGGTCATCTACAGCTACATCAGGTTCCTCAGAGCCCCTTCCAGTCTGAAAGAGCCTGGTCCAGCCTGAGGATTTTAACCCTCACCTTGGTTCTGTCTCAAAGGATTTATTTTTTTTCCCAAGAATATTTGCAGATCTGTCTTATTCCATGCGTCAGTTGTATTGAAATTACTGTCCTTCAGTCCTGGTAGTCAAAATTTTTTTTTTTATTAAGCCTTGGCCTAAAAAATATGTTGATAAATTTATGCAAGTTATAAACTATCAACATTACTCATTAATGCTTATTAAAATCTCTGCAGACTTTGGTTTCATTTTAAAATACTTTGCCTGTTTCTGAAGTAGCTTAAGGCTACTTCATATATAGTGAATATAGAAGAGTTTTGTAGCTGAAATTATCAAATCCCAATTTATGAGACATTTTAATGTAAAAAGTATGAATAAGAATCACTGATATGAAGAGCTATCATCTGAATGTACAGTGTACACAGTGCAAAGTGTTGTTAATATGTCTATCCATTCTTAATTAGAGATCAGTTCTGTAAATGCTTACCTATATGCCTAAGTATGAATTCTGACGGACCCACTGTTGGTATTGAATTCAAGCTTGCGTTTACGTGGCCTGGAAAGACCATCCACTTGGGTGTATATTATTTTTTTCTGTACAAACCCACGAGAGGGCAGCAGACAGCAAGGGTTTGGGTAGTGCATCACTGCAGGCAGCTCGGTCAGCACCCAACAAGCAGGGGGAATGAGGCCGGCCATTGCTCACAGAGCATTAAAATCATCTCGAGCCGGTTTGGAAAAAAATGTGATATACTGTGATACTGTAATTTTAGATGAACTTTGTCTCTGACATTAGAATCTGCCACTCTTCTTGGCTCCTGTTTTCACAACTGAAAGGGCTGTGTATTTATTGAAAGGGGGATGGAAGCAAGCTGGATTTAAAAACAGTTATCATGATAGTACAGGTGCTGTGGCTATAATGGAAAAAAATGTAGTGAAATAAAAACCGTGAAAATTAATGATAATTAATTGTAACAACATACTTGACAGCTATTTCAAGGCTTGAAATAACACAGATAATTAGACAACTGAGAAGTTGCTACAGTACGTATGGTTTTGTTCATAGTCCAGATTGTCTTATTAAAAAACATGAATTCAGAGACTGTTGCAATCACTGGAACAACTGAACTATTTAAATGTGATTGGAATTTCTCACTTAGTCCCAATAGCTTGTCATGCTATGTTTCTGAATGTAGTATTTCATTAATTAAAAATTAAATCACCCATGCTTGTGACAGTAACACACTGGCTTTGTAATGTGGTGATAGTGAAAAAAGTGCATTGGATGTACAAAAAATTTGGCATGTCTGTGTGCTTGAGTTGTTTTAACTCTGTGTGTTAATAGATGGAAATTTTTCTGTGAGTTAAGACCTAAATATTTAATGTTCTTCTCTTATAGAAGGTGACTTTCTGAGTATTAATTAGTCAGTGAGCTAATGAAACTAAACAAAGATCTAAACCAAAATGGCAAGTGGTCTTTTAAACATTTTATGGATATAATGTACATTTTTGTATGCCCCTCTTACTTTTCTTGGCACTCTTTTTTCTTGGCCTCTTACTTTTTTTGGCAGCAGATGCCAAACCTCACTTGCAACACATTAGGTTTACTTTTGGTGACCTAATGTTAATGTAAGTCACGGCTTGAACCAGTGATGGAGCACCTGGTGGGAAGGCAGGGCCAACCCAGTGGAGCTCAGGTACATGCAATGCACCTGAGTGACCGGAAGGGTTGAAGCCAGGATCCATCCCTTCTCAGATCACATTTAAGGATTGGCAGTGGAGGCAAAGATATCTTGTTGGAGATCCCTGTCTACCTGCAGCCTTCTGAAGGTAAGAAGCTTTTTTCCTTTATTTTTGTGCCTGTGGCTGCTGCATTTGAGCAGATCCTCAGTTGCTGCAGCCTAGGACGTTGCTGCTCTGTTGTCATTGCTGTGCTTTCCATTGCATTACAGGCAGCATGTATAGAAATGCTTCTGTAGATTTCAGAGTTTCCTAATTTAGCCTTTCTGACAACTTCTAGTTATGGTCTGATCAAGACATGGCTGCCTTCTGTGTGCAAATGCTGCATAGTCACCATGACTGCTTCAAATGTCCAGTGTAGGGCAAGCTGTAATGTAACCACGGTTGTTTATTTGATCTCTGAACAGAGTTAAGCAGTGTTTACGCTTTGTGGCTGCTTCTGGAGCACTCTGATTTCACTATTAGTATGAGACAGTGACTTGTATAGGGAGGGCATCAAATAAAATCTCCCTGGAGCCAGGTACAGGGAAGTTGGATGCAGGACTTCACCTGTCCTTGCTCCCAGTCTTTGCTTTTGTTCTTAGAAGGTTTAACTTATTCTTGTATTTTAGCTCTACTCAGCCCTCTGTATAGCAGTGGTAATGATTCACAGAATCATAAAGTGGCTTAGCTTGAAAGGGACCTCAAAGATCATCTAGTCCCAAACCTGCTGCTGTGGGCAGGGTTCCCCCCCACCAGCTCAGGCTGCCCAGGACACCATCCAGCCTGGCCTTCAACACTTCCATGGATGGGGCACTCACAGCTTCTCTGGGCAGCCTGTGTCAATGCCTACTACTTATTCTAGTAAAGAATTTCTTCCTATGTCTAACCTAAATCTCCCCTCTTCTAGTTTAAAGCCATTCCCTATCACTATCAGACTATGTCAGACTAACTCAGTCCCTCTCCTGCTTATAAGCTCCTTTCAAGAACTGGAAAACTGTAATGAGGTCTCCCTGGAATTCTCTATGTCTCAATTTAAGGATGGAGAAACAAAACTTCTTCTACTCCCTGCTGTTTTTGTGTGCTTTTGAGCTTGTCTGCATACTCTTCCACTCCAAGATCTAGCCAAAAGTGGTTTTGTGTGTGCCTGTGGATAAATACACACAAACCCACCTGCAAACAGACATACACATACGTACAATGCGATATGCCCTCTGTGTGTTTTGCCTTGTGTTCGGAAGGGAGGAAAGATGGGTGTCCAGATGGAGGGGCTGTGAGTGTGTGATGTATGCATGCATGCAAAATCATATTTGTACATAGCTAGGGTGAATGGAGGTGAATACGACTGGGAGTGACTAGTAGAAGTGTGTGTCATGTTTGAGAAAGGATTAGATAAGCTAAAATGAGTAAAAAACCACAGGAAGAGCTGAGTGCAACTAAAAAAGGAGGTGAGGAGAAGAGTAGCTGTGTTCATGCAAATAAATTTGCCTACGGCTAATTTATGCATGTTGTATATACTACACAGTTACAGGAAAGGAGAAAGGGTAGTGGAAGCAGAATTTTAGTTCTCCATGAGGAGACCTGCTCTTTGCAGCAGGACAGCAGTTGTGGGAGAGGGAGCCTTGAGGAGGGGTATCTTCTACTTGTGGGCAGAAATGTAAATCACTTTTGGAAGTAAGCTGTCCCCCCCTAGAAGTTCTTCTGTGAACATCCTTTCTCTTAGAAAGTAGAAATGATGAATAGAGCTGTAAGAAAATCCTTTAACAGCTCAAATGAGCAAAGTGGAAGAAGTTCTATGGAGGGCGGTCTGAGACGTGCTGGTTCGGAGCATCGTCTAATTCTACACCAACTCAGAATTCCCAGCATCTAAAGGGATCTAAGATGATTGTTTTGTGTTTTTGTTTTTTTTTTCTCCTGATAGTGATAGCTCTAACAAATGGCATTTTGTTATACCATACAGAATCTGAGTGCCTTTCCTTACTGTGATCATAAGGGACCAGCAATTCCTGATGCAAAACAATTTGCCAGATGAGAGATTGGCTGTGTATTATCTGGATTTTCTGAATGAAATTCTCACTTCTACTGAAATGAGTGTGGAAACTTAGTGCTGAGTGAAAAAAGGCAAGGCTTGACTTTTTGAAGAATACTTTGGACCTCTTATTACAGCATGATATTGCTCCACAGTGCTGGGTTCATTATCTTTTTTCTTTTTTCCTAATTGGTGACATAGAACTGAGTCACAGAATTGTAGGGGTTGGAAGGGACCTCCACAGATCATAGAGTCCAACCACCCTGCGAAGCAGGCTCCCTACAGCAGGTTTCACAGGCAGGTTTTGAATATCTTCAGAAAAGGAGAATCCACAACCTTCCTGAGCCACCTGTTCCAGTCTGGGAGAAGAAAATGGGAAATGGGAGAAACTCAGGTCATCATGTCATAGAAGTCTGACTCAGGTAGGAGATACAACAGGTGGTCACAGACGAGGGGCAGAGCTTCTCTAAAGACACAGATGTTACAGATCTTAGAGCTCAGAAGGAACTGTTCAGATTCACGTTGCCTTTTTTAGCCACAAAAGGCCTGCTGAGGGCTTGAGGTTAGCCTGAAACTGAAATGATCCTGACAACTATTTTTGCAATTTTTCCCTTGAAACAGTCCAATGTGAGCAAGATTTTCTGAGTTTTGCAGAATTGAATGAAACTGAAAGAATGGCGGGACATATAAACAAAAGGAAAAATTGTTTTTCTTTGATTTTTAGGCTTGTAGCTGAGAATTTGACTTTCGTAATTCTTAGAAGGATTTTGTATTAAGAATTCTTGATTATTTTATATTTTCCTGATGTTCCAAGTTCGCAGTTTTAATTCACTTTAATCTGTGTATGAATAACTGATCAGTAGTTTTACCGTGGCATCAATCTGGTAGAACTACCCAATGTACCCAAGCTTTTTACATGAAAGATATGAGCAGTTCTGCCAACAGAAGATGATTAATCAAAAGAAATTATGAATTATGTAAGGCACTGACTTCTTCCTTTTTCCCAATATCTATGCAAGTGACATTAAATAAGGGACATTTTTATCATTAAATGAGAAATATGTTAATATGAGAAGTCCTAATGAAAATCATATAAAATTTGAAGCGGAAAAAAAAATTGTATTGGTTTTGGTAGGTGTAGTTTAAGCTACAGACCACTCATAAATATCGCTCCTGTAATCAGTGTTGGCATTTCTAGTAGAACAGATGGAAAATGCTCCTGAATAAATAGGTTTTTTTCTGAGTCATTTCTATTTGAACTAAGTAAAGACATTTAGTATCTGAGGATGAACGTATTGAAATGGCATTGTTGTTTTTGTAATGATTTCTGTATGTGGAAGAGACATATTGAGCAAGACAAAAGTGCAGATTAATAGAGTAAACCAAAGCAGACACTGTTTTTGTAGAGATGGAGGAGACCCACAGACTGATGATTCCACCCTCAGTTGAGAACCATTTCCCCTTGTCCTTTCACAACAAACCCTGCTGAAGAGTCTGTCCCCTTCTTTCTTAAAACCTTTCTTTAGATACTGAAAGGACTTCGTTTCAGAATACTGAGAGAAGTTGTTCATATGAAAAAATAGTTAAAATCTTATGATCAAACAGACAGTAGAATGTCATCCTTGTTGAAGGAATATTAATTATATTATTTTTTAAAATGATTGTAAGAGTGAGGAGTCTAACTTCAACATACATAAAACTGAACTCATCTATCATATTCTTTCTCTCCTTGGTTCCTTTGAAATAATAAGGTAAACGTTGAAAAGGGTGATTAAAACGTATTAAACGTAGTGAACACCCACAATTACTAGAACTGAGATCTGATGCAAATGTTTGGCTTTTCCTGCTTCCACTGGTTTGTTTTCCCTTCATGGAATTTTCTTTCTTTTGTTGATGAGATGTTTTATCAAAAGAATGCCTTTAGAAAGCATATACTTACAAAACTTTCAATGTTATTTTCTCTTATTTGAAATGTTAACCAAAAAAAACCAACAATGACAAACCTAACTAAACAAATACTTAGAATAAGAGCAGGTAATCAGAGCTACTGGAGAAAGACAATTTTGTCCTTAATTAGTAATGCAGAATCACATTCTTGTCAACCCTTCACTACTGATTTTGTTAGACTTCCCACAAGAGAGATACTATCTTGATTTTTTTTTCCTTGAGATGCTGTACTTGAAAATATATCTAAATATATATATATATATATATTTTAGAATTAGTGGTGTGTCTTTGCTTTGTGTAAGAGCAGAATTTGATAGCTGATAGTAGGAGAAATCTCCTACTGTAAATTGTTTAAATACATCTCCTTTTCTCTTATTAGTTATGTACCTGCTTAACTTTACTAATGTGAATAGTACTCTTCATAATTAGTGGTGTTACTGCTGAAGTAGAGTTAAAACTCTGTACAGATGCCTAAAATTGGAGCATCAATCTCTAGATGTTCTCTGAACCCATGACAACACATGATACTTTAAAACCATAGAAAAAGAAGTTGGTTGCTCCAGCTCAGATTGAAAGCACACTTCAAAAGACAATGTTGCATGATATAGTATGTGAAAAGTCACGAGCTAGAAAGATGGAAGAACTTAAACATTCCAAGAAATTTCATCAAATATTGAGTCTTAAGAGTGTCCTTTTACCATGTAAGTATAATGTGATAGTTTTTCATCAGTGGATACCTTGGGCAGTAAAAAATAAATAAAATGAGACATTGTGAAACTTGTGGTAGACTGGCCTCAGCTGGCAGTTAAGCTTCCAACCAATCACTCACTTGCTTTCTCCTGTGGCAAGGTGGGGAAGACAATCAGAATAGGTGAGGAAAAAAACTCCTGGTTTGAGATCAAAGCCTGTCTAATAAGTGAAGGGGGAAAAAAAAGTCAAAGTGAAGCAAAGGCAACCACTCAACACTTGCAGATTGCCCCAATCAGACACTGAGAAAAGACTATTTTGGAAAATGTTACCCCAAAACTTATTGCTGAGTATGTCATTATATGGCATAGAATATTGACGATTGGACTGGATGCTCTTGGAGGTCTTTTCCAACCTTGGTGATTCTGTGATTTCTTTGCTGAGTTTGAGTCAGCTGTCCTGGCTGTTCCCCTTCCCAGCCTCTTGCCCATCCCCCAATCTGCTCATTGAAGGCAAGAGTGAGAGAGTCTTGATGCTCTGCAAATGTTGCTCAGCAATAACTAAACCATCAGTTTTTAGCAGTACTTTCTGCTCACCAGTCTAAAACACAACAGCGTATGAGTTGCTGTGAACTCTGTCCCAGCTAGTCCAGTATACTTGTAGAAGTTGGCAGATCAAAACAGACTGCCTCATGGATATTTTCCATGCTTAATAAGGACTATATGGCTGATCTATTTAAAAAGAAAATAAGTAAGAGGATGTGAGTTCATACTTTAATTTTGCATTTATGTTGAAAACATGACTGCTATTTGCAATGGAGAGCATGAACTCAGAAACTCAATTTGAGATTACAAACAACAGTTGATGTACCATAGTGAATGCAAATGATATTAGGACAGCTTTAATTTCTTATCCACGTCTACTTTTACTTGATCTTCAGTTTCAGCTGCTAACAATTTTTATTCTTACACATGTTGAAGTTTTTTTTTTGTGAGAAAGTGAAAGAAAAAAAAGCTTATTTGTTATTTAGGTATTTAAAATGATTTAGTCTACGTTTGGAAATACAACCAACACAAACACATTTTTTAAAAAGATGGTTCTTTTTTCGGACCAGACAGCTCTGGAGGATATATAAACACATTGGATGTGTCTGTTCCTCCACTGGAAATCAAATAATGCTAGAATACATTTTGATAAGCTTTGATGGATATCTAAAATGTTGTGGGTCAAATTCCTACGTAGTGTAAATCAGTCTGGAGGCTATGAAAAGTGTGATCAAATAGCATCTGATACACAGCTGATGATGATCAGAGAGAGGCACTGTTACCACTTAAATACTTCAGTACTTCGTATACCCTTAAGTGTTATTCTGTCCTAATTACAGTTGCTACAACAAGATTACAATATTGGCAGAGGATCCTCTACATTTAAGACATATTTTCCAGTGGCATATCAGTGAGCTCTTGTTCTTTCAGTTGTGTTCCACAAAATGACTCAACTTCTGTAATTTACTCAAATGTTCCCCATGAACATTTTTCATAGTTCTTGCATATATTTAGTTTTGTGAACTGTGGTGGTGATCATGACAACTGTTTCAGAGCTACTTTTTTCTCGCTGTCTGGTTCCACACGAGAATCTTTGAGCTCCTGCTTTCTTCTAGACTTTTTTTTTGCACATAATCTTTCAATAAGCATTAAAAATAATTTTATTATCAGAAGTACATTTTCTCAGCTAGCTGGTAAATAGAAAAAAAAAATTAAGTCATATAATGATTGAATGGTGCTCAGAAAAAATAATTCATGCTATTCACCATATGTGAAGTTATTTACCATGAGGGTGATAGAGCACTAGCAGAGGTTGCCCAGAGAGGTTGTGGAGTCTCCATCTCTGGAGATATTCAGAAGCCATCTGGACATTTTCCTGGGTGATGTCCTCTAAGTGGTTCTGCTTGAGCAGGGGGATTGGACCTTATGACTTCTAGAGGTCCCTTCCAACTCAACCAATAATTCTGTGATTCTCTGATTTGGTGAAGGGAAATATTATTCCCCACCACAAAAGCCCCAAATCCAAACCAAATAAAAAGTTCAATTTAAAGTGAGTGTATTCAGCATGACTCTCTGATAATATAGACTGCAGTTTTATCTCATTATAATATAGACAAATTTACATAGCTTTTAAGTACATGATACTGTCTGATGTTTGAGTTGCATTTTACTGTTCCACTAGAAACATCCTCAGGATACACAAACACAGGTTATGCAGGTAGACTGCTTAGTGAAATCTCTGGAGCCCTAAGGTGACTGCAAGAAAAATTATCTTGATAAAGTCTTACAAGAAATCAGTTATTGATCTTTACTCTCCACAGTCATGCTCCAATGACAGTGATAATGTAATCTCTTCTATCCTTAAGGCCATGACTCTAAACACTTAGAGAAATACTTAACATTTTACTCCAGTGATGCTAACTGAATACTCAAGGATATATTTAATACATAATTTATTTGTGAAAGTACTTGCACATGGTGATTAGATGAATGACATAAATTTAACAAAGCACTTCTGTTGAATTCACTGTGTTTGGAAGGATGGTTGTATGACTGGGTCTCTGACTTAAAGGAATCTTAGTTGGGTATTTTGTACGTGGATTAATTTATAAGTTTGTTGTTTTAGTATGATTTGAGTTAGTTCTGTCTTTTGTGATTAAGTATTTGAAATAAAAATTTGAGATTTGGAAGATAATTAAGTGAAATCCAATTTTCTCCTATTTTCTGTTTATAAGAACAAAGAAGTACATGGTGTAATGGTAGTTATGCAGAGCATGTAGTGTGTAGGGGAAAAATCTTAATTTGACAAGTAACATTTACCTTTTATATTTATATGTACAAAGTATAATTACTTTTTTTAGAATAGGAAGTTGTCTAATTTTGCCATTGTTAGCAGGTGTATGAGTAGCAGATGAAACAATGATTATGAAGTGATAACACCTGTGTTTTGGAAGCTGAAATATGGTTATCAGAAAAGTTGAGTCTTGAAGTTTAAATTAGGCTGGGAGGAAGGTGATCAAGAAAAAAGCATTCCCACTTGTGAAGCAGAAGAGCTCTGAAGGATAAACTTTTCAACTTGAGCAATCTTTTCCCCTTAAAGCTTCTAAACTGTTTCTAGTTCCACTGATGTGATTGGGACTAATGCTGTTAAACATACACAGGTTACTTAAAGAATAAAGACAGAAATGATTGCTTTTCAAAAAAATGTGAGACTGCACACATTGTAGTGGCAGCACCAGTTATGTTTTAATAGTACAACATCAAGAATACAGCAGATGATGGAGAACCAGCCTGTTATGAAATGGGTGTGTATTGAGGCCCTGAGAGCTATGGGCAGTGAGACAGAAATTTTCCTTTGGACTTCCAGCCTGTGGTATGGTGTGGTAAGGAGCAGTGTGGCTGTTCTCCAGGGGTGCCACTGAGGAGGTGATATGGCTGGTAGAGCAGAAGCATCACCAGCTGAGGACAATCCCATAGGACCTGCATGAGGGAGACGCACTAGAGATTGTGGCTAGGTTCAACCAAGGCTCCAAGTGAGTCATCTGCAGGTCAAGATCGAATCTGTTAACAAGCAGGCAGGGTGGTGACAGGGACAAGCTGAGGCTGGGATGGCATATCATTCTGCTGGTGGTGGTCAGGCACAGCCCAGGATGGTCAGATGGGGCTGTGGGGATGGGTCAAGGTTGGGCTGGGATGTGGACTTGAGGGTGGGCCTGGCTGATGGCTCTTTGGGGCTGAAATGGGATCCTGGACTCTGGGAAGGAACCCCAAAGAGGCAGGGTAAGGCCTGGTAAAAGTGACCTCATGGCCCTGAGAAAGTGAGTTATATATGGTCCTGTACTCAAAAGAAAATGTATCTGTTTCAATAATCTTAGCCTGCAGTCTGTAAATTTGTGAAGATTTAAGTGCCAAAGTAGGGTCGTCATTGAGTTTTTTACAAAGGTTATCTCACAGAACAGCTGAAGTTGGGGCTTCCAGAGAGTGCCTGGTTAAGACTCCCACCCAGCAGGGCCCATTGATGCTACTTGCCCAAGGCAAGAATCCAGAGGATTCTACACCTCTTTCTTATCTCCAAATAAGAAAGAAAAATGGACTGGGTTTCAGTCAAACCGTTATTAAAACTATTATTTTAGTCATATAATTCATTAGAATTAGAATCTCTTGACAGTATACAGATTATCAATTTCCTGCTATATACATGTAAATTTGTTGTGATTCTGTGAAATAGAATCAGAGAGTCTCACAAACACAGAATTGTTTGAGTTGAAGGGACCTTTAGATATCATCTGCTCCAAATCTCCTCAAATAAACAGGGACACCTGCAGCTTGATCAGGTTGCTCAGAGTGCTGCCCAGCCTGACCTTGAATTTCTCCAAGGATGGGGCTTCCAACACATCTCTGGGCAACCTGTTTCAGTGCCTCACCACCCTTACTGTAAAAAATAAAATGAACTGAAAATATTCTTATATTCAGTTTAAATAAGAAATAGGTCACACACCACAGCTTTTTTGTTCTTTAAATCCTCAGTACACCTATTCATACTATGCATGTCCAGTTTTACTGGGGAAGATGCCAGGCATTGTACTTCACTCTAATGGCTGATGACTGCTTTCACAGTTAAGTTGCGTCAGAGGAAGTTTATTCACTAGTGGTTTTATGTTAGGGAATCATCCTATTGGGTGACATACTGGTAAATCACACAGCACTTGCGCTGAATTTATTTTTTAAGGAATTGCAGGTTAAGTGCCCTAAGACTGGGGTAGATGTTGCAAGTGTGTGGAGGAGTGTCAAGGGGATGTTGAGAGGCAGTAGGAAATGGCTGTGTGAGAGTTAAAAAGAGTTCGGTGGTAGAGGTGAAAAGAGGTGAGTGGGTGAGTGTGATAGCTCTCAGGTGAAGATGTGCCTTTGTGTTTGTGTTGGAGGTGCGCTGGGAGACCCCTGGTTTCAAGGGCTGAGAAGGAGGAGCATTAGGGTTCCCTAGCGGTAAGGGCAGGAGAACCTGTTGGTGGAAATGGGGCATGTGACCTGTGATGTCAAAGTCAGGGCTTCAGGATCTGAGAGACTGGTGTTTAGGTTTTGGGAGAGCTCTGTGTCTTCATGATTAGAGTTGAATGGGAATTGGGGCCTTCTGGCACATGGAGCTGTGCTGGCAGAAGGCAGCAGCTGTGGCATGGATTATGGGTTGAGCGGCTGAGGAGTGAGGTTTCCCCATCCTTGTTATTCAAACTCAAAATGAGCTTTGTGTCTGTTGGGTTGGGAGCTGTCACATGCAAGATTCCAGTTAGGGAATATACCGCTAATTACTCAAATCAGTAATTAAATGTTTAGGTTATTGAGAATGAAGACAAACATTGAGAGACTTGAGAAAAACACTCAAAAACACTCATAGAATATTAATATAGTTGCTTTTAGCTTGAACAGTACTACAGTAGTATCTCCAGCTCAGAAATTATACACAGTCAACTCATCTAAGCTGTTTGATTATTCTCTATACCCTTAAGATGAGCTGTTTTAAGTGTGCAGATTCATTTTTCCAAGCAGGATCTACTGTTAAACAGTGTAGTAGTACTTCTGATAGCATTTTTTATTTTTATTTTGAAACTTGCATTTTCCCAGGAATGTTAAAATAATTACATTAGCAGACATAACATTAACTGGCTAATGAAATCTTGTGTTAGATCTGTATGTGCTGTTTGATGGGAAGGAACACAGTCTTGTTTACTTCCTAACACATCTACATTCATCGACGTTAATCCCTGTGTGGGAGCACTGCCTTGAGATGCTGCGGTTCCTGCTATAGAGTCGTGGAGAAAGCAGGAGTTCCTGTGCAAATAGCTCTCTTGCTTATTGGTCAGTCACAACAGAAATGCCGTCTCTTGCTGTGTATCTGTCTCTCTAATTCTTAAGGTGGAAATTACATTTGATGTCTTACAATTCCATCACGTTATAGTGGAATTATTAAGCAAAGTATCCTGCTACAAAGCAAGATAACTTTCTGGTATGTGGGCAGCAATCACTCAAGCCCTCTGTAATTTCTCTTATGGGCTACCTTGAGATTTTTTTTATACTGACAGCCACAGGAGATCTTGCTGAAAACTGCTGAAGGACTGTAACTTCCCAGAGCTGTAGTGAATACTGATTCCTTGCAGGTGTACTGGTTCACTTCAGATATCTTAGTACAGGTACCTTGAAAATAGGGTAGTTGTATGAATCCTTAATGACAATCCAAACATTTGGATATATTTTCATATGTTTATCTTCTGTTAATCAGTTTTTTTTTTTTTTCTGTGAGCTCTGGAGGTACAGTTCTCCATCTGTATTTTATCTACCATGGTACACTGTGTAGTACATTCAAAGAGTGTAGGGTCTACTGTATAGACCACATAATTTATACAGAGTGCAGAGCCTTTCTCTTAGTCTCTGCATCCTCAGTCTTGCCTGCATTTGGATGCTTCCAGCTTTACAGGTAGATTCAGTCATTGATTTCCATTATAAGATGGGGTAGTAAGCAATCTTCAAGATGATCACATGGGAATATCTATGGATTTAATTTTTACTTTGATTATTGAAAGCTTTAAAATATATAGGTATAGCAGTGAAAAAACTTGCATGCATGAATGGCAACATTTGAGCTCCAGTGCATTTCACACTTGTGGCTTGTGATATTTTTTGTTAGCTGTTTCTCTATCAGGAAGTTACCAACTCACAGAATAGCTGTTAAAAGGTAACATGTTCAGATTTGCTTTAAAACAGGAGATGAGGGACTGGGCTTCTAATAGACTGGAGAAACAGTCCCTAAACTTTTTTGATTGTACACCTCTCAGTAAAAAGATTTTGAGACTGTAATCTCAGTATATGCGTAATTATTTATCAATTGTGTTCATGTTCTACTGAACTAATATTACATACATTATGAAGTAAACACAGAACAAGAAATTTTAGAGTGAGATGAAAATAAAAGATTTTAACAATAGTGGTTTATTTAATTAAGAGTGCAGAATTTTATTTCTGCAACTCAGAAACTCATTGTCTTGTGCACTCACTTTGGACAACACTAGAATTGATGAATTTTAGTGCAGGAAAGGTGAACCTTTTCTTTCTGCCAGCTGTGCTGTAAAATTGATGATCTTTAGTACTAGGGAGAGTAAAATCATCAGGGAAAGCTGCTGCTGATATATAAATACTTCATGCAATGTCACAAGAGAGAAGCATGCCTTGACCTGAAAGAGTCTTTGACGAGACATTCTACTGATTCATTTCAAATCTGGATATAGACTTGCAGAATCACAGAATTATTGATGTTGCAAAGGAATTCAGGATGCCATCTGGTTCAGTCCCTCTGCTCAAGCACCTAGAGCTGATTGCCCAGAACCTTGTCCAGGTGGCTCTTAAAGATCTACAGGGATGGAGATTCCACAGCCTCTCTGGGCAACCTGTGTCAGTGCTCTGGCATCTGCACAGCACAGAAGCGCTTCCTGGTGTTCAGACAGAACCTCCTGTGCACCGTTTTGTGCCCATGGCCTCTTGTGCTGTCAATGGACACTGAATAGAATCTGCTTCTGTCTTCCTTGCTCCCTTCCTTCAGATATTTATATACATTGATAAGATCCCTCCTGAGCTTTCTCTTCTCCAGGCTAAACAGTTCCAGTCTAGGCTAAACAGTCTCATATATATTTATCTGTTGTAATGATAACAGATAAAGTTCCAGTATTAACAAATGACACAATAAAAAGTGTGTTTTCTACCAAAAGGAGTGCAAGCATTGGTTTCTGAAGCTACACACTGGAAGCGGGACAGCAGATCTTACAGCTGTGCTATAGTTGTGTATAAACCTCTTTGAAAAGTAGTATCTTATGTATTGCAATATTTTGAAAAACAGTGGAAAAGATAAATATTGAGGCAACATTATTACTTTACCAGAACAAATTCTGTTGTCTGAGAAGGAGAAAGGCTAATAGACAGAACTTCCACTGATTTTCATGGGCGTATTTAGTTTCCTGTGCTGAAATTCCCGTTAAAGTGCGGTCCTTCATTTTTGCTTCCAGTTTATAACAGCAGCAGATGTGTCTCTTTTCAGTGGCAGGTAGTTTATGGAAATACCCCCCAGGTAAGTGTGAGTTATTAAAACCTATGAAAGTGTAACAGCTGCTGAACAAAAAGCAATATGAATTTGATGGTTAGCGGCAGTTGGAGTGTGTAAAAGAAGTTACTAACTTGTAGCAACCCAGGGGTGAGTACTGTGGAGTGACTTAGTGGTATTTAGATGACAAATTAGCAGTAAACTCAAGATTCAGTTCTTAATTTACTGTTTCCTGGTCAGTGATCTAAGCTCCCGCATCAGTGCACTGAAATGTTTGCTTTCTCAATTGTTACTTCATGTTGTTGACAGAATGTGTTTGTGTGCTGTTTAGACACAAACATTTGTGCAGTTCCTTCCAGCAGTCAAGGAGCACCTGTACAGGAAAGTTTCTTGATTCCAAACAATGTCAGAGTGGCTGAGTGACAATTCTTACTGTGGAGAAAAAAAAAACACACAAAAACCTACTTCCCCAGGAAGTTCCCAATTCTTTATTCCCAAGGCTGTCTTGCCACACGTATTGCTTTGTGGTCCTTGTAGACACAGTTTCTGTTTCGGGCATAATTTTTATTCAAATTACTTATTTTTCAGCAGTCATAAATGACTGTGCTGTCACTGGCAGTCACTTTTACATCATGCGACTAGTGACCTTGGTCTCACATTATACACAGCATTATACTGCTGCTGACCTGTAACACTTTGTTAGCCACAGAATGATGCTAGCCTTTGCTAATAACCTAGAAGAGATCAATAATGAGACACCACTTGGCTCTGTTTCAGGTTGCATTTCTTCTTGGCAGACCTGCAGTGTTATTGAAACAGCATGGCCAGCAAGTCCTATATTTTCTTTAGAAGTAAATCAGTGACAAATATACTGGATTGAGTATAGGAACAAGAGTGTAGCCAGTAAGTTGAGGGAAGTGATTCTTTCTCTGTCTGGCACTTCAGGGACCGCTGTTCAAGCACTGTGCTCAGTTTTGGGCTTCCTGATACCAGAAGGACATTGACAGATTGGAATGAGCTCACCAGAGGGCCAGCAAAAAAGCTTATAGGGCTGGAGAGTGTGATGCCAGAGAAGGGGCTGAAAGAACCAGCTGGGTTTGTTCAGCCTCTAGAACAGAAGGTGGTGGGGCAGCTGGTGCTCTTCTCTGCAGCTCCCTAAGTGGGACAGCATCTGTGGAACCAGAATCTTTTCAGAGGTGTGCAGTTCAAGACCTAGATGTTTAGGTTAAACTGAGGTAGAAGTTAAGTAATATACTAAATCATTTAACTTTCTAGTGTATAAAACTTTTTTATTTCTGGCTGAAATATTCATTTTTCTAAGCAAACAGTCATTTTAAAAAGTGGTATATAGAAAGAGTTGTGTTACAGAAGCGAAATCCTGGAAGATAAAGTTTTTGATTTGTTTGTTCTTATTTTACATTGAAAAACCAAAACATAGTTTGTATGTCCTTGTCTGGTCATTCTTGCCTGGAAGAAATGTTTTATTGCATTTGTACAGGTAAAGTTGCAATGTAGTGGCCTGTTTGAGGCAAATGCTATGAATATATTGATAAATTTCTATAAGCTGTTATGATAGGTAGAAGTGGAAGGGAAAGTTAACAAGTGAGTAATTCAGAGCAAATTATCATGTTTTATTTAAGGAATTATACAAGCATTTAATGTGTAATCACCTCGTACTTGAAGAACTAAGTATATGATTGAAGAACTGTTGTTCTTTAGTGCATAGAGTTTTTGGTAGTGATTTTTCTATTTTGTTTTTAATGTTTTCTGTCCTTTTTCTACCTTCCCCAAGAAGAAAAGCATATTAGGGATGTGCTGTAAAATAGCAACTTTCTTGCCACGAAATACCAGGGATTTGCAGTAGTTAATGTTTGTTCTTTTTGTACTTACATAGCTAAAATAAATGGGTAATAGTTCAAGTAGGGTTAGATTGCTAGTCCATATTTCATTTGAGTCTTTAATGGTCAGCAAAATTAATGGAGCTGTGATGATTTGTGTTGGCCATTGATCCAGCTTTGTGCTGTTTTGTTTCATGGTTAAAGCACATGGCTTTGGCTGCGGAATCTCTGATTCTCTGTTTGGACAAATGAACAGAATATCAGAACATACAAATCACAGTCTGTAAAATAACTTGCTGTAAAATAAGTTTCCATTTTGGTGAACTTACTGTTCAAATTTCATGAAAATTCTGCTTTTATAAACTGAATGATTTCATTCCTTCATAGGAAAATTTTAGATCAAACTTGGTAATTATCAGCTGTACTTAATCTTTCTGGGTGTTTTCAGTCTTACTCTGTTTTTCTGGTAATTAATTTTAATGAAAAAAAAGATTTTTAAGGGATTCATTTTTGCAGAATCTTCATCTTCTAATAGTAACAATCCTACCAAAGGAACGACATATTTAGGTTTCTCCATCGTAGTTATCATCTTTTCAGCTCCTTGATAAAGAAATTGGGCAATCATAATAAAATAAGAGTTCTTCAGTGTAACGTGAAGTTCATCTTTTCTTGATTTATTGGTTTTGCTAGAACCTCTAATTTGGAATGCTTTCCAAGTACTCTTTGCTCCATGCTTGCACTCTCTAGAGGGCTGGAAATAGAAAATATCTGCTTCGAGTATCATCAGCATTAAATCTCTGGGGTATAATGGCAGTTTGTTCTGTACTCTAACTAGTGAACTTAACATCTCAGCTGTTACTTATTATCTGTGCAAGTTGTTGTATGGCAAAAGAAACCAGGAGATAAAAGAAGCTTTGCTGCCAGGTACCTTGTAGCACATTGTAACTTGAACAGCCTATATTTACTCTCTCTTTGGCAGAAGCAAAGAGATACTGTGCAAGTATCAGTTAGTTAAAGCAAAATGGAAATAATGGAACTTGTCAAATGCTGTTTGTTTGTGCTAATGTTACCAATGTGACTTGTATTTTCCTTATCTGTATGGGTAGCTTGTTTCTCAACATCTGCTTTTGGTTACCTCTCCTTGTCCTCCAGCCTCCACCTGAAACACACAGCTGCCTGCACAAAATAATTTCTGGCAAAGTGGGAATTGAGAATTTTTTGTCTTGGCCTGTCAACTGATTGATATTTGAGTGTTGTAACAAAGAATTTCACTTCACCTGGAAATCAAAGCTAGATATAAGAAAGTCTGCCATTCAGTATGAAATTCTTATTCCAGTATGAAGATTTTCAGCAAATATTGACAGTACCTTACACTGAGCATGCTATGACTAGAGAGATTAGTAATCAATTTTACACATTAGAAAAAGCTGAAAAAAATCTAAGTCACTGTATAAGAGTAAGAGTATTACAACAATGAGAAAAATCTAGCTTTCTAGACAGCAAAACAAAGATTTGTTGAATAAAACATTTAGTGTATTAAGTCCTGAACAACAGTAATGAGTCTTTTGAACTTTGTGGGACAGAAGCTCAGATTAATATAATTACAGGGAAACTGTCTTGATGGTGTCTTGTATCAATAATAGATAAAAGGCCTTCAGGTGGGTCTAAAGTCATGTACTAGTCAAAGGAAGACTCTGGAAGTCAGATACAGATGCATCTATCTTGTAGCATGTATCCTAGAATCATTAATATTGAAAGACACCAAGATCATCTAGTCCAACCATCAACCCATCCCCACCATGCACACTAACCCATGTCCATCAGTGCCACATCTCCATGTTTCTTGAACACCTCCAAGGATGGTGACTCCACTACCTCACTGGGCAGCCTGCTCCAGTGCCTCACTGTCATCTCTACCAGCTGATGAATCTAATGTTCTTTCCACCTTCTAAATGTTGCAGAATGGTTGGGCATATTTATATAACGGTTCAACTCCTAGTGCTGGAAACTTTCTTATTCCTGTCCTCTAGTTGACCGTTAATATGATATTGTCTTTGGAGAACTTGCTCTACCATAAGCTCCACTCAAGGATTTCTGGTTGGAAGTTTTTAAGCACAACTTCTGTAAACAATAGTTCAAGTCTATATTCCTAATGTGAGCTTTCTAAGGAGACAGCAGCTTAAAATGTCTATTGTCATGATTTGCTCTTAATTAGCTTTTTATTATTAGATTTTTAATTATTTATACCTTGAAGTAAATTAAATGGAAACTCATTACACTTTTCTTCATATTCATTTTCCCAAGAAGTGATTGAGTTATTTTTGTCAGTTTCCATGTAATGCCTTGTTCCTCAGCCTGCTTGGTTGTTCTGCAGCGCTCCCAAGTCACAGCAGATCGAAAAGGTGCTTTAATCAATCAGTTATGGTTTCTTTCCCATGACGAGTCCAGAGTGATACAAATCTGACTAGCAACATGAAAGACCATGCGTACTCTTAGGTTTGTTTTATTTCTCACTAAGATGAAAGGTTCTATAAGATTACTTGGATTTAGCTCATTCCAGCTTGCATGGTTTATTATTAATTTTCCTTCAATTTCATATCAGTTTTAAAATAGGTTGTTAAATATCTAGTGGGAAGAGGCTGTAATCAATCAGATGTCCTCTTGAAACAGAGGTAGAGTTAATTGTCCCCAGCTGTCTATTCTATCCTTCTGTGTAGATAGGAAAAATGATGAGATTTTGTTTAAATGGCTTTCATCGAGGTACACTTAGCTAGCGTTGAACCTAGTGGACAGCATTTTTACTAGCTTCATGTAAGATCACTTTTTTCCTAAACTAACAATTCCTGAGATGATCTTGCCATGTTATTTCATGGTGGTGTTCTTTTTTTTGTGTTGTTTTTTAAATGTCACTCTAAATTTAAAGGTGTGTGAGCTAACATCACTACTGTCTTGAGGTTCTGGAGGCATGCTGGCTTATATTAGATGTTCTTCTAAAAAAAACCAACCATCTGTAGTGATCATTTGCCATTTTGACACTTGCGTGGCTTCTTGCTGCAATATTTCTTAAAGTTACAATTGATTCTAATAGGAAAAAACACTCCTTCAAGTGAATTACCTGAAGTTATAATCTAAATCTTTGAATAAATGAGATTTGTATTGTGCAGCAGTTCTTTACATGCTCAGGAAAACTGAATGTGAAGTTCGTTTGCTGCATCCCCTATGCTGGATGGAATAAAATAGCTGAAAGCCTTGTGTATGATTATGTACCATTACTAGTGGTTTGTGGAAAATTTGTGTGGTAAGTCCGGTGTATTCAAGCTTGGATAGTAATAGCAGTCTAGGACGTGTGTATATATATATATTTATATATTTGTTGGAGAACTAGTTGGTAGTCAGAATACTTGAAATCTTTTGATTACATGAGCTCACTGTAAGCAGGCTTACGGTGGTTAGGGTTATTTGAATGTCTCTGTGGTTAAAGTATCTTCATCTTCCTTAAGAAATGCCATAAAGGAAGATTACAAAACTGATTACTTTGGTCCAATATGTACAAATAATGACTTGTTTTTTTTAAATCTGTGGCCACAAAAATCATTTAGTGTAAACTCTGTGGTGAATGATACACTGCAGTGTGTCAACTTAGCTCATAACAGTTTACAGTTAGTCTCTTAGATAGTAACCTTTTCATTGTTTAATAAGGTACTAGAGACACCTGTAAACAAACTGGTTTTATTCAGATGAACTTTTGAAATGTTGATTCTTAATCACACACCCAAACTCTTAAACATTTCTGTGTATTTTTAATTCTGGTAGTACTTGGGGAAAATATCTGGCTTTATATTTGATAGCAATTTCTGCATTGCATGGACAGTTTAGGGAGGTTAGACTGGGAAAAATTGCTATATTTTCAAGCTTACCCAGAAAAAAGGAACCCTTTATAATGTCTTCTACAAGGAGAGCAGAAATTGCTTGCTACTGTTAGACTGGTTTTTCTGCCATTCAGGAAAACTAAGCTTGGAGAGAGAAAAGTTTTTGTGTTAGTGAGAAGCCTGCAAAGTAGGCAATCCCATCTATTGATACAGCTTAAGAAATTTATTCTGGCTTTCTCTGAAGACAATTTAGTATTATCTGATAGGACCACAAAGATAATTAAGGGACTGGAGCACCTTACATATGAGGAGAGAGTGAGAGATGATACCATTCAGCTTGGAGAAAAGTTTATGAGCAGTCTTACCAATGTTTTGAAATATGGGAGAGCACAGGAGGCAGACTATTCTCATAAGTGCTTACTGAAAGGAAAACAGGGAACGAGCACATTAAATTCTCCTTGAACGTGAGAGATGCTGTGCAACACTGGTCACACAATGACACAAGCTGCCCAGAAGGAGGAGTCCCCATCTGTGAAGATGCTCAAAACCACATCAGACAATCTCTCCTGGGCAGCCTAATGTAGGTGATGCTGCCTGAGCATGGGGGTGAACTAGAGGGTCTTGAGAGGTCCTGTCCATGCTCAATGATTATGTGATTTCATAAGCAGGCCAAAAGCTGTGTTGTGCCATATATAAATATATATATTTTAATGGGACTCTTTAAATAGAATTCAGACTTGGCCCTCAAGTACCTTTGGATCAGAATAATTCTTAATGCATTCCAAAGAGATGGTGGTGTAGCACTGCTCAATGGGAAGAATCTGTTTTTTGCAGTTTCACCAAACTTGTGTCTTCGTTTCTGTATTTAATACAGGTGGTGCTATCTATTAGTCAGGTTCCCTGATAGATCACAGGATAAAACCTGGTTTTCCATGGCTTACGCTTTGTCTGAGCTGAATTTTTTTTTATCTTGTGTGTGTCTCCTACCTCTCATTCTTTTTTTTTTTTTTCCTGGTTTTGTTGTGGTGAAAACAATTGGAACAATTTAGCTTTTTTCTTGAGACAAGGGGGAAAAGAGTAATTTGTCCTTGTTCGTAGTACTTCAGGCAAGTTGTCAGGAAAACTGATGAAGCCTGTATGAATGTATGTTTTCCATAGATTGTGCCTCGTACTTAGAATCTTTCCCTGTCACTGCATACCTGCTGTGGGCTTTGTGATCAGTAGCTTGAAGTCACTTATAAAACTCTCTTCTGTATTGCCAGTAATGCTTTTGCTGACCCAAACAGATGGAGCTGCATACTTGAATTAAGGAGTAAGAGTCAGATGTGTGAGGATCACAGGAATGTAGACAGGGACAGGATCACTTAAACTTAAGAGATCTTGCGAATGAGACGATAAATATTTGAAGGAAAGGAATTCTTATTGCTCCAGATGATGAGAAAACAACACTACACTACTACCTGACTCCCCTAGCCTTCACCCGGGTCTGTGAGCATGCATGTGAATTGTGAAAAGTAATGGCACACTGGCTGAAGGCAAGAGCAAAAGGGGATGTCCAAAACCAGAACCTATGCTCGCAAGGGGAAGAGAATGGTGCAATGGTGCTTGCTGACAGGAGATTTAACTAGTTTGAAGTATCTGGCTAAGACTGGCTGAGAGAGGGCACCTGTGGTTTTAGGAGTGCAGAAAGTGGTGGCTTAGAGTTCTCCTCCAGTGGTTTTGGATCTCTTGGTAGTTATAACTTGAGAAAACTGATTCCATCATGGGCTTTTTTCTTCTTTTTTTTTCTTCTCAGGTCCAAGGCATATGCCACAGACTTCTGGGACTTCAGATCTGTGCCTCTATAGTGGAGCCCACCTGAGAGGGTGAGAAAGTTTCTAGCCAGTTTATTTCAGGTGGATTTCCTAAGGAAAAAATCTTCAATGATTGGACAATGTTTGTTTATTGTCCCAGTCTGTTTTGAACCCATCAGTCCATTTGAACCAGATTTGGCAGGGGAGTGAGCTTCTCAAAAACATCAAGTTCTGATTTTCATGAAAATCACTGGTTTTGGAATGGGAGACCCTAACTTCACTGAGGGGATGAGCTCAGCAGACAGGCATGCAGGCTAGTGTGCAAATACATGGTGATTGAGTAGTATACATGTGGCAGGCACATCAAGAAGTGCTGCTTGCCTAGTGGGAGGGTGCTGTGTTGTGTTTAGAAAAGGGTATGAAATGCAGGGAATTTGTACACACTGAAAGAAACAGGCATTTTCATTTCAGCTTGCAGAGGAATATATTGTGAGAACAGTATTTGCTATTTCCCAATAGAAGACTGAGGCTGACAGCAAGATGATTTTTCATTATCAGAATACAAATGTCTTTCCCTACACTGTCCCAGTAAGGACTCTTCTTGCTGCCTCAGCTGTGGCTGTAGAAGAGTTTTACACCCTGGTTTCTCCTTCCTTCCTTCCTTTTAGGATGTTGCAGGTTTAGGCACTTGGATATGAAATCTTGAACTTGAGTAGCTGTGTTTTCTTTCCTGTTCCAGACTGAAGAGCTAGCCAGAGAAACCTTCAGCTTTTCACCAATGAGCTCAAAATTCACACTAGAGCATCTTGACATTTCAGTTTTCAAGGAAGTATTTCACAGGATCATTAAGGTTAGAAATGACCATTAAGATCATCTAGTCCAACCATCAACCCATCACTGCCGTGCCCACGAAGCCATGTCCTTCAGTGCCCCACACATTTCATCTTGTACAAGGTATAGCTGTTTCTAACTCACTGAAAAACTTATTGCGTCTCTTTTCCTCTTATAATGTATCATGAAAATCTGAACTTCTAGTGCGGATGAATAACTTTGAAACTGGGTTCTATGGAATCCCCAGGTTACAACAAACAAGTATCTCAGAAGAACTTTCCTGTACCTATTGTAGAACATACTGTTTGTACCCACTTAGTGCATAGGTGTGCTCGCCTCTGTGTTTGCTCAGAAGCAGAGCATAGCCTGTATTTGCAATACACAGTCGCACACGAGTACGTTTGTACTATCTGTCTCGTGGGAAGGTGTGGAAGGGGAAGCAGAAATGGCTCTTTTGCTGTGGATTGGAACAAACCACAAACAACTGCCGGTTCCCTGGCCAGCCAGCTCGCTGGGACATTTTTATAATTCTTGTGCTGTGTTGCTGGAGATCTCCAATTAGCCTCAAACCGGAGCTCGCAGCTTGTGTGCGAAACAGGCAGCTGCTGGCACGCAATCTTCCCCGAAGTTGTTTCCTTTCCTTTTTCCTGAGATTTAGCGCAGGGGGGGAAGGGGTTGGAGTCACATGGATACAGAGCTTTTGATTAATGTCCAAGTCTGTGCTTCGGCGGAGGCTTTCCAGCCTCTCAGCGAACGGGGCGATCTGGGAACCAGTGACCGCTCGTTTCCTCCAGGCTGCGTCCCCTTCCTGACGGGAAAGGAGCGCGCACCGGGCAGGCTGCTCGCCTGCGGAGCTCGGGCGGCTCCGGGAGCCGGGGCTGGGACTGCTCTGCGCCTGGGCACCCGCGGGGGCCGGGCCCGGCCGCGCAGCTCGGCGGGCTCTTTTGTTGTTCTTACCGGCAGCCCGGCTGCGAGCCCCGCTACTCCGCGCCGCACCATGACGGAGGAAAGCAAAGGGGAAGGCAAGGGGGAGAGCGGGAAGGACTTGGAGAAGCAGCTTCGCCTGCGCGTGTGCGTCCTCAACGAGCTGCTCAAGACGGAGCGGGACTACGTGGGCACGCTGGAGTTCCTGGTGTCGGTGAGCAGCGCTGGGGGCTCGGCTCGCCTCGCCTCAGCCCGCGGGGAGCTGGCGGGGCGCTCCCTCCGCGGCCCGGAGGGGAGAGCGGGACTGAGGTGCTTTGAGACGGCTGTGGAGGGGGTGCCCTCCGGCTGCCCTCCTCGGGAGCCCACCCGGATGACCTCGCTTCTCCGGGCATGGGGCTGAGGGACGGAGTGCTGCCTTCGGGTCTGTCCCGGCTGCCGGGCTCGTGCCCGTTGCGCTCTTTGCAATAGTCCCCCAAAGGCATCGGGGCGGGGTCAAGCGGGGACGGAGGGGTGCTGGTGTGGAGCAGCTGCTTGGCATTAAAGCCACATGTGGCCTCGTTCCTGTCTTGTGATGTGGGGTCAGCTGGGAGGTAGCGCGCTCTGGGCAGAGCCGTGCTGCAGCAGCCCTTGCTTCCCCTGCAGCCGCCTGTCGCTGTGCTAAGTGCTGTGTGGCCAGGTAGCCCACAGCTGGAAAGGCGCAAGTTTTCACCCTCTGAGAAAAATAGAGGAACGATGATCGCTTAAGGGATGCGTGTGATGGTTCCTTTTTGCAATATGTCGGAGCATCACCTCAGGACCTTCTGAGATGAGTATGTCCAGCTCATGGGATCATTAGGATTGGAAAAGACCGCTAAGATCACCAAGTCCAACCATTGACCCCTCACCACCATCGTACCACCAAACTGTGTCCCTCAGTACTCATCTTGTTAACTTTACAGATCTTTCACAGTAGCCCCGTGTACTTTCCTCTCCTCCCTTGTCCCACTGAAGAGGGGAAATCCTTCATACTGCAAATTTCCTGCTTTGCTGCTCTGAGATCTGTGAACTTTCAGCTTATTATCATGAAAGAGGAAACTCTCAACTCGGCTGTAACAGGGAGAATAAAAGCACAGACACAGGAGTGAAATAAGATCTGCAGAGTAGCTTATTTTCTCCATATGTTTATCCTCAGCAGAACCATGAAAAATGGTAAATGGTCCAATATGTTTTTTATTTTATTTCTCAATATCTAACATGTATATTTGAGAAAGTGACTGTGCAATTGTTTCATTTGGTTTCCATTTAACAATGATTTTACCTACTGTAAAAAAAAAAATCATATGGAGAAAAGGAGGAGCATTGGAGTTAAATACATAGTTCTATTATGTTTTTCATATTCATTAATGTTTCTGAACAGAGCTCAAATGATAGTTCAGAGATCTAAATCCTTCACAGGGAGATGTACTCTTTAATTGTACCTTAGCCTCGGTTTGAGGAAATACCTTTTGAGTTTTCCCTCGGCCTGTCTACTGGGACTGCTGTTGAGAGCAGCCGTGGTGGTGGATTTTGGGAGGGGAATGACACTGGAGTGGAGATGGACATCAATCCCATCTATTACATGTCCTCAGTATGCTTATTTCTTGACTGCTTCTTGATCCAGAGGCTAGATCTTCTCATCGTGAAGTTGTCTTAGGGCATACAGGCTGGGTTCCTTTTGGATGAAGATGAAAGATTTTCTCTTGGAGCACGTTGGGTATTGATGTGTGTGCCATTTGTGAGACTGGACTGGAACCAGTCTGAAGTGGTTCCCCCACACAACATCGTGGGATCTCAGTGCTGACTGTTTTTCTGTCCAAACCATATTCTATTTTGCAGGCACCTTGTTAAACTAGAGACAGCCCAAGATGTTGAAGTTCTGATGAAAATTAAGAGCTTGGCTTCCAGGTCTCAACACTATCAGTGGATCTCACTGTGCTAGAAGCTTGATTTTCTTTATGAATGAAAAGCTGAAGCCATTTATAGTCTTTTTTACAGTTTGCGTGAAATACATGAAGTTAATAGGAACCAGAGTATTCACTTAAGCAAATGAAAAAAAACCAAGCAAACTAGGAAAAAGGACAAACACAAACATGGTGTCAGGATTTGGGCTTATTTCTTCTGTGCGGTTACAGAATTTAATGTTTTATGATGTGTTTGGTTCCCATGGAGTGGTAGCAGTGGACAAGAGAGCTAACTTTTCACCCATTTGGACTGAAATTGTCGTTTTGTCTGCATACCCAATTGTGGAAGTAGTTACATTAAGAGACAGAAAAATTCAATTTTCTTCCATCAGTTGTTCAGGGACAATACATGTACAGGATTTGTGAGGAAGCATGATGTATGTCTACCATACCTAGCTCTTGTTCTTGAGTACTTTGTGCATCTTTTGAAGAGAATTGATAATGTGCACTGTCCCTTTGGCTGAGGCAAAACTGTGCAGTTGCAAAGGGCAGTATGTAATATAAGCAGGCGTGGAAGGAAAGTGTAAGCTTGATTTAACTGAGCAGGGGGAAAAGGAGACCTGTATTGCTGATAATCATGGTGGGGAATGATGTTTTATCTGCTACAACTGGTGGCTGGCTGGAGAATGAAGAGATTTTAAGGAGGAAGTAGCTTTACTGGTGTATGTCTACATGAGAAATGCTTTGATCATTTTCCTGGGGGATGTCTTTTATTTTTTAGAACTATTTAGGTTCTTCAATTTATATTGGGATTAAAAAGCATCTCACCAAAGACAAATTTCTTATTGGTTGCTTAAAATACTTTTGTTATCCTGCTCTTCTGTGATGGTTCTTTTTCCAGTTGGTTTGTGTATTCTGTCAGAAGTCTACAAGTCTACGAAGTGCAAAGCAGAAGATTTCGTAGGTATATTATTTGGTTAGATAGATGTAGCTGAATTGTTCCCATGTGAGACCATTCCCCTCTTCTTGGTTTTATGCTATGTAAATAGAGTATTGTTTTTAATCTTCTTTTGTCACAGATCACATCAGAGTGAAAAGATTTTTTGTATTAATACTGCTCTCTCAGATCTCCTGAATCTTCTGGGAGTAAATTATGGTAGCGTGGTGTGTTGATATATCAGTAATACTGAGCAGTAATGATTTTAGGTCCACGGGAATGAAGTAAGTACATGAGGTGGATAAACTTAAGTACCCCAGTAGTCATAGCAACACAAGAGGGAGTAGATGTGCACAGGAAGTAGTCAAGAAAAGCGTAAACTTTTCCTTCAAACATTTCATTTCAATACTTGGACTATCATTTCAATACCTGAGTTTTTGTTCTTTTTAGTGTTTAGCATTTCTTGAAGTAACTATATCTACAGATAGAAGAGCTTACCTAAGGCACTCAAGCATTTTTAAAAAATTATATCTACAGGTGTAGTTTATTATGACCAATAATATAAGGCTTCTATTGCAAACTATTAATATTTCACTGGCTAAAATAACAGTTGGGATTTTTCTGATGCTGGGTCATACTTCTCTGGTGATCATGTCATCTTCCAAGAAAGAAAGCTTTGTTTTCCAATGGAATAGAAGCTGTACCTGAATAGAGAAGAATAGAGAGGAGAAGCCTTTTTTATTTTATTTTTACTTTCCCACCAAAACGCTCTCTCTGGAGGGGATATATATATATACCTTGTCTATTTCATTCTTTCCAGAAAATGAAAAGGTACATACTTAACACTCTGTGTAAACATAGTGAAAATTTCTTGTTTTTCTTCATTAGTAGTATGATTAGTTAAGTACAGTGAAGCTAAAAAAGCTTTTCCGAGATTATTGATACAGTATTTTATGTGATATACTTGATGCTTTAATGAACTATTAAATTTTTTTTTTTGTAGTTAGTTTTATGCTTTCTTACAAAGTTTCCTTTGCTATATGAAATTGGGTACTCATCTGAAATCTCAACATACCAGTAGTAAAGAGACTAGTAAAACTAGGGTTTGAAGTTGCTGAGAATTTAAAAATTGTTTAATAGTAGAGAGGTGCCTGTTTACCTGAGTGGATAGTGATAGGACAAGGGGGAATGGTTTTAAACTGAGACGGGAGATTTAGGTTAGATGTTAGGAGGAAGTTTTTCACACAGAGGGTGGTGACGCACTGGAACAGGTTGCCCAGAGAGATTGTGGATGCCCCATCCCTGGAGGCATTCAAGGCAAGGC
>JANHGO010000063.1:49921251-49949837 GCA_024606505.1 Aquila spilogaster | reverse complement strand
GAATAATAGACATTCAATCAACTACTCTAACTGTCTCCGTTTCCTCCTCCTCCCATGAATCTTTTCCTAGACAGCGGGGGCGGGCTGCCGCCGGCCGGGGCACGGCGCGACCCGCGGCCGGGAGAGGGTTTTCCGCCCCGAGCTGTGCGGGGCGGCCGGTTTTGCTTAAGAGGGAGGGGGAGTAACAGGTTTTGAACGGGCTGGGGAGGGCTCGTCCCCCCCCGCCCCCACGGCCGCCCTCCTCGGAGAGCCTGGACTGGTGACCTCGCTTCTCCGGGCATGGAAGCTACGGGGGTAACGTGTTTGGGTTCAGGTCTGCCGTGGGTGTGGGGGCTCGTGTTGATTACAGGGCGCTGCAGTTCCATTACTTGCGATAGTCCAGGGGGGTGAGGAGGAGGAGGACGGAGGGGGTGCTGGTGTGCAGCAGCTGCTTGGCATTAAAGCCACATGTGGCGTTAACTCCTGTCTTGTGATACAGGGTCAGCTGGGAAGGTAGCACGTTCTGGGGAGAGCTCTGTTGCAGCAGTCTTAGCTTCCTTCTACATCTGCCTATCACTGTTGATAGGATTATTTGTGCCGGGTAATACCCTAATCGGAAAGGCAGGAGTTTTCACTCTCTCAAAAAGCCAAAGTGACAAAATTATTACAGAACAGACGCGGGCAGCGTTTCATTTGCGCGTGGCCTCGGTAGCATCACTTGAGGACCCTGTTGAGATAAGTATGTCCAAATCAGCTGCTTAAGTTTGTAAAAGATTTCATAGTAGCCCCCTCATACTTTTCTCTCCTCCCCTGTCCCACTGAAGAGGGGAAATCCTTCAAACTGCAAACTTCCTGCTTTGCTGCCTTGAGATCTGTGGACTTTCTGCTTATTATCATGAAAGAGGAAATTCTCAGCTTGGCTGTGATGGGGAGAATAAAATCACAGACACTGGAGTGAAATAAGATCTACAGAGTAGCTTATTTTCTCCATATGTTTATCCTCAGCAGAACCATGAAAAATGGTAAATGGTCCAATGTGTTTTCTATTTTTTTTTTTTTAAAGTTTAATGTCTATGTTTTTGAGAAAGTGGCTGTGCGATTGTTTTACATGCTTCCATTTAACACTCAGATTTTACCTATTGTAAAAAAATACCTATCCTAAAGGAATGTTCTTCAATATTTTATTTTAAGCCCCAATTTGGTGTATGTCAGAGTCTTAGATAATTTCAGCACATTTAAAGAACTTGTAATATCTTTAATTTTGCACCCTACAGTTTAAGACATAACAGATATGGGTGTTCAAGCAAAAAGTGCTCAGCTCCTTCTAAAGAGCAGGCTCTGTATGTATTTCAAGTTGCATCCAAATATTGAACTCAGTAATATGTCTTTTTGCAGTTGGGATCAAGATGATTGAAATAAATCATACGGAGAAAGGAAGGAAGGCTGGAGTTAAATAGCTGGTTCTACGTCAAGCTTTTCATATTCATTAATGGTTGTGAACAGGGTTGAAGTGACAGTTCAGAGATGTAAATCCTTGACAGGGAAGTGTCATGTTTTAACTGTACTTCAGCCTTTGTTTGAGAAAACAACTTCTGAGCTTTCCTTTGGCCTATGTGCTAGGACTGCTGTTGAGAGCAGCTGTGGTGGTGGATTTATGAGGGCCACTGGACTAGGGCCAGTATGGAGATGGTCACATTTATTTTACATAAGCCATCAAAACCATCATTGTACTTGTTCCTATGGTTACTTCTTGATCTGGAAGCTAGATCCTCTCATTTAGGTGTCCTAGGCTTATGGTTCCCTTAAAACCATTATCAGTCCTAGGATAAGCTCTTCTGAGATACAAACACTATCCCAGCTTACTTTGTTTCACATCATGAGGTGGTCTTGGGGCACACAGCCTGGGTTCCTTTTGGATGGAAGTGAACTGGAAGGTTTTCAGTAGGAGCACATCTGGCTGCTAATGAGTGTGTAATTCCTGGGACTAGACTAGAGCTAGTCTGAAGTGACCCCTTTATCACCAGTGTGGGGTCCCAGCACTGAATATTTCTCTGTCCAAACCCTATCCTATTTTCCAGGATGTCTTGTTAAAGTAGAGGCAGCCCGAGTTCCAATAAAAGTTAAGGGTTAGGCTTCCAGGTCGCCTTGACACTGTCTGTGAAGATCATTGTGGTGAAAACCATGTTTCTTTTATGATTGAGAAGCTGAAGCCATTTATAGTCTTCCTAACAGTTTGCATGGAGTACCTGCAGGTTTCACTGTAGTTAAGAGGAACAGAGTATTCACTGAGATAAATGAAAAAAACCCTGTGGTTTCAGGGTTAGAGCCTATTTCTTCTGTGGGGTTACAGAATGTAATCTTTTATGATGTATATGCTTCATGTGGAAAAGTACATTAGCACTTGTGTAGTAGTGGTGGGCAAGAGAGCCAACTTTTCACCCATTTGGACTGCAGTTTCCATTTTGTGTATATGCCCTGTTGAGGTAGTTAAATTAAGGAACAGAAAAATTCAGTTTTCTTCAGTCGATTGTTCTTGTGTAGGAAAGGGGAAGCATAGAAGTGGGATTTGTGTGGAAGCATAACGTACATCATACTACACGTAACTCATTTGCCTGAGTACTTCATGAGATCTTGTGAAGTGAACTGATAATGCGTACCACCCCTTCGGCTGAAGCAAAATTACACTTTCACAATGGGCACTATGTAATACGGACGGGAGTGGAAGTGAAGCGTAAGCTTGATTTATTGGAATGGTGGGAGGAGGAGAGCCCTGTTGCTGATGCAGTCATGTTGGGGAAACGGGGCTTTGCCTGGTATGGCTTGTGGCTGGCTGGAGAATGAAGACTTTATAAGGAGGAAGTGACTTTGCTGGTGTGTGTCAACATGGGAAATGCTTTGCTGGTTTCCCTGCACGGGAAACATGTCCAGCATGTTCATGTATTCACCGTCTTCAGTTTATATTGGAATTAAAGAGCGTCTCACTGAGGACCAATTTCTGGTTGGTTGTTTAAAGTATTTTTGTTCCCCTACTCCTCTGTGATTCTTCATCCTCCAGTTATCATCAGGGTAGTGAGAAGCAGTTTGGTTTGTATATTCTGTCAAAAGTCTACAAGGCTATTAAGTGCAAAGCAGAAGTTTTAATATATTCATTGTTTTATTAGATAGGTATAGCCAACTAGTCATTCCCATGTGAGTTCGTTCACCTCTTCTTTTTGGCTGTATGCAGTGTTAATTCAGTACATTGTTTTTAATCTGCACTCATCACAGATCAAATCTGAGTGGAAAGGTCTGGTTGTATTAATATTATTCTTTCGTATCTCCTGAATCTTCCAGTAATAAGCTAGAGTAGCACAGTATATTGAGACATCAGAAATACTGAGCAATAACAATTTTGGACCCATTTGAGTGAGGTATGTAAACATACATGAGGTGGATAAACTGAAGTCCACTAGTAGTCTCAGCAATGTTGGAGGCAGGAGGCATGCACAGGAAATTATAAAGAAAGGCTTATACTTTTCCTTCAGACATTTCATTATAACATTTGGAGTGTCATTGCAATACGAGAGGTTTTTGTTCTTGTTAGCATTTAGCATTTCTTAAAAGAAATAAATCTAGGGATGGAAACATTTACCTAAGGCGCTAAAAAGTCTTTGAAAACAGTTATCTACAGATGGAGTTTTTTATGAGCTAAAATATGAGGTTTCTGTTACAAACTATTGATACTTTACTGGCTAAATTAGCAATTGGGATTTTTCTGCTGCTGGGTGAACTCTCTGGTGATCATATCATCTTCTGATGGTGAAACTTTTGTTTTCCAATGAAAGAGAAGCTGTACTTGCAAGGATAGAGGAGAATCTTTTTTTTTTTTTACCAAAATGCACTTTATGGGGGGGAGAGAAAGCAACAGTTGATGAATATTTACTCTGTTTAAAATAATTACGTGTCATCCAACTGTGTAACTGAATAATTAATATTACCTTGAGCATTAGTGGTAAAGATGCTTTTTTAAAAAAAATTTGTGACTTTATCAGTATGTACCTTATCTATTTCATTCTTAACAGCAAATGACAAAGCATGTATATTTAGTTTGCTCTGTGTAAATGTAATGAAAATTTCCTATTTTACTCTATAAGCATAATTAGCTAACTGGAGTAAAACTACATGAGCTTTTCCAAGATTCTCATTGGTCCACAATTTTATGCTGTGGCATATATTTGACTTTTTAATGAATGTTTTAAAAAACAAGTTGTGGGTTTGTTTTTTTTGTTTTGTTTTTTAATTTGCTTAATGTTTTCATATAAGGTTTCACTTACTGTATAAATCAGGGTACTCACCTGAACCCTCAATGTAGCAGTAGTAAAGAGACCAGTAAAACTGTACGTAGAAGTTGCTGAGAAATTAAAAAGTATTGAATAGTGAAGAGTTGCCAAAAAGTGGCTGGCTTAATTTGTCACCTTGTACCTTGGTGTAAGGCTTAGTTTTTATGATTGTGCTGTACAATGACTGTTTGGCCAGTAAAGGCAAACCAGGCCATGAAGAATATTAGGGTGCAGATACACTACAGGGAAACAGGCTAGATACAATAGTAGGTAAATACATATAAATAAATAAATAAAGTGTGTATATATATCTTGGGAAAGAAATTTTATTTGGGAATAGAAATTGGAAATGTAATAGATCTGCTACACTTGGTACTTCAGGGGATATCCATGGAAGTAGAGTTTATTTTTCTATGGGAGGGATTGCTTTTCTGGTGCAGTTTCGTGTTCTGACAAATTTGACGTTGACGGGAATAGAAGCAGATGTTGGCACTCGTGTAAGCCTTCCAAAATGCCACGGCCTCAGCTGGGGTGACTAGTTAGATCTTGAAGCAGCTGGGGGAAAAAGCAAAGCTAGTTTATTATGTAGACTATAGTATAGCTTACAGAGTTTCTTCTGTGAATATATACACATTCCTGCCAGTTAACTCTCAAATCTCGGTTTTACTTCCATTACATCCTACTGTACTGTCTTCTCCCCTCTCTTCTGCTTGCACTAAAGTGAAAAAAGGGTTTGTTTTCTTTAAATGTGTGCCCTGTTAAGGGAAGCTGAATCCTTGCTTTTCAATGGGCATAAAGAGATTTTGTTTATAAGGTTTATTGCCCAGCCTTCTCAGTGACTGTGTGACTCTTCAGGATCTGTATTTCCCTGCCACACTGAGCCTTTCCTTTCTCTTGGCTCAAGTATTTCTTTGATTGTTGAGCAAACTAATTTGTTGGACAAGTGATTCATAGTAATTGAGACCCCAGGTAACTCTTTAGTCAAATTCAGTGTTACTAACCCTGACCAGCAATAGAAGATTTGTCCTGGATTGAAACTCCTCAAATGGTTATGCTAGATGATGAAATGAGGTGTTGGGCCTTTCACAAAAGAACCATTTTAAAAGATCTTTTGTGGCTGTAGTTTGATACAATAACAGTGGGTGTGTGTTGGTTTTGTGTCTATGTGTATGTATCATAGAACCATAGAATATCTCAAGTTGGAAGGGACCCATAAGGATGATTGAGTCCAACTCCTTAAATATGTTATATGTGTATCTCAATTGCAGTAATGATTAGTGACTTCATAATGGTTTGCATAATTGCATTTATATTTTATAGAACGGATTTAAGTGAATGGAAGGGAAGGGTTTTAGCTGGCTGCATTTTTTGATAAGGTTATGTGATTTCCTTTCTCTTCAGGAAAAGAAAAACAACATTCTATGGCTACTTCATCATAAAAAGTCAAAAGGAAGTGCAAACACAATTACCATAGAAAGTCAATATCTTTTCCATTCACTTCCAATTTCTGCTGTTTTTAACTTGCTTAAGTGTTACAAAAAACGTGAATGTGGTATTCTATTCTTATTTGACTTTGCTTGGCTATATCAATAGCACCACCTGTGGTCTTTATGAGAGTAAGGGTAACTGGTTAAAAGCTGTTTATTTCTTTGTAACTCGCACCCCCAAAGTTGAATGCTTGCTTTATGGAGTGGATTAGCAAGAAAGATTATTTGCATCTCTACCAGCTGAGCACGGAGTTCATGCAAGGTGTGACAATGGCAAAAAGCAGAGTTTTTTCAGAAGAATTTTCAAGCGCATATCTTACCTTGTTTGGACTTAGACTGCACTATACTCGAGACAGATGTTTCATACTTTTCAATGGATTTCCTCTTACTGCTCTCAGAGGTACTTAGACTATATTTTGAAAAGCTACTCTTTAAGAAGAAAGGTGGTTTCTTTAGCTGTTCAGTGAAAAGTTTAAAATACTGAAAGGAGAAATCTTTGTTTCATAGCATTTAAGAAACTTCTCTGTTCCTAAGACTTATTGTAGACTAAGACGTATCATGGTAAAGACCATGATATGCTTCAGGGTGTTTTACAACTTCTTGATTTATCTGTATTTATAAATATCATCATATTTGCAGTGTTCCAATTGTTCTTTTGCTCTGCTTTATAGCTCAGTCCTAACTCTCCTGCCACATATATTTCACAAGTTTGTAATGTGAGCTGCTAATTTAGAAGAGACTACTTGGAGGGGACCATCGATCAATATGTCCAGACTTAAGTTACTCCATGCAGCCTAACGCTGTTGAATAGTATGCAGTTTGCAGTGATTTCAAGTATTTATGGAGACATATTTTTCAACCCTCTTCAGTAGTAATATTTTTCACCATTTTAAAACACCAAGTGCTTTGAAACTATGCATTCCAAGGTTGGTTTGTATTTTTCTGGTAGGTTTAGCATGAAGAACAGTTTTGTCAAAGAAGACGAAGTCAAAGTTCGTAACAGTATTACACCATAGGAGGAACTGAGAAGTTCTTCACATTGGAAACCAAAAGGAACTGTATTTTGGCCAAAATAAACAAATCCAAACTGGCTATAGTTGACCTAAGATACTGGTGGGGCCAACTTGCCAGTCTGTAGAAGGTTATAACCATGTGTCTGTATGTTAAGTATATGTCCCTCTTCGGAAAGGAATTGGGCTACCCATGAATGAAATACAGACTTGAATAAGATAATAATTTAGATTAATAATTAGAATAATTTAGGCTCTACCTTTTTGTACAAGTATCTTGAATAACTTTGTATACTTACATACTCATGCATATTCTTTTTCAGGAATTGTGTTTCACTATTTTTGCTTTACTTCTAAACTACATACATATTAGTTCAGTTTTCTGTTTTGGACTGAGCAGGATTATCACTGTCTTTGGTGAATAGATAGTGTGTGTTGGTGTGGGACTCCAGAGAGCTTAGGGACAGGCTACTCAGGAGGAATATAAAGACATGCAAGAATGGAGATAGCAAAGTCAAAGCTCAGCTGGCATTGAAATTAGGGATGTGAAGGGCAACACAGTGAGTACATTGGTAGAAAAGGAAGGCTAAGGAAAATGTGTGCCTACTGCTCAGTGGGACAGGGAGCCTTGTGAAGAGGGGACATAAAAAAGGCTGAGGTACTCCATGCTTTTTCTTCTGGAGTTTTCACCAATAATGGTTTCCCTTAGGCCTCTTGAAGCTTACCTGCAGATTTTGTGAGAATGTATCATTGCCTACAGTAGAAGAAGACACAGTTACGAAGTACTTCAGGCAACCAGATATACACTAGTCCAAGATCAGATGGGATGCATCTGAGGAAGCTGGCTGATGTCAGTGAGGCCTGTCTGTTGTCTCTGAATGGTCGTGGCGATTGTGGGCAGTTCCTGATGACCGGGAAAACACAAATGTCAAACCTAGCTTCACGAAGGTCAAGGAAGAGGATCTGGGGAGGTGTGAGCTCATCAGCCTCACCTCAGTTCTTGGGGAGGTGATGCAGTGAATCATCTTCAAAACCATTCCCATGCAGCTGATGGAAAAGAAAGTGATTGGAAGCAGCCTCTGGGGATTTATCAAGGGTGAATCCTGCCTGGTCAACCTGATTGCCTTCTATGAGGAGATGACTGGTGAACTTGGTGAGAGCTACAGATATTATTTACCTTGATTTAACCAAAGTCTTTGGCATGGCCTCACATAGTATCCTTACATCCAGGTCTCATCAGTTTGGACTGGATAAAGACAGTAAGGTGGGTAGGAAACTGGTGGATCTGTTAGACTCAAGGGACAGTTGTCAACAGCACAAACTACAAGTGGTGCCCAGTTATGAGCAGTGTCCCTCAAGAACCAATGCTGTATCATGTCTTCATTAATATTCTGGATGGTGGGATAGGATGGTGCACTTTGAGCAGTCAGAGGGATCTCACTAGGCTGGAGTACCGACAGTACTGACGGGAGCCTCGTGAAGTTCAGTGAAAGCAAATGCAGAGTCCTGCAGCTGGGATGGAATAACCCTGTGCATCAGTACAGGCTGGGGGCTGGGAAGCAGCTTTACAGAGAGGGCTCTGGGAGTGCTTGTGGACAACAGTCAGCATTGCACCCTTGCAGTGCAGAAAACAATCAGCATCCTCGACTGTTTTAGCAAGGGTGTTGCCAGTAGGTCAAGGGAAGTGATTCATTACCCTCTACTCTACAGTTGAGACCTTTGTGACTCAAATTTTGGGCTCCCCAGTTCAAGAAATAAATTTACTTACTGGAGCAAGTCTAGTGGAGGGCTAGCAAGGTGACACGGGGCCTGGAGCATATTACTGCAAAGACAGGCTGAGAGAGCAAGGTTTCTTTGACCTTAAGAAGAGGATGGTAAAACCATCCATGGGGATGGTAAAAAACTGGAATAGGTTGCCCAGAGGCTGTGGAATATCTTTATTTTGTTCAAAGCTCAACTGGGCAAGACTGGGCGACCTGTTCTAGTTGACACTGCTTTGCTCAAGCAGTTGGGCTAGATGACCTCTGGAGGTCCCTTCCAACCTACATGACTCATCAATTTTACATCAATTTTGATGGGGAAAAAGACTGTCTTGAAGTTCCAGCTCTTCAGGAGAGCAAATTTTTCAGGGCTGCATCTCTACTTTGTTTCCTGTATCCTCTGAAATTGCAGTGCAAATGGCCAGGGTATACTGTTCAGCAAACAAATATTAAAAACCCAAGAGGAAACTCGGATACACAGATTTTTTTTTTTTCAACTGTGTTATATTTGCTCAGTAAACAGATAACCTGGCACTTCTGTAATATTTTCTATTCAGAGCTCTCTCAGTGCATTGCTGTTGTTAATAAATCAAATCTGAGTAGTTCTACGAATGGGAAACTTAGAGGCAGATCTTGGATTTTTGGGTCCCAGTGGAAGTTTGTGGCAGAGCCAGAAATATAATCTGATATCTTGATTCCCAGTTCAGTACTCTGACAGCAAAGCAGCCCTTTCCCCTTATATATAATTGATGCTAGAAGAATAGTTGTCTACTTAAAATGCCTGAGAAACTGCAGGGATAATTCTTCAAAGCCAGCTTCATTTTGTGCAAGCTTTATTGCTCCTGTGATTCTCTCTCAGACTGTTCACAGCTGCATTTATCCTGTTGTAGGGACAGAACTGAGATATTAGGGGTTGACACTTATTTTAAGTCCCATGAAACCTCCTGATTCTCCTTTGTGCTTTTGGTAGCCTGGCTGCCAAGTCATCTGGCATACCTCATGAGCTTTCAAGTTCAAGGCTGAAGAGCATGAATTTAGTGTAGTGGAATGGGTAGGAGAAAGAGCTAGAACTGAAGAATAGTGGAAAGAACAGTAATATGATGTAGTAGGGTGGCTTGCTTTATTTTGGTGTCATTTGTGTGATGCAGGTCCCCTGACAAATTGGTAATATCTTACTGAATAGAACAGAATAAATAATCTACTCCTTGACCTTCCTAGGGAAGTTTTATATGCATTCTTACTTCAAAATGAAATTTGGCTGTAGCTGCTGATGTTTGCACCTGAAGTTTAAATACATTATATGTATTGATATGTTTGCTTTCTAAATATGCTTTTGCCTATTATAACAGTTAGAGGAAGTGACCAGTATCAATTGACAGGTGAATTTACATTGAATAAGTTTTTTATAACTTGCCCTGTGATACATACTGGTAACTTCTCAGGCTGTTTAAATAGAGTCATTCCTAGAGTGAGAGGTGAATGTATTCCTACATGTTGACTTAACAATCCCAGGTGCCTTAGGCCTAAATCAAACATAATGTGACAGAGGAGCATCAGTGGAGACAGAGCACTCTTAGACAAGTCTCAGAAAATAACTTGCCCTACCGGGTATCCATGTTAGTAACATGTTATAGGCGATCTCAACAGGGATGTAGTAATGTATAGGAGAGCCGAGTTGCTTGAGGTGTGTACATGGTGTCTTCTGTGATATTTAAAGATGAGGTGTTAAGAGCTCCATCAGGGATATAAATCAATTTGAATAGCATGGATTAGGCAAGAGCAATCATCTGGCAGGCTCAATAGAAAAGGAGAAATAGGCTCCAAACATGGAGAATATCTAGGCCAAGAAGAGTTATCCATGAGAGTATGAAGTAAATCCTCATTGTAGCTGGCTAGGTGTGAGCTGGGCCATGGGAAATTCTTTGTACTTGGGACTTCAGCCTCTTGGTAGATAATAAGGATGTTTTTATTTGCATCACAAAAAGCAACTGAGAACATAAAATTGGGTAGTGGCTGGTCAGAGCTTAAAGGCTGGCCAGGTCTGGCTGGCTGAGGGACAATGACTAGTGTCACGTACTCAGCAGTCTGAGAAACAAATCTGAAGGTGGAATATACGTGTGGCTGTGACCCCTGAGTCCCCAGCTGAAATGGCTGGGGCATATTTCAGGAACTGTAAGCCAGAAGGGCTAAACTACAAGAAAGTTTTCTTACTTGGGCTAGAACTGTGTTTATACTTGTTGTACTTCTTGTAAATGTCCAGTTTTTTGAAAAGCCTAATTTCTTTGCCTTACTAACATCATGAGGTTATGCTTACAGAAAGCCTTCAGTGAGACCTGTATCTTGGGGCTTGTTTAGGAAGGGTTTTCTGGCAAGCGGTGGAGGGTGAATTTGGTAGCGGAGTATCTGTATTGGAAAGGCTACTTTGTAATACGCACAAACTGGTGAAGTAGATGAGATACTTTGAGACTGGTCAGGTTACAAACCCTGAATCATCTATATTTGTGTCCTCGCTGCCCCCCACCCCCAAAGGCATGACAGTTCAAACCATGATGAATGTGTATCTAAAACAAAGCTGTTTTTGTGTTACTACCCAGCTAAAAATTCCAGATTGGGAATTAAGTTAAATACTGATTACTAGGTAACAGCATGAAAGTGGAGCAACCCCTGAAATAATTCATTAGTTTGTATTTTCTTTAACAAAAGATACCATAAGAATCATCAACTTCCCATTTTATGTTATTGAAATAAGCTAGAAAGTACCATATACAAAATGGAAGAATGGTAAGCAAGATTTCTCTTCCTGGCCCTTAATACACTTTCAGGTTGTTCTCAGGTTCTTCTGTAAACTTAATTGGCCATGTTTTTACTTCATAATCCCTACTGTGACATTTTGAAAAAAATTGGGCACTAAAACCACAAAGCTATGAAGTTGAAATGATGTACTGTATAACAAAGTGATTGATGTCTGGGATGCTATGAATTTGTATAACAAGACTGGAAAATTACTTTGTTCTATTACTTAGTATGTGCTGAGTTACCTTACCCAAGGAATTTAAGCATATGGCCTATCCAGATGCCTAGAAGAAATAACATATGACAGGATGCTTTGAGACAACATCCTTGGATTCTATAGTGTCTGCATGGTAAAGGGACTTTGCTTTAAGAGTCACAGAGGCATTTGAGACTTAAACAGATGTGGAAGCAGCTGAAGCTCTGCAGTGTATAAGCACTGCTTTCACTAAAAAGAAACCAAAGCCTTACAAGTTAGAGGGAAGGAAAAGTGGCACATACCTGTAGAGTTAGTGTTTTGTCACTTGTAAAATGTTCATCGCTGAATAGTTCCTATTTATCCTTTTCTTGTCTGTGGGGAAGAGTTATTCTGCAGAAGCCATATAAAGCAGGAAGACAGTAAATATGTCCTGATTCATAGAATGCCTTTGTAAAAATGGCCACCCTAAATTTATAATGATAGCTGCTTCCTTCCTTCCAGTGCCTGCTGATTTTTGTTCCTGAAAGCTTATAAAATACCACTTAAAAATGAACTTGCAGTGTAAGATAAAGACCTAAAATGAGAGGTATTAGAAGGAACCTGGGAATTGCTGTGATAGATTTAATAATAGGTCTATCACAGTAATTTTTTTATAATGGTGGTTAGTAGCATTACTTAAGGAGGATGTACTTCAGGCACCAGTGGTTTGGGGGCTGTCTGTATTCGCGATTGTGGATGTAGGGCTAGATGCAAGCTAAGTAATCTCTGAGTTTGCCTATTTTATTTTTGTACAGTTTGTATTTTTTTGGCACCAGTAACTTCTGAATGTGTTTCCCACAAAATAATTCCTTTTGCTCATTTTAAATGTCCTGCCTGAAAAATTCACTAAGTACTTGCATCACTATTTTTCTTGTTAGAAGTCCAAGTTTAATCATTCCTGTTATGAAACTCCTTTCATACTCCTGATCATATTTCAGACTCCTTTGGGGTGAGTTCTTCTGGTGTCAGTATCATTGATCTTCACCCTGGTTTCATTCTTAATCTTTTGCAAAAGTTTTCAGAGGGTAAAAATTAAAACCCCCAAATATGTGTAATAAATGTTTGAGGTACTGAATTATGATTTTTCTTGTACTGTAAGATGTTAAAGAATTCTGCTTATCCTTCTCTTGCAAAGTGTAGTTAGCACCTTACTTAGGCCTTGCTTTCCTCTCTTCATTTATCTTTGAATATCAAAAGTGGTATTTTTAGAGATCGGGGAAGATGCTTAAAGTATGAGTTGTAGCTGCTGTTTGCTCCTTCTCACTCTTCTGTTTTGCAGTGTTAAAGAGTGTATGGGGAAAAGGCGTGGAAAGAGGTCTCAGTGAAGGATAAAAGTAGCTAACAACAGGAATAAATTTGAAGAATGAGAGGTGTGGGATTACAGGAGAAACTCTGCTCTGGAAGTAGAAGGGAGAGAATACTGGAAATAAAGGAAAAATACACGAACAGGGTAGAAAAGGGAGAGGGAATGGTTACTGGTTCTTCTAAAAATGAAAAAGCACACAAAACCTCCTTTGAAACATGTCAAGTATGTGATATACAATACAATTGTATTGTAGTATTTGTGTTAATAGGACAGGCATCACTGGCTTTTGCAGTGTTAAATTAGGTGCCACTTGTGGTCCCAGAAGTTAACTATGTTGTTGAATGGTTGAAGTGAGTGTGGCTAGCAATAAGGTAGGAATTCTTAGACATCTTCAAATACAGTCAGCTTGAGTGTGAAAATATTATATTTGCATTTGGTTCTTGTGTGCTTATTTTAATTTATTTTATGATAAAATATGAAGTTTCAATAATTATCAAGAGATAATTGAGAATTTTGTAATTAAAGAGACTAAAACGTGAGCTGTCTTTAGCTGATCTCAAGCTTATCAGTAAAAGAGACCTCCAGGTTTTCAAGATGATGTAACTGATTTAACATTTTGAAAGTGACAAGTTGTAGATTGCTTCATAATGTTGGAAACACTTTTGGCAGAGTTGAGATCTTTTTGCGGGTTAGAATTACAGAGGAGACCTTTTAAATAGAAGGATTGTATCTGCTGTTTTCTCAAAGTAGAAAGATTTGTTTTCTAATAAGATGTTGATTCTGTAGTTCAGTTACATGAAACAACACGTAACTGCCATTAATAATAATATTGGAATTAATGAGTGGAAATTACAAAATTAATTGGATGTGGTTACCACATTTAAATATGTTGTAATATACCTGATAGCAATAACTTTTGTTTTCGTTTACTTTAAGGTTGCTCCTCATTCATTTATCTCTTTGACACTGTGTGAGATCCTGTTTATTAAGAATAATGCCTGGAAGTTGGCAGTTATATTCTGTATGAGTGTGTTAATTTCTTCCCATATGCTATGAGGTTGTCCTCACAGGAAATAAAGGGACTTTTTCCCATGTTTAGTTATACTGAACTGTTACAATAGTCAGACCGGACAGAAACAATGGGAAGGAAAGTTTCCTGTTTTCTGCAGATACAGAAGAGGTCTTTGGCCCCAAGGAAGGTAAAGCTTTCTTTGCTCCGAGTGTGAGTGCACAAAGAACTGGATTTCATTAGTGTATGAAGTTGCTGTGATCTCTGTTGAAAAGCTGTGGTCACTCTCTTAAATGTTTTACAGGCAATTTACTATCCATTGTACCTGTCTTGATTACATTTCAGTATTTCCATTTAGAAATAGTAATCTGCAGCAGGGAAGGCTTATAGTTCCCTCTTTATAAACACTCAAATATATTGTGCTGTGGTTAGAATGCTTTTGGATAGGTGATGAAATAAAATTATATTAAATAATCCTCACGTTTGTGTGCCTATAGTGGGCCTGACTGACATCCTCAAAAGGTAAGCAGAGGAGAATATGAATATAGTAGGCTTGGAAGCTTTTCAGAATAATAAGGATTTGAACTGTAAAAAAGAATCATGCTTTGGTTTTGTGTTTTTAGTCTCCTGTGCCCAGACAACATTGGGGAAGGCTGGTAAATCAGTGTCTCAGCAAATACAGTGATGGAATTTTCATGTGAAGCTGACAATAAATTACACTGATACTGCTACAATGTAAGCTGTGGTTTTCCATAGGTAGGGAAAGACAAAGGATCTGACCCTTCCTCAGAAAACACTGCAGAAACCCTTACAGTCAAGATTTAGCCTGATGAGTTCATAAGAGATTGCTTGTCTTTAAATTTCATATACATATATTACAGAACACTCCCGTGAGTTGGTGGAGATGACCTTCAGCCATGATGAAAGGTTATTCTAGTTGGAATACATGAATATAAAAGTTTAACAGGAGCTGTAGTACTGGTACAACTAATTCATCATTTCATTCAATAGACCAAGTGAAGAAGCTTTTGCTAAGTTAAAAACTGTATTTTAAAAAAGCAGAATTCTATTTTATAGTTATAGTAGTTTATCATCTGCTGTACTATCAATTTTTAAGTCATTAAGTTGACTAGTTACTACTTAAACTCAGTAAGTTCTTAGCTTAGATTTTGTAATGCGGTTTTCATCGTGTACAATCCAGTAAAACGTAGGTTTTCCAAATTTGTTTGCAGGACACTTCTTCGCTGAGAAATATTTTTGATAATGGGATCCTTTCAGATACTTTCTTGGGTCTGAGTCAAAATTTTCAGGTGAATTGGTGAAAAGGAATTGCCTTTTATCTTCTGAAGCTTCTCCTATTTCTCCGTCAAATCTATTTTGTATACAAATGCCACTTTACAACAGTTATCAGTGGCAGTGTTGCATAAAATATTCGGTTCTCCTGACATTTAAACTGGTTTTATGTAGGTCACTGTATGGGATGTGTGAGCAAGTGTTGCTTTCTGCTGGCAATTGCTGTGTCATGAAAAATGAAGTTAATTTGGGCACCTTGTGAGAAATGTGTGCTGGAAATACACTGGATTAATTAGTTTTCATCTGTGTTACAGCAGCTTCTAGCACGGAAAGTAACAATGAATTTTTGCACTTGTAGCTTTTACTAATAAAAAAAAATTAATAGCTAGATTTGGACCAAATGGTATTACAATATATTAAAAAAAAAAAGACCACCATGCATTTGCATGCATTATACATTTGCATGTTACGAATCTTTACTGAAAAAGTCCCCATACTTATTTGCCAAGTATAATTTGGCTTTTGACTGCAAGAACTTCTGGATGTAAAACAGGATTTTGGCAAAATGTTATTTTGTGTCTAAACTGTTCTTTGTATGCTGTTGTCTGTCTTAATGTGCCATGGCAATAAAGGCTGTAATGGCTATTCCATTCCTTTTCCTGTTGTTTTGCAGCCACCAAACAGCTCTGGGGTAATACAGTGTTCTGACTTTCCTATTTATTTCTAAACCTTTTAATTTCACAGAGTAAACATTTCTCATATGCTGGCTAGTGGTAACGGAATGAAGTATTTGCTATAGTTATCCCACGGACTTCCAAAAGGCATTTACCAGTATATCACAGCAATTCTGGTTATTGACCCTTTATTCTCCTATATATTCAAATTTTATTTACTTATTTTTGTCTTGCAGGAGGCGGTGGTGTTCTTGATAGATAACTGGACTTAAGAGATAGGTGGAACATTCAGTGGGAGTAGGGCAGCTACAGCTTTACTGTGCACTATGGATGCAAAGCAAATATTTGCATATTGAATGTTCCTGTTGTGTTATGAAGTCTTGTACAGTGAAAGATTTGATTTTTTTTTTCTTTTTTTTCTGGTTAATGAAAAACGTAAATGAACTGTAGACTTGCCACATGCAACGAAATTTCTAACTCAGTTAATTTCTAAGGTTTTGAGAGAAAATAAAGCGTAACTGGTGCAGAGAAGATCTTAGAATAATATTTTTGGCCTCTAAAAAGCCTCTACAAATACAATAAACCCCAAGATTTTAGGGGACTACTGTCTTCCTGAATTTTCACATTTCGGAAAAGTGGCTACTGCAGGTGCTATCAAATCTTGACCTTCTCTGTAAAGACTTTTCTTTACACTTTATAAATTGGTTTCTACTTCAGTAGACTGTCATATACAGATGTATCTAGCCCACTGTTTCTAGTATGTCTCTAATTCTGATTTGCACGCATCCCAAAATATTATGTGGATTGTAAAGCCATGGTGAGTCATGACTAGACCTCGCATGTGAGTAGTTGCTTATCACGTTTTAATTGTTACAGAAACATATTGATAAAAATTCGAAATGTTTCATTTTTCTCCCTTTATTTTTTCTGTTGTATATTATATGCATATTTTCTTCTCTGGAAGCTTGTCCTTTTTTTTTTTCTTCTGTTTTTGTGGGTGTTTTATGTGTGTGTGCTTTTGTTTTGTTTTGGTTTTTTTTTTTTAAAATCTTGGTCTGTGGAGTTCAATAACATCTCACTGGTAGTTGAATTCAGGTCCCCGTATCTTGTATCCATGGGAAAAATGTGTTATAACTTTTCTCTTTTTGATTAAAAGTGCACAATAAAATTGTTCAAAAAGCACCATAGACCAATGGTAACTAATCTATTTGAGCTTGAGAGCTAACGATAGTGCTTCAAAATATTTTAGGGCTATAGCCAATCTTGGAAGAATATTCTCTGATAAATGCTGTAAAGAGATTTCAAAGTCCTTCCGAAATCCCTGAGTGGTAGCTCCCTGTAAACGGGCGCATCCGTAGCAGGCTCAGCCTGTCATTGCTGGTCCTTACATCTCTGACTTTCTGTAGCTGTATGTGCGCGGGCTGTATCTGGGGGACAGAGAAGGAAAAGCCAGCTGTCCGTGTAAATCTGCTATCTCTAGGGGATGATTAATATCCTGGTTAAAAATGGATAATTACCGTAAGTTATGATGTAGCCTGATGCTATGCCCAGGCTAAGACAAAGACCTGAGGAACCAGACTGCTGGTTAAATTTCAGATTCTCCTCAGATCTCCAGTGCTTCTGGTGCAGAGTGAAAGCTGTTCGTCGGCCAGGGCTCATGCTGTGCTGCTCCCACCAATCACACAGGGACAGGACTTAGGCAAGGTACTTCGTCTCAACCTTTGTGTGTACTTACACTTGATAATTTTCTCTATTTTTAATGCTTTTTTAATGACTACTGTTGAGGACTTTGCCACCTGGCCTTGGGGAATTAGATACTGCTGCCCTTGTCCCACAGAGTCTCTGATTTTTTAATTAAAAAGTCTTATGTCCAGTTTTTCCCTTCATGAGAAGAAAGAATGGCTTCAGTGATAAGTATTTTGATAATGCAAGAATGAAAATATGTTTAGATTGCCCCTAATTTTCTGTAAACAAACTTTTGCACAATAAACTTCTAAATTTGTATGCTCATACTTATGAACGTCCTGTTAATTGGAAATTACAGGAAAACAAACTTACCTTAGATTCTAGGGTGAGGTGGGGAACGGGGTGCTGATCCCAATCTGTCTAATACCTGTTTTATTTCCAGGTTCTTTTTAGATAGAGGCAGACAAAGCAATCCTAAATCAGAGTAATAAAAGAATTATGCTTGCATAGTATGTGTATATGCAGGTATGGACAGGGGTCTGTCCTAACCTGAGGCATCTACTAGAGATGCCTGTTTTAAGAGTTGTTTATCTACATAGTTAATGGTGGAAGAGAAATTGCCCCAAGGACCAATTCAGGTCACCGTGGTTAGGAGGCTTTCTGTCTCTTTTTTTCACTCAGTTACAATATTAAGTTAAATACCCTTCCTAAACGCTGACCAATAGATTTTTGCTTTGTATGTTCCATTTTTCTTTATTGGTGTTACTTCAGCAGCCAAGATTTCCATCAGATTTGTCTATAAATTTTCAGCTTTAGATTTCCCTTGAAAACTGTTCTTATGCTGTAAAGAATTCCTTTATTCATATTCTTTTTTTTTTTTTTTTACTTTCAGTCTTTTCTGTCTGTCCCTAGTCTGGACAAAAGATGACAGTTTTTGTCACCTCTCTTTGGTAACCACAAAAATGAATTCATTAAGTGACCATGAATAAAATATTTACGTTTCCAGAAGCATACTTAGTGTCTGTGTTTCTAAAGGCTTTCACAGGAGCTACTGTATGTACTTGTAGCCCCAAGTATGAAGAAGTTAATATTATCCTAGAACTGTACTGTCATAATGGAAATGCTTTGTCTTAGTTTAAATACTTACTTTGAAAGTCCAAATTTACATTAGCCAAAAAGACTGTTAATGTGTATCGTAGATTGTGTATCCTGATAGTAGTGCTGGATAACACATAATGGATAAGTGTCCTCAAAATGCCACAGTTATTCTGAGATTTGCATGTTATTTATGGTACATTCAGGCTTTCATTATTTGGAACAACTGGAACTCAATCCATGCTGTTCCTGTCAGCAGTGCCACTTCTTGCTGTGGGTAGGTATTCTGACCGCTGGTGTCTGGAGTCGTTGCTGAATGAAACACAGGGAGGACAAGAGACAGAGACTGATGAATGCTACAGCACCCGCTAGCCCTGCCAATAACAAATAGCAAAAGAAGAGACTTGAGTGTCTGGAATTTTGTTTTCTTAGCTCAAGCATTTTAATAATTATGGGTAACTTTTTAAGTTTGAATGTGTACTTACGGACACTGGAAGCTTTCTACGGGTCTCCTGGATTTGGTTAGGGAAATGGCATGAAGGGTAAATTTAGCTGTCTCCTAGTGATATGTCTGAAATACTCAACCTCTTGCTACTTCTGTCTAAGGTAGATTGGCCTGCCATAGTGCAAGAAAACATGATGTGAAAAGCTGATCCACCGTCCTGTTGAAGAGGGTCACTGCTATGAGAGAGTAGCCATCAATACTGCTGGCAGAAAGAGCAGCAGGCTTTGGGAACCTGGCTGAGATAACTGTTTTGGAAACAGATAAAGGAGAGGGCTGGTTAATTTGAAGGTACTGCAGGGAAAACATAGCAATGGGATAAGAGAAAACACAGTGCTTCAGATGTTAACAATAGTTTAAATATAAACTGGTGCCTTTCAGTTATGTGTGCTCTATGTTAGCAAAAGGTAGCTAGGTAATGCTTTATTCATTTTAACTTAACCCCCCCACTCATTTGATCTCATGATGTAGTATTTAAAGTTTTTAAGGTGAAAAGAGGTATTTAAAGCTTTTATATTTTAATAATTTTATAGTATAAAGAAAATATCATGATGCTGACTTTGTATAGCACACTGGTAACTTCATTCTGCATGTATTTAAGCACTCGGCAGAAATGAAAAGCTTATCTTTATTGTTTTATGGCCAAGTCAGTAAAGCACACTACATTTGCTTTTAATAAATAGATAAGATACGAGAATAGAGTTCTGTGTGTGTTTGTCCTGGAAACTGACACCTTCATATTTCATAGAACTTTATTAAACATGAGGGCGAGGGAGGCAAAGTGGAGGATGTGGTGGGGTTATTTTCCTAATGTCGGAGAATTGGCTTTTACTCTTGTGTGCGAATCCAGTCAGTTCAACCAAGTGAAAAGCTTGGAAGCGCTTGGTGGAGGCTAATTAGAAGCCTCCACCATCACTGCCCACAGAATCTGTTTGCACTCAGTGTTCTTGGCACCCTGCACACCGCTGCATTGATTTCACTCTTCATCTGCCATCTCTCTGCAGCAGCTGAGCCTATTCCAGTCCAGAGCCACTGGCCTGAGCAGGATTTTCCGAGCAGTTACATCTCTGATAGCCTGGACCCTTTCGGTACCAAACCTTAAAGCTGGGTTGGGAAAGACTTTGCGCCTTTTCTCTCACTCAATGAATGAGTTGATAAATGCAGGATCAGGGAAAAGGAGCATAAAAGCAGAAATCAACAGAATTATGAGCTGGGAGTGGAAATAGCAAGCAAGGGAGGACAGCAAGTAAAAGCCAATAAATTGTAAGCAGAAATCAATACATAAGAACACTTGAGTGCGCTCTGCATAAAAAACTTGGACTGAAATTTGGGGTTCCTAGGTCTTCCTGTTTGTTCCTTGACTATTTAGAAATAGTTGTGAAACACTAGGAAAGTGTGTCTTTTTGCTCTGGTAAACTCTGAGGATTACTTAATCTATTATTACCAGTTATACTACTGGAGCAATAGAGATTTCTACTCTGAATCTAAAGGCTAATGACTTATGCAGAGGTGAGTATCAGTTTACATGGCAGAATGTACGTTTTTCAGCTTAAAAAAGATACTAAAACTACTACTAGAGGTTAGCATACTTCACTGCTCATGTTAAGTGAGTTGGACAGAGAGGGGCAGGGCAAGATCAGTCTTCATTGCAGTGCCAATGGCTGGTGTCTCTTGAAGTTCTGCTAACCCTGTTACTCCTCTTGGTTGTTTTCACTGTCATTATATGAACAACTTTTTTTCTGTATAGGATCTAATTGTTCTTGTAGATAAAGACATAATTGTGCAACAGTGTTATGACATCGGGGACACTAGGCCAGTCCATGCTCTTTCAGTTAGCCAAAATATTAATCCTGACTTTGCTTCCTGCCACGATCATCTCTTTGCTTGACCAACCTCATTTTTTTGCAACAGTCAGGGAATGTGTTTTATTGAGGATCTGTCATGTGACACGGAATGGGAGTGATCACAGCAGAAGTCCATTGCTTTTACAGTGTATCCTCTGATATGAAATGTTCCTCTGAAGATAGCTTTGAGTCCTGTCTCAACTTTTGACAAAGCACCTCGTGCTTCATCTGCAGTTTTCTTTGACTGTGGGACAGAGATGCTGTGTGTGTTGGATGGAGGGAGGTGATGAGAGAAGCTGCCTCTGGAGTCATACTGGTCCTGTGCTTGGGAAAGGTTTCCTGCATGTGGTGGAGATCAGTAACCTTCCTTGCACTGGAAGCCAGAAGCTTCCTTGACAGTTTGGAATCGATCTTCTGCGGTCTTTGTATATTACTGTAGGTTACTTGAGATGCACTAGAGTATACTTTCCTAGTAAAATGGCATGCTTTTTTAAGTAGTTCAGCAAAGTTGAAGTGTTCATTAATGAAAAATGCAAAAGCCCAAGGGTTTAGCAATATTTACTGTTTGAATGGAAACATATCTGCATAAATTCTTTGGGTAGGTATATAAAAAGAACTTTTCTCCTGGAATGGGAAAACTTGGATATTATATCAAGAAGTTTCTGAAAACTTCAGTGATAAACTTGAATTACATACTAGGAAGTTCAGTAAATTCATGTTTTAAATGAGAGAAAACCATTAATATAGTATTATATGGAGAACGGTGGTATTTATAGTTCTACTGTTTTAAGTATATATATTTAAAATTGTTTTGAGAAGTGCATTAGTGAAGTTGTTCTAAGTAGTATTTGAACATAGTTAAAGACTATAGAAGAGAGCTAAATAAATACATATCTGAACAGACATTGTGTTTGTTCTTTGAAATTTTTAATAGCCTGTTCTCCAAGTCTGACTCAGGTCTTAAGTTAATTAAATGAATTACTCAACAGCAGCTGGTTCTTTATCCAGATTCAGCAATATTTTATATTTAAAATTTAGCTTGTTATGAACGTCTTTGCTTAAGTAGGACATCTGTCACTAATTTTGAAACAAACGTGAAGTTTCATTAGCCTCAATAGATTTTGTATTATTTCCTATCTCCTGAAAACTCACTGGCTGTAGTACTTTAATCAAAAACATATGGTGGTTCTTATGAGTTAATAGAAGAATAGGGACTTTGCTGTTAGAGTAATTGTATGGTAATAAAGTTTTTTTTGTTGTTTTTTTTTTGGTTTTTTTTTGTTTGTTTGTTTGGTTGGTTTTTCTCCTTGATCAGTATGTTCTGATACAAAAACAAAGTCAAACCTGTACAGGCAGCAGGGTACAGAGTCTCTGGGGTCAGCAGTAACTTAGGAAAAGTATGCAGAGAGGTCAGAGGTCAGTTTAGGGGCCAATTTATCAAGGGAATGAGTCAGGAGGGCTGCCTCGCCATTGGTTCACAAGTTGATTTAGAAACCAGGAGTGAAAGCCGCAGGATGGAAAGTGCAGCTGAGATCTCTCAAGTGAGCACATTGATGGCACTGAATGCCTTTCTGGGTCACGGTCGTTTCACCAGCAAAGGGTTGGTTCCCCAGTCCCCCCGGCAAAGGGAAAGGGCGAAGGCTCCAGCTAGGGGGGGCGGGGGGAGGAGGGCATGTGGCTCACGCCGCTTCATTCACAAGCACAAGGATGGCAGAGGGCCCAGAGTCTTCATAGAAGTCCTGCACAGCAGCTTTCAGTCTAAATTCATGCCACTGATTAGATGCAAAGTTTCTTTTCATTCATAGCAGCCAATTCGTTCCAGCGAGCAGAGAAACATAACATAAAGTATAGAAAACACAGCAAGCGGTTGCCAATTTCTAGGCAGATGAAAACCTCTTTTCTGTAGCTAAAGTATGCTTATCATGTAGATTTCCCTCATCATGACTTGTTTTCAAAGTTAAACACAATAGCAGAGTGAGCTCTAGTAAGCATTTGGTATGCTTTGAAACTTTGCTGCCTAGCTAATTAATGTGATTTCAGTTTGGAGGATGGGCGGCGATGCTGTTGTTTTGGTAAAGAAAAAAACTCTATGGAGAATTTAGAATACAGCTGTAACAATCGGTGTGACTGTAATCAGCTTTTTGTCAAGGTTTTTTTTTAACCTTGAAAACTATCCATAACTGTTTTCACATGTAACGTTTTTGTGTACTACTCTAATTAGAACTGTATAATTTTTAATTTGTGGGTCCCCCCCCAAGTTATGTTAATGAATGAAAACTCTTAATTGGAAGACAAAACTGTTTCCAGTAAGAACAAAGAATTCAGTGGGTAGCTGAAAAAATTGCAAAAAGCATTCCCACTTATTAGCTATTAATGCTGCGAAGATTAAAGTAGTCTGTATGACTTAGAAAATGAATTTGCTTATCAGCTCTTGAAATATGTGGAGCAAATCTTCTACTCCTGTACTGTCATACCTTTGCTGGGTTTGAATAGGTCTGCAGAGCCAGAAATGTAAGCAGATTTTTTCCCTGTTGTTACTTAGATGCCTGAGTAACAGTCACTTTCAAAATGCTGTCTTTTTCTAGTTTTGTGGCTTGTTTCACATGAGCAATGTGATGTATACAGTAAGGTTTTGGGTCAATTTAGGTGTTAGTTGTTTTGTAAAATGAAATTAAAGCCGCAATAGATTCATTTTTGTGTATGGAATGAGCCTGGACCATCCTACTGGCTGGTAGGTCAAGGATTCTAAAACTTCTTCCAAACCGCACAGTCAGAAACATTCAAGTAGTGATACAGTTATGGGTTCAGTGCATGAGAAAAAATTAAATATTTCAAAGAGTTATGATGATGAATCAGAGTAAAAGATCTTAGTGATCTAAATTCATAGGATGAGCTAAGTACTGTCGTGCCCAATCGTTACTTGGTCTGGCCAGAATAAAAGGGTGTTTGTTTGTTTATTATTGCCATCTGAGGACATTCTTCCCCTCTGTTGCACTAAGCTGTTTGTGGTTCCTTATGATGCTTAAAAATGGAAATAAGTCTACATAATTGAAATACTTGTGTAGCTGTTAAGTTTTGTCCTTAAACATACTCAAATGTACTAAAGATCAATTGAGAGGTGGTTTTAAAGTATTTGGACCCAATAGAAAAGATACTCAGGAAGAAGGACCCCAGAAAGTGTATGAAAACAAAACAGTGGTTACGACAGTGCCCTGGATGATTATGATTAGACTAATATTTCTGCCTTATTTTTCAAGTGGTAAGAAGTGTTCTCATTGTTAGTGGGACCCAATTAAAAATAATTATGCTCTGGCATTTTCCTTTCTGATACAATTTGGGCTGCAGTGATTCTCCATTCTCTCCCTTGAAGTTTAGGATATGAATTGAATAGGAGCTTTTGGTTTAGGGTGTGGGTTTTTTTTTTTCCTTCAGATGTGATGCATTAAAAATGTCTCCCACACATCAATATATTTGAAATGCAATGAGTTATACCTCACATTCCATGAGTCTTGAATTGAAGGTCAGAGATTTCAGCAACCATATACACTGACTTATGAAGCTCAGTGTGTTAGTAAAATTACTTGAATTCTTTATCCCTATGAAATCCAACAGGCAGTTGCAGAATTTCACCATTTTTTGGATTTTCAAAAAACTAGGCTCCATAAACCCAGAATTGTTTGAGGATTTTTTCCATTGCTTCATTACACTTGGAGAATTATTTCCTTTTTTTCATTTCTGTAATGTTTGACAGGTATAAATGTAAAGTAGAAGAAAACAGATTCTGATACAACATTTTTTTTCCTAGTGGTGCTTCAAAAAAGATATAACTCATTCTTCCAGTGTTGCACAGATTACCTGGCTTCTTACCTTTAGATTGGGGAAAAAAATGTCTATTTTCAATATTTGTAAAAATTTTCAACCCCTGAAATATTTATTCAGTGGAGCACCCAAGAATTTGAGAAAGAGAATATATTGATTATTCTTGATGATGACACAGTATTTCTTATTTTATAGAAGGAATACTGTAATTCCCTGACCTTAAGTTTCATTGCTTCTGAATGAAGCCTAGGGTTTTTCGAAGATGGTCAAGAGAGTCTGAAGACTGTATCCCATTGAAATTCAATGTGAATTAGAGATAAGATCCATAAGGTGTCAGACATTTCTAACAGGAAGACTTTCAGGCATGTGTGTCTTATCTAAACAAAGTTGTTAACAAATGACTCCAGTGCAGAGGTCCCATGCTCTACAGTTGGTGTAATTAGGAGTGCAGTCCGTTCCTGATCTTCATGCTCTTTGCAAGCATGAAACCTCAGTGGCCTGAGATAACAGGCTTCAGTGTAACGATGTTTCCAGACAAACCAAAACACCAAGCCCCTCAACTGCTTCTCTTTCATCCTACTCCACAGCACTGTAAATACCTATGAAAATAGAGGAAAGGCTAAGAATACTATAATGCTTCAGCATGCTGAAATTTTATTTTGCTTCTACAAGGATTTATTTTAAAAAAAATCAGACGGAAAGTTATACTTCAAATATTAGGTTATACTAAAAAGTAATTAAATTGTAGAAATCTGTGGTAGGATGTGGTGATGATACACGGATGCCCTTAAGTTTATCCTGTACTGTCTGGTACAAGGATAGGATGATGACAACCAAGTATTGCATTCTCTGTGCTTTAAGGTGATTTTAAACCACAAAAACCTTTGATGTTTGTCATAATATTGTTACCAAACAAAGTTTGGCAGTAGTAGGGGTGTTTTCACTGGGTTTATGTTGGTGTTCTACATCACTGTTTTTTGCATCAGATGACAGTCCAGTCAGAGAGGTAAAAACTGGGAAAAGTTTTGAATCTTCATGTTCTGAGGATTTAAAGCAGTGCACACAGGCAAAAGTATTTCCGTAATGAAATACTCTAATCAATTCAGTTAATTGAAAAAGAACTTAAAGGAATTTATATTTTTATTTCAAGGATCAGTTCATGCTACGGTAAATGAAGGAAGTCCAAATTTATGGTTAAACTTAATAATCTTTGGAATTTGGTTTGTAGGCAGAATATTAACATTTGTAAGTATTTATTTCCTGTCCTAATCCTTTTGTAACTTCTCTTACAGTTTTTTTTTTTTGACTAAAAGTGCTCTTAAATATGTTGCTTAGTGGGTAAATTCCTCCACATAGTTCCTTAAATTGAGTGATTCGCTTACTGTTGTAGCCTGTTCCAGGCACGTGGAGTGCATTTCTAACTGAAATTTCTGGCTTATATGTGCTTACTAATTAACAATTAACTGTAGATACTGCAGATGATGGTGATTTTAGGAAACAAGACATTTACATAGTAGATGTTGATAAAGATGCTTTTTAAAAAAATCTGCTGTTACAAATTCCCTCAGTTCTGAGGTGGTAATAATTTATAATGTTTTTTTTTTCTTTAGCTTGCAAGGCAGTATGAAAATGATAGTTTAATATGAAAAGAAGCAATTAAAACTTCTCTTACTGTAATTATAAGGAAGCAACAGTAATATACCTTAAGATCCTTCTTTTATTATACCATGGCAGGCAGTGGTTGTAGCCCCTTCACAAAGATGTCTTGGCTGCACTGTCTTCCTGTGTCAGCCAGTGGGCTCTCCTGTAGAGGAGTATGTGTGAGATAATATCATATAGCAAAAGATCACATTATTATCGGAAGGAAGTGGGAACTGTTAATGCTTAAGAATATGTTAATAAATCGTATAAAAATTCAGAGATGGGTGCTGGCTGTGTCGCTCTTGAGAAAACCCAAAGTAGCTGCTGTTAGCTTCAGACCTTAAAGATCATCTGTAGTAAACTAGCCACCACTTTAGCCAGTTCTTTAACCCCTGTTGAAAGGATCGGTTTATGCAGGTCAGAAATCTTACTTTTGTGAAGCAGATTGACAGAATTCTCAAATGTTGACCCATTATAAGGCAGATGATGATACTAATAATCATTTGACATTGCTCTTAGAAGTACAGCTTTGTGCAGGTTAAGAAGGCCATTGAAAGCAAGTCCTTATTTTTGAAGAAATCTTATTTCATTCATACCGATGTTTTGGGAGTGAAAGAAAAAAGTAAACTATAATAATCCACTGTAGAGTTGCCCTGATTTTTATATAAAGGGTGGGACTGACCTGATGCCTGGCTGCCTGGCTCTGATCGCAGGGTTGCTGTGAGTGGCTGATGTTAACGTTCAAGCCTAAATTATCTGCACTTTTCTCTCAGGGCATTGAATTTCTGCATAGTGTGGAGAAGGCAAATGGTGAATCTTCCAGCTGCAAAGGCAGCTATTTCCCACACATTCTTTCCTGGGGTGTTGTCTGTAGGGTGAATAGATGTACTTAATTTTTCTTTAGATTTTTAACTCACTTAAAGGAAGGAAACCTCTTCACATCTCAGTTTCATTTGCTATTGCAATAGATTATATTTTTCTGGAGACTTTGAGTGAATTGTTCATAGGAAGAGGATAGGCTTCAGCAGTAGCCTCAGAAGTGCTTTTCCTGTGAGAAGCACAGTACTGTCTCCAAAAAGGTGTATTTCACAGCTTTATGGTCATGGGATTAGGAATAGATGGAGAAAAATGAAAGGAAGTTAATATGTATTGTTAGATCAAATATGTTATACATGGGAGAAAATTATTACCGTGGTTATTTTCGTCTTAGATTTACAGAGCGTCTCTCTCTGCTATATCCATGTGTTAAATGTAATCCTTGCTGGTCTGGTGTGTATAGGACTATGATTCGTAAATTCATGAAGGGCCCACCATTCTGCCCAGTGCTCCCACAGTTCCACAGAAGCAGTTAATTGGTAGTGTGGTTAAGGTTCATGACTCTGTGACCTTTTTTTTAACTGTGGCTTTTTACTGTAACTTCTTAGGAATTATTAAAAAAAAAAAAGGGGGATGGGGGGAAGAAAATGATTTCTCCAAGCTAATGACATAAGAATTGCTGTAGGTTAAAACCTTGCTTAAAAATCTCTTCATTTCTAAAGCAAAAAACTTGACTTTAAAACCTCACAAAAATATCTAGTTGAAATCTGGGATATTTCATTTTTGTGTCTTTTACACAGTTTAAAGGAAAAAGTTAGCAATTGGTAAGAAGTGGACTGGCAAGTTTTGCATTTCAGACTTGCTGCAAATTTTGTAAAAAAACCACAGACACAGAAAACAGATACAAATAACTTAATTCTGATGGAAGAATTAAGGGTTTTCCAAGGTGGGCGTCTTCCAGCACTTAATATGTGCATACTTAAACACAAGTTTTCAAAGAAGGTTTCAAAGCTGTATGCTTCTGATAAACTTGGACACCAATGGAAATTCAGTGTGTGTATCAGTTGTAAAACTACTTGCTAAAAAATATCCATCTAGGATAGTAAAAGTGCTCTCAAGCCTTTAGCCCCATGTAAATTCTTATTGTGGACATTATGATGAGTGTCTTCCATTTATATGCCAAGTGATGTGACTAACCCTCACATCAGTTCCTGGAAAATTGTAGAACTGGTCCAGATGGAAGCTTTTTCCACATACATGAAGGAGCCCACGAGCCTGCCTTTATATTTTCTCCTCATCCCGCCGGGGCCGGGGGGGA
>JANHGO010000063.1:49891652-49921151 GCA_024606505.1 Aquila spilogaster | reverse complement strand
AGGGATGGGGCATCCACAACCTCTCTGGGCAACCTGTTCCAGTGCGTCACCACCCTCTGAGTGAAAAACTTCCTCCTCACATCCAACCGAAATCTGCCCTGTCTTAGTTTAAAACCATTCCCCCTTGTTCTATCACTATCAACTATCCAACACTACCAACACGCGTAAACAGATTCATGTAAACCCGTGTAAAGTGTTTCATAGCGGCTCTGGAATAGCTTAAATCAATCAGAGGTTCAGTGCTTACATAAATGGGGCACAGACAGATACAACAGCTATTCACCTGCTTATACACAGATGGTAAAAGGCTCTAAAGGACAGGGCTACCTCTTCCACACGAGCCCTTGAAAAAGCAATACCTCGCCTATTCATTCTTGAGATGAAAAGAAACCAGAGCTGAATATGCCATCCTGAAGTTGTAGTTGATTCTGTCCCTACGTTCTCCACAGTTTCCAAAGCCACAAAAGTGTTTATGAAGAAAAAAGCCATTTTTCTCACCCAGCAGGCGTGTGCTGGTGCCAAACAAAACCAGACCTCACAAATGTTCATTAATTTACTATGAAATACATCTGACTGCAGCAGATACACCTTCTGTAGTTCCTTTCTTTGTGCTGTCAGCCTTGACTTTCCCATAGGGAAAACAAGAAAAAAAAAGATGGAGGTTTGTAGTTAGCGGTCCCCTAAATGCTTCCAGGGAAAGCTCACAAAACCAATTGGTCACCAGCACATTGTGACAACGTTTGGTACAAAGGGATGCAGCTCAAAGTGTTACACGTTTTTAACAGTGAGCTGCTTTAAAATCTGTGTGACAGCACCTTCAGCCCTTCCCATCAGGACACCAGCAGTGAGCGGTGAGACCTCAGCAGCGTGGCCAGGGGCAATTTGCTCTCTCCGAGGCAGTGAGGACGGCGTCTGCTCATCGAGGCTCTCCATTTCTTTCCTCATCTGTGCAATAACAGCCCGAAGGTTGGCGTTCTGCTCCTGCAGCTTTTGTATCTCCGAGCCAGGAATATCTTTCCTGAGATAACTCTTATTATCAGATTGAAGTGTCTGTGAAATAAAAGCGGAGCACGGTAAAGACCTTCACTCCTGAGCAACACTCTCTCTGTAAGAGATCTTCCCTTATGTGCACCACTGTATGGCATCAGCACGTTCCGCTCAGGCACATGCCATCTAAGCCATATTCAAAGCCAATTATAAGCAACATTTTCCAGCCTAGTGTGTTTCACATCTCTGGTGCTAAATTAGAGCCCAAGAATGATTAGCACAAGATTTCTCACACCCTCATGGAGTTTCAGACCATGCTGAAGGAAGGACCTATATGCCAACCATACGGTTCTATACTGTATTTTAATAATAATCTTCCTTGTTTCAGTAGTCTGAACAAGGTGCTAGCCAATGCACTACCGCTTCTTTAGGAAGAATCATTGATCCAAATCGAATCCTTTTTGTCCTTTCACTGACAAATCACTCTGTACAGAAGAAAAACAAAAATGAGAGAAGGTTCTAGTTCAGAACACTGGATGTTTGCTGCTGTTCATTTGGTTTTGAAGCATGAGCCCTTCGTGTAAGTCAGAGATAAAAATGGCTTTGCTGAGACGCGTACAGCTTGTCCTGCAGGCCAAAATGTGACACAGAGACAGCAGGAAAAACGTAACAGCGAAAACAAAGTTTTGCAGCAGCACAGAGACTGCAGTGGGAGAGAACAGTGCAAGTGAACAGTGCAAGCAGATCCCTCGGCCGAACCTTGACTCTCTCTGTGTTTGAATGATCAGTTTGCAGATCAGATGACATTGGAAAAGTAACGTGCTCTGTAAGAAGTGCATGCTCTCCATCAGCCTTTCGGTATTTTACTATAGAAACTGTTTTCATGAAGCGTCTTCCTGAATACACCACTTTCTGGATTCAGAAGACACGAGGTGTGCTTTACACTGCTTTGTTTCCTCAGCGAGGTCTGATGACATATTCCTACCGTTTGCTGCTGAGCATCTGTACCTGCCCAGCAGGATGCACTGCAGCCCACTCATGACATTCATTCTTTCACAAACAACTGCTTTCTACTCATAGTAGTGCACAGCCCTTCAACACAGCTCCCAACCAGCACTAAGCTTGCAATTTTGAATGGCGTTTCTGTTTTTAACACGTGTACTTTAGTACGTAGGAATGAAAGGAAACCTTGTTTGTGATACTAAAACAGAGGACGTTATTTTAAATGGATAGAAAACTAATATTTTGAAGCTCTGTCTTAAAATTCTAACTTCCCAGCTTCAAAATGTAGCCTGAACTGCAGCAAAGTGCCTCAGGAACATTGCAGAAAATAGTTTTTTTCCCATTCTGACGTGTCACAATGGTACAGCACGTGGTCTTGTTTTGGGCTGTCTTTCTACATACAGCTCACTGCTTTTCCCAGTGGGTGTGGGATCCAGCCAGAATGAAGCCTGTGGCATCTAACCTCTGTGTATTCCAGGCTACACACGTCTACATCTCGAATTAAACAGGTGCCTCAGGTGAACTCTTAACAAGAAGTCCAGTGGAAACGAGCCCCACGAGGCTGTCACATCAAAATGAACTGATTCGAGATAGATGTGAGTGCTGCCTCACCTGTTCCTCTCCTTCGGGGAGAACACTACGATGCAGCAATGGTGATTGTATTAACTGCTGTCTCCCGACAGAGAAAGCAGAAGGAACAGCCTGCGTTTCTTGTAAACTGTGGTCAGTCTTCTGTAGGTCAGCTTCAGTCTGGAAGGGAAGGGAAGGAGGGGACAACAAAGTAGATCAGTATCTCAAGTACAAAGAGAGTAGAGACTAAGAAAAGAGAAAAGGAAAATAAGGAAAAAGATTGGAACTCAACACACATTCCTTTTGACTCCGTCAAAAACTGCCTTTGTGGCAAAATAATTCTGTTTCATTATCTCATCTTCTTAATGTGAAATGGACAAGGATTTTTCAGGTCTCAAATGTATTCCTATGCTACCCCTATTAATACAGCATCACACAGAATCACAGAGTTGTAGGGGTTGGAAGGGACCTCCAGAGATGACTGAGCCCAACCCCCCTATAGTAAGTAATCCTTACTAATAATTTTTGGAAAATGGTAAAATAAAACACCGGAGTCAATGTCTGAGTTCCAATCTTCAGAAACAACTGTTTCCTCCGTACCCACACATTTATTTGGTATCTGGTCATCGAGAACTACTGTTCGTGCACTGTGTAACTCTCTCCAAGCAATAAATGTGTTAATGCATTTCACAAAATAGAGGTGTTGTTTTCTTCCCCATACAAAAACCTGAGTTTTCCAGGACTAATATTGTTCCCTTGGCAGAACTGAAGCTGTATTGTGATCTATGAAGCTCTTTTTGGCCTGGCACTGCCCTGAGAAGACTTCCTCTTTCTGCTTTAAAGCCAAAAGAAAAGCACTCTCACCTCCCAAGCTGCCCTGACTTCATTACAAGGCACAAAAGGCAGCTGTCAGAGATCATCCATGACAATTATTCTGGTAACGCTTCACCCAAGGAATACTATGATGTGACTTATTCTATAGATCTCTATGCAACAAACACCTGCTCTCCTGCTAAACACAGATTCGGTGTTAGATCCTCCGATTTCTGATGCCAACGGTTTTCAGCACTCCCACATTGCTGCCAATCCAGCTCTGTGCTGGTTTTACTCTGTTCCAGAAGCCGTCCTTGCTCAGCTGCCATCAACAGTAGTTGTTTATACCTATGATACACAGAACAAAGCTGTTGAATTCAGAAGATGAAAGTATTTAGTCCTTTTTTCTGGTATTGTGTTGTTTTGTGTTTAAAGCCTCGGCCTTCCTTTCCGCCTTCTTTCTTCCTTGTCCCATTTCCCAACATATATATTTTGTTATACTCATACTCTAAACATTTCCCTGGACCAGATAGCTGTTACCTTTCCTTGAGCTGAACCAGACAATCAGCTGGGAAGCTGCATGGGGCCGGTGTTCTGCAAACTTGGAAACCTGCACTGTGCTTCTAGCACACTGTCATGCTAGAAGCATTCCATCCCACGATCCTGGATAGCCTGTATCTTTCTTAAGTGACAGGTCAGCACAACAGGGAATGCCATTATCTTGAGCCTGCTGTCCAATGAGGAGTATCTGCGGTAGGAATGAACTACTAAGGCAATAAACAATACGTTTTGGTGTGACCATATTGCAACTAAATGCAAGCAGAGAGCTTGGCAGAAGAAAGGATTTACACTTTGAGCGCTTACAGTCAAGAAATTATGGTCAAGTTTCCATTCATTCATGGGAACATGACATGACATGACATTGACATGACAAAACAGCACAAAGGAATCCTCTTACTTGAAAAAACGTAATAATTTTATGGAACTGAAAGGTTTTATTCCCCATCAATCTGCCACTGCTGCTTTTTAAACACAAGAATACACATCCAGCATCCCTACCTGGAACGACGTTTCACTTTTTCCACCAGACATTCCCAGCTCTGTTTTCAGTAACGCAGGATAGCTTTCCAACCACACCACTTCCAAGCTCTTGGCTAACAATTACGGTAGCACTTCCCTCTTTTGTAATTGGAGGTTTTCATTTACATACGGTACCATGTATTACTGCGAGCTTTTCCTTTAAACAATTTGGGCCCAAATCTGCTGAGTATGATATTCTGAATGTCTTTCTTCAAAACTTACAGAGCAAGAAAAATCACATGGCTCACTTTTTAATAAGGGCATCTTTCTCTCTCACATAAGCACTGTGGTTCCCTTCTTTCCTGCGCAGCTTCGCTTCCAGACTTTTCTGTCTCATCTGTAGTTCTCTAATCTGTTTCTTCATCTTTTTAAACTGTTTGGTTGGAGCTTCTTCCAATGAAGCTGACACTGCATCCTTTTCCTTACCGACATGAGACTGTTCTTCCTCCCTGGAATGCACAAAGAGACAAAGTGAGGTTTCAAGTAACACAACGGACATTCGTTTTTGCACCGTTGATTTACATTATCAGTTTCATTTGAATGAATTCCAAAAATCATTGTCAGAAATGGCAGAAACAGAAGAGATCTGAACTCCAGTTTCCCACAGAACGTTATGCTTGTGATTAGCACAAAGAACAATCCGTGTCCTCACTGGGATTTGACAAGTGAAAAAAGAATTAAAATAAAAGCAACAATAATGCTCTGATTTGAACAAGTTGCTTTGGGTCACTGCACTTGCACTCCATCTAGCTCCTTGGGAGAAGAATAAAGCTATGGCTGAACAGAACGTTAGACACTGAAACTAACTACAGTCTAGAAGTGGGAAGAACTGTGTTTTTCCATTATATTCGCTGCTTGGAAGAAGTACTCCTTTTTTATGTAAAGGCAGAAGACACCGCTGAACCATCAGAACTTCAGGATTAACCTGAAGTACAGGCTGTATAGCAGATATTTCACACAAAGGGCTAACCCTTCCTCTTATAACTGTATCTATTACTAGATTAATTCATTCATGTATTCCATCTGAAGCTGTTGCTGTGGTAAAAAAGAAGAATATGTGAAGAGTAAGCTTCAAACCAGTTTGCTCTGATTGGAATAAAGTTTGTACAATACCAGGCATTTCTCACAGCTACAGAACCATTGAATTCCCAATTCTTGTATCTGTCCTCTTTCTCCAGTTGCAAATTAACCACTTCTGCTGCTTGTGGTGATTCTGATGCTTGCATTCCAGTCTCTCTGGGGGCCGCCAGTTCTCCAATCAGCAGTTTCACCTAAGATGGAAAGACAATAAGCATAAGAATTCTAATTAGAGCACTATTTGAATTAACTTTTAAGACTTCCAGAACCCTTACGCAGCTGAGGTTTTAGCATCAGCTATGGAAACAAACAAAATACTGTAGGAGGTGGTTTTTTGTTCAGCAAGGGAGAGTGTAGAGTCCTACAGCCAGAGAGGAGTAACCACCATGCATCAGTAGAGGCTGGGGGCTGAGCTGCTGGAAAGGAGCTCTGTGGAACAGCACCTACATGTCCTGGTGGCCAGCAGGTCGGCCATGAGGCAGCAGCGTGCCCTGTGGCCAAGAAGGCCAATGGTTCTCTGGTGTGCATCGCACAGAGTGCGGCCAGCGGGGCAGGGAGGTGCTCCCTTCTGCTCTGCCCTAGGGAGGGCACATCTGGAGCACTGCGCCCTGTGCTGGGCTCCCCAGATCAAGAAAGACAGGGATCTGCTGTAAAGAGGCCAAAGAGGCCAGCAGAGAGCTGCAAAGATGATTACAGGTCTGGAGCATCTCCTGTATGAGGAAAGGCAGAGAGCCCTGGGGCTGCTCAGTCTGGAGAGGAGAAGGCTGAGAGGGGGTCTTATCAATGCTTACAAATATCTAAAGGGCAGGAGCCAAGTGGAGGGGGACAGGCTCTTCTTGTTGGTAACAGGACAAGGGCCTATGGGCACAAACTGGAACATAAGGAGTTCCATATAAACGTGAGGATAAACTTCTCTACTGTGAAGAATCAGAATAATTAAGGTTGGAAAAGACCTCTAAGATCATCTAGTCCAACCATCCACCTACCACCAGTATTGCCCATTAAGAAAAACGCATCCAAATGGCGACAGAGCACTGCAAGAGAGGTCGTTGGGTCTCTTTCCCTGGAGATATTCAAAGCTCAGCTGGATGCTTTCCTGTGCAACCTGCCCTGGGGAACCTGCGTTAGCAGGGGTTTGGACTTGGGGATCTCTAGAGGTCCCTTCCAGTTCTGTGATTTCTACACCTATTACCTACGTTAACACTAGTCCTGCATCTCTCCTTTCCTATCTCTACCTAAAGTTCCTTTTACACTAGTTTTTATTCAGTGTCTTCTTGGTTTCATATAATCAACCACAGAATGGCTTGGGTTGGAAGGGACCTTAAAGATCATCCAGTTCCACCCCCTCCTTCTGTGGGCAGGGCTGCCCCTCACCAGATCAGGTTGCCCAGGGCCCCATCCAACCTGACCTTGAACATCTCCAGGATGGGGCATCCACAACACTTCTGGGCAGCCTGTTCCAGAACCTCACTGCCCTCTGACAGGTTATTGTAGCAGATACACCATACTGAGGGCAAGGAGATTTGAATGGGAGGGTACTCAAGCTGTAATTGCCTAACAATCCCTTTTACCACTTTCATTTATACAATATACTGGTTTGGATGACAGGCCGAAAATTAACCCCTTTCAACATCCTTGTAGTATCATCTTAATACAAAAATAAGGAAGGTATTATTTTAAGCTTTTTAAAAATACAAAGGTGGAAAAAATCACACTCCACCCCTAAAGTATCACAGCAGAAGGTCGAATTCCATTGTCAGTTAGTGAGACAATTATTTTATGATGAAATGATAGCAATATAAAACGCAGAACGAGGGAAAAGTCTCGTAAACAGGAGTACGATAAGCGACATACATTCCCCATCATGCCTAAGGCTGCTTCTGCTTTCCAGAGGCTGACCTTTCCTGCAGCTTCAAGGTTAACAAATTTAGCAGTGTGCAGCCTACATAAAGTAATCTTACACAATCTCAGATTACTAAACACATTCCCAACAGTTCCTCACAAGGGGCAGCTGCCAGACGAGTAGGGCCACAGCCACTGAACAAGTAGTGCATACTTTTCTAATCTGTCATTATACATCTCACCAATTTAACAAGGACAACATAAAAAAGGCAAAAACAACAACGAAAACCTTACAAAAACACAGCAATGTTCAATCAGAGCATAATAAATTAGCGATTGCTGGGTGTCGTCATAGCAATACGACATTACTTCTCCATATTATACCTGTTCCTGACAAGCAAGCTCTCCTTGCAGTTCTTGGAGTTCTCTCTCCGTGCGATGTTTCAGGCCCACACACTTCTCGTGTTGATGACACGTGTGACCGCTCTTAGACCTATAAATAAAAATAAATGTACATTAAAGAGCATCTCTGCCAAGCTAAGGCAGCACACACATGGGAAAAGTCTGTTGAACAACAACACAACCAGAAATAAAAGCGGCAATAATTTTCTAAAGGAACAGTCACCATTGACTTTTTTTGCCTTCTTTCTACTGCTCATAATTAGCAATCACTTTTTAAGAATCATCTTGCACATAAGAAGTGAATAAACCTTTTGAAGTAACACGATACACGACGGGCGTACTCTTTGATCTCCTTTTTAAAGTGTGATACAAGTTCTTCCCACGTATCCAGTTTCAATCTGAAAAGGTCACACAATGCAGAGTATATTGTATCGTTCAGTGAGTTCAGTATTTGTTTTCCTCATGTAAAATATCAGTAACAGCGCTCAGCTACCAAACAGCACGAGGCTTGGAACAGCATTCCTTGAAAATCAGATGTCCTCGCACATCCTCAGACATCCTCCCCTTCAGCCCTTCATAGAGAATATTCACTGGTGAAGCTCCCTGAGAATAATTCAGGCGGATCATTCTTCCATGATTCAAGTTACTCTCCACTCTCTTGTCTTCCCCCGCTCCTTTTCCTTGCGCAGTTTTGGGACGAGTAGATGTTGCCATGTAATCAAAGTCAAATGATAACAGTTTGTCCTCCGTCCCACTGCTATCCCTTGGGTGATACTTCAGGAGATCCCATAAGACACATCAGCCATTGCACCCATTTTGGAGCTTGCTGAATTTGTCGTCCAGTGTGATTCTCAAGCGAGGAAAGATATCTTCTCAAGTAGCACTATCCCGTAAATAGAACACAATCTTTTTTTGTTACAATTTGTTGGTCTTCACAGTACGTTAAAGATATACGTTTGTACCCTCTTTACTTATAAAGTAAATGTAGAATAGAGCTTCATCAGAAATCATGTAAGTGCAAGATAGTTTGGGCTAATTGAAAGCTTAAAAAAACAGAAGGTAAATAAAAGAAAGTAAAAAAGTCTGCTGTTCCCACCATGATAACATATAACACATGCACATTCAGGATGTAGTTTATCTCTGGAAGTCTTGTTCAATGTCAATCGCTTGCTTTTCTTTCTTGAATATGAGATGTTTCACTGCTCAAAAAGAAATCCACATCTCTGGCTCCAATTAAAGGTCCAACCTAATGGCATCCTGTTGTTCTCCCAGTCCCTCATCAATACAACATCTACAGATCTTTCTGTGTCTGATCTAGCTAATCCTGCAAGTCATCGCTTTTCTCATCTTAGTTTGGGCAACTGTTTCATCAACCGCTATGAGCAGAAGAACAGCTCAAATTGTTTTTAAAGAAGTTACCCCCAACATTCAAAAAGATTATATGCACGACATGAATTAATTACAAATGGGATTATGGGATAATAATGATGAATTATGAAACCAATCCCCAAGGAAAAAGTGTTTCCTTCTGACAGTTTTTTTCCTGTTCCCCACACTGTGTTCCCTTCACTCTGCTCGTGCTCTAAGCATCCCTCTGTCAGAACAGATAACCTTATCTCCACGAAGTGTTCTCTACTGTACAATTGATGTTACTGCTTAAACCCAATGCAAGGATACCCCAGAGAAGCTAAATTTGCCTCGTCCTGTACACCATTCTAAGGATGTCACGTGGATTCATCGCTTCATTTAGGTTTGAAAAGATCCTTAAGATCTTCAAGTCCAACCAGCAACCTAACACTACCAAGTCCACCACTAAACCACATTCCTAAGCACTATACCCTCATTTCTCTTCAGTACCACCAGGGATGGCGACTCTACACTTCCCTGGGCAGCCGATTTCAATGCCTAACCATGAAGAAATCCTTCTGATTTCCAATCTAAACCACCACTGGTGCCATTTGAGGACATTTCCTGACCTCCTGTCGTCTGCTCGCTTGTCACCTGAGATAAGAGGCTGACACTGCTTCCAGGTACTTGTAGAAAGTAGTGACATCACCCCTCCCCTAAACAACTCCAGTTCTCTCAGCCACTTCTTAGTCCTGTTTTCTCCAACTCTTGTTGCTCCCCTCTGAAAGCATTCCAGCAGCTCAGTGTCTTTCTTGTATTGGAGGGCACAAACCTGAATACAGGTGTGGTTTCACCAGTACCAAGAGTGGAGGAGCAATCACTTCTCTAGTCCTGCTGGCCATACTATTTCTGATACAAGCAGGGATGTAATTGGCCTTCTTGGCCACCAGGGCACACTGCTGGCTCATGTTCAACCAGGTTCTTGTCTGAATGGCAAATGCTCGCAGCCACTCTTCCCCAGGCCTATATTGTTGCATGGGGTTGTTCGAGCCCAAGTGCAGGGCCCGGTACTTAGCCTTGCTGAACGTCATAGAATCACAGAATTGTAAAATCGTTTGAGTTGGAAGGGACCCTTAAAGGCCATCTGGTCCCACCCCTGGCAATGAGCAGGGACACCCACAGCTCCATCAGTGCTCAGAGCCCCGTCCAGCCTGACTTTGGCTATCTGCAGTGATGGGGCACTGTCACCACACTGGGCAGCCTGTGCCACTGCCTCGCCACCCACAGTCTAAAAAACTTCCCTATATCCAAGCTAAATCTGCCCTCTTTTAGCTTGAGACCACTTCCCCTTGTCCTACGCCAACAGACTCTGCTAAAGAGTCTGTCCTCCTCTTTCTTATATCCCCCCTCTAGATACAGAAAGGCCGCCCTCAACTATCCCCAGAGCCTTCTCTTCTCCAGGCAATGTCATGTGAATGTCACGCGATTGGACTTGGCACATAGATCTTGCCTGTCCGTATCCCTCTGCAGAGCCTTCCTACCCTCAAGCACATCAACCATTCCACCCAACTCAGTGTCATCTGCAATCTGAAAGTGCTCTTAATCCCCTCATCGTGATCATTGATAAAAATGATAAATGAAACGGCTGCAATACTGAGCCCTGGGGAACATCACTTGTGGCCAGACACCAACCAGATTTAACTCCATCCACAATGACCCCTTGAACCCATCCAGCCAGCCAGCTTTTACCCGGTGGATTGTACATCCATTCAGCCCGGGAGCAGCCAGATTCTCCAGGAGAACGCTGTGGGGAACAGCATCAAATGCTTTGCTAAAGTCGAAGTAAATAACATGGACAGTGTCTCTCCTGTCCACTAAGCAAGTCATCTTATCCTAGAAGGAAAATGGGTTAGTCAAGCAGGGACTGCCCTTCATAAACCCATGCTAACTGACTGGGTCTGCTCACATGGTTGATCTGTACACTCCATGTGATGGCACTTACAGTGATCCGCATCTCACCTGCAAAGCCGTTGCAGCACTAACTTATGCTCTTCCAGGTTTTGCTGATAGTGACAATGAAGTTGAGCTCTTTTTCTTCTTTCCTTGACAAGAAGTTGCTCCATTTTATCCAGCTGTATTTTAAGGTCGCTGATCTCTGCCTGCTTAGCGTTTGCAGATGTTTTCAGCTGAGTGAACGTGACATCATAGGATTCCAACTCTTTATCTCTTTCTTCCAAAATTCTTAGGTTATAGACAAAATCTTCCTTTAATTTGTTAAAGTTTTCGCGCATGTCATGCAGTTGCTTTACAACAACCTGCAGCATTTCCTTTTGAGGAGGGAACTGGCCGTTATGTCGCTCTTTCCTTTCCTTCTCGTTCCACTGAAGGAGCTCTCTTTGTTCTTTCCCCATTTGTAATATTGGAATAAATCTGAAGCAGAAGATGATAGAAAACAATTAAGGCCGATAACTAAGAAAAATCAACTGTTGGATCACTCCCAGTCTACTACATACACAACAATTACAACTGAATTTTAAATGTAACCTGTAAAGTTCCCTGCACCAACTGCTGTTGGTCACTTTCAGACGCAGAATTTGCTTTTATTTCTATTACTGAGTTGTCAAGGGGTAATATTTCACAATCGAATTACTACGCACCGCTCCATTTCGATGCGGGAAAATATATTTTTCCCTTTGTACAGATGGAACACAGAGGCATAAAAAGATTGAGTCGCTCAAAGGAACAGTGCACTTTTCACTGAGCATCTGAGAGCCATTCAACGGCAAAAGAAGGGCTGCAAAGTGTCTTTAAGAAAAATGACACTTCTGACAAGTCAAACCAAACCATGTCCAGCCTTCTCCTGTAGTGCACTATTGGACCTTTCCATCCACCAGCGATATGAACTGCAGTGTTGCATCTGTCTTCTCTTCCTACCGTTATCTTGATATAATTCCTGTGCCCCTTTTCCCATCCAGCGTGACCTTTATCTGCTTCCCTCCCACCTCTTCCTACTGTTTGCTCTCCATATTTCCCTTATATACAACCATAAACTCAGCAGAAGAGAAAGCATTCGTTCCAAGAGGTACCACCTATATCACAGTTGAGTTCAATAACAATAGCAATAACAATAATGGAGCAATATCTGCTCAGAGATCTCCCCAGACCTCTGGAGGCATTGCAGCTTCTCTCACCGCACTGCACTGTTCTGTGTCAGTGGTTCCAGATAATCTCGGGCAGATCAGCGCAGGGCTGCAGAGAACAACAGCTCAGACGAGCGCGCCTTTCACATGGTGCCTCTCTAATCTCCTTAAAAGAAAGAGATTTCCAGATCAGCAAAAGCGACGCTAAAGCACACCACAATCTGAATATCATTCTTTCCTCACGAATCAACCAAACAGAGACGCGATAATCTGATGTTCTTCTAATTCTGCTGGCCTGGAATTTATGTTTATCCTTACGGCAATTAAAACGAAATGGTATTTTCTCTTCGTATCATAGAATCATAGAATGGCCTGGTTTGAAAAGGACCTCAAAGATCACCTCGTTTCATAGCCACTGCCATGGGTAGGGTTGCCAACCACTAGAGGAGGCTGCCCAGAGCCACATCCAGCCTTGCCTTGAATGCCTCCAGGGATGGGGCATCCACAGCCCCATAGTGACCCCATAGAGAGCCCACAGTGACCCCATAGTGTCACAGAATCCATAGAGCCACATCCAGCCTTGCCTTGAATGCCTCCGGGGATGGGGCATCCACAACCTCTCTGGGCAACCTGTTCCAGTGTGTCACTGCCCTCTTGAGTGAAAAACTTCCTCCTGATATCTAACCTAAATCTTCCCTGTCTTAGTTTAAAACCATTCCCCCTTGTCCTATCGCTATCAACCCATGTAAACAGTCATTCACCCTTCTGTTTATACACTCCCTTCAAGTATTGGAAGACCACAATGAGGTCTCCCTGGAGTCTTCTCTTCTCCAAGCTAAACAAGCCCAGTTCCGTCAACCTTTCCTCACAGGAGAGGTGCTCCAGCCCTCTGATCATTTTAGTGGCTGTCCTCTGGACCGGTTCCAAGAGCTCTGCGTCTTTCTTGTGCTGGGGGCCCCAGGCCTGGAAGCAGTACTCCAGATGGGGCCTCACAAGAGCTGAGTAGAGGGGGATGTTATCTGAGATGCTAATCCTCACTCTAATCCTTGCTGCGGTCATCTCTTTGCTTGACAGATCTGTTTTTGCAACAACTAGAGAATGTCTGTTTTATTGAGAATCTGCCACATGACAAGAAATGGGAGAGATCACAACAAAAGTCCATTGCATTTACAGTACGACTTCTGATACAAAATGTTCTTCTGAAGACAGCTTTGAGTCCTGTTTTTCAACTTTTGACAAAGCACCTCACGCTGCTCTGCAGTTTTGCTGTCCCATCTTTGTCTATGAGATGAAGAGTTACCATGGGCTGGATGGAGAGATGCAGCTGGGGAAGCTGCCTCTCGAGTCATCTTGGTCATGTGCTTAGAAAAGGTTTCTGGCACCAGAAGCCAGAACTTTTCCACCCTGTTGGTTTTGATATGCTGTGGTGTTCTTATATTACTGTTAAGTTAATGTAGGTTACTTGAGTTCCACAAGAGTGAAGTCTCAGAGGAAAATAGTATGTTTTTTGAGTAGTTTAACAAAGTGGAAGTGTTATTTAATGAAAAAGACAAAGTCTCTGGTGGCTAGTATTAAATTAAGATATATCTGTGTTTGGGTAGGTACATGGAACCCATTTTCTCCTAGAACAGGAAAACATGGATGTTACACCAAGCAGTATCTGAAAACAAGTGAAAAACTTGAATTGCGTGCTAGGAAGTTTAGTAAATTTGTGTTTTAAATGAGACAAAGTAATATAGTATTTTGTGGAACATGAAGGTATTTCTTAGTTGTCCTGTTCTATGTATCTAGGTTGTTTAAAATTGTTTCCATGAGTCCAGTATTGAAGTTATTCTCAGTAGGAGTGTTTGAACATAGCTAAAGACAGTGGAAGAGCTAAACCAATACGTATCTGAAATGGACATTGTGTTTGTTCTCTGAAATTTTTAATAGCCTCTTGCTCTTAAGTTAATTAAAAGAATTACTTGGCAGCAGCTGGTTCTTATCTAGATCAGCAGACCTAAAATGTAGCTTTGAAGGACTTATTTGATTAGATAGGACATCTATCACTAATTTGGAAGCAAATGTAAATTCTATTAGCCTAAGTAGATTTGGTATTATTTGGTATCATCTACAACCTTAGATATCTTCAGTATTTTAATCAGAAACATGGTAGTTGATACAGGTAAACAGAAAAAATAATGGCTTTGCTGTTAGAGTAATTGTATGGTGATAAAGTTTTTTTTTCTTTGTTTGTTTTTTTTCTTCTTGATCAGTATGTCCTCATACAAAACAAAGCAAAACCTGTACAGAGCTGCAGGGTACAGAGTCTCTGGGGTCAACAGTAACTTAGGAAAAGTATGTGGCAAGGTCAGAGATCAGTTTGGGACCCATTTATCAAGTGAACGAGCCACAAGGGCTGCCTCGCTGCTGGTTCACAAGTTGATTTGGAAAACAGGAGGAAAAGCAGCAGGATGGAAAGCACAGCTGAGATTTCTCAAGCAAGCGCATTGATTGTGCTGAATGCCTTTCTGGGTCACGGTCCTTCCATGAGTGAGCGGCCGATTTCCCCCAGCTTCTGGTGCAGAGGGAGCGCTTGAAGGCCTGGCGGGGTGGATGGAGGGGCCTGTGGAGCAGGGCATGCAGCTCATGCCGCTTCATTCACAAGCACAAGGGTGGCACAGGGCCCAGACTCTTCATAGAAGTCCTGCACAGCAGCTTTCAGTCTAAATTCATGCCGCTGATGAGATGCAAAAGTTTCTTTTCATTCATAGTAGCCAATTCGTTCCAGTGAGCAGTGAAACATAGCATAAAGTATAGAAAACACATCGAGCGGTTGCCAATTTCTAGGCAGATTAAACTCTTTTTTTTTCTGTAGCTGAAGTATGCTTACCATGTAGATTTCCCTAATCATGACTTGTTTTCAAAGTTAGGGACAATAGCAGAGTGAGCTCTAGTAAGCATTTGGTATGCTTTGAAACTTCGCTGCCTGGCTAATTAATGGGATTTCAGCTTGGAGGATGGGCAGCGATGCTTGTGTTGTTGTTGTTGTTTTTGTAAAGAAAAACTCCGTGGAGAATTTAGAATAAAGCTGTAATGATTGGTTCAATTGTAATCAGCTCTTGTCGTTTTAACCTTGAAAACTATCCATACCTGTTTTCACATGTTATGGTTTTGTGTAACTCTAATTAGAATTGTATAATTTTTAGTTTGTGGTGTTTTTCTTTTTTCATGTTATGCTAATGAATGAAAACTGTTAATTGGAGCACCAAACTGCTTCCTGTAAGGACAAAGAATGCTGTGAGTAGTTGAAAAAATTGCAAAAAGCATTACCACTTATTAGCTACTAAGGCTCTGAAGATGAAAGTAGCCTGTAGGACTTAGAAAATGAGTCTGCTTATCAGATCTTGAAATACATGGAGCAAATCATCTTCCATGGTACTTTTAACGGTTTGGTTAAGGTTGAATAGGTCTGCAACTCTATAAATGTAAGCAGAATTTTTCTCTATTGTTACTCAAATGCCTGAGTAACGGGCATTCTTTAGGGACATTGTCTTTTTCTAGTTTTGTGGCTTGCTTGGCATGGTCAGTGTGGTGAGTACAGTCAGGCTCTGGGTCAGTTTAGGTCTTAGCTGTTATGTAAAATGAAATAAAAAGCTAGATTTTTTTTGTGTGTGTGTGTATGGAGTAAGCCTGAACCACATTTTGCAGAGTATTTCTATCCTCTTGGCTGGTAAGAAGAGCTCCTAGAAATTCTTCCAAAAAAACAAGGTCACAAACATTCAAGTAGTGATACAGTTATGGGTTCAGTTCATGAGAAAAAAGATTAAATAGTTCAAGGAATTAAAGACGATGAATCAGAATAAAAGATCTTAGTGATCTAAATTCATAGGATGAGTTAAGTACTGTGGTGCCCAATCGTTACTAGTCTGGCCAGAATAAAAGGACGTTTGTTTATTATTGCCATCTGAGGACATTCTTCTTCCCCTCCACTGCACTAAGCTGTCTGCAGTTTCTTATGATGGTTAAAAATGGAAGCCTTCATAATTGAAATATTTGTGTAACTGTGTTGTTTAGTCCTTAAACACAGGTAACTGTGTTGAAGCATAGTTGAGAGTATGATATTTAAATTATTTGCATCCAGTAGGGAAGTTATTTGGGAAAAAGGACAACAAAATGTGTATGAAAAAATAACCACAACAGTGTCTGTAACAGTGCCCTGGATGATGATTAGACTAATATTTCTGCCTTATTTTTTCAGTAGTAAGAAGTGTTCTCATTGTTGGTGGACCCAATTAAAAATAATGATGCTCCGTCATTTTCCTTTCTGAAACACAGTTTGGGCTGCAATGATTCTCCATTCATTTGCTTGAAGCTTAGGATACAAATTGGACAGGAATTTTAGTTTTTCAGATGTAATGCATTATAGATGTTTTCATTAATATATTTGAAATGCAACACGTTACATCTCACATTCCATAAATCTTGAGTTGAAGGTTAGAGACTTCAGCAACCATATACATTGTCTTATGAAGCTCAGTGTGTTAGTAAAACTGCTTGAATTCCTTATCTGGAGCACTGTGTCCAGATCGTGAGCCCCAGCACAAGAAAGGCATGGAGTTGTTGGAGCGAGTCCAGAGGAGTGCCACAAGGATGATCAGAGGGCTGGAGCACCTCTCCTGCGAAGAAAGTTTGAGGGAGTTGGGCTTGTTCATCCTGAAGAAGGCACTGGGGAGACCTTGGTACAGCTTTCTGGTACTTGAAGGGAGCTTATAAGCAGGAGGGATCGGGACCTTTTACAGTCCTACAGTGGTAGGACAAGGGAAATGGTTTTAATCTAAAAGAGAGGTGATTTAGATTAGATGTTCGGAGGAAATTTTTTCTCAGAGGGTGGTGAGGCAGTGACATTCAGTATTTCATAATTGAAATATTTGTGTAACTGGGCACAGGCTGCCCAGAGAGGTTGTGAGTGCCCCATCCCTGCAAGTGTTCAAGGCCTGGGCAACCTGACTTGTGAGTGGTAACCCTGCCCACATCAGGGACGTTGGAAATAGTTGTTTTTAAGATCCCTTCTAATCCAAGTCATTCTATGATTTATCCCCCCGAAATCCAGCAGGCAATTGCAGAATGTCATCATTGTTTATACTTTCAAAAATTTGTACTCCATAAAACCAGAGTTATTTGTGGATTATTTTTTCTAGTGATGCTCCATGAAGATAACTCATTCTTACAGTTCTGCACAAATTACCTGGCCTTTTACGTATATATTAGCAACAAACTAATCTGTTTTTACTATTTGTAAATATTTTCAACCTCTAAAATATTTATTCAGTGGAGCACCTAAGAATTTGAGGGACAGAATATACTGTTTATTCTTGGTAATGATTCTGTATTTTTTGTTTTGTAAAATGAACACAGTAGTTCACAAAACTTTATTTCAATGCTTCTGAGTGAAGCCTGAAGTTTTTCACAGATGGTCAAGAGTCTAAGGACAGTGTCCCATTGAAACTTAATGTGAATTAGAGATTAGATCCAATTAGGTGTCTGACATTCCTAAAAGGAAGTCTTTCATGCATTTGTGTGCATTCTGAACAAAGTTGTTAACAGATGACTGCAGTGCCAACATCCCATACTCTTAAGAGTTGATGCAATTAGGAAGGCAGCCTGCTCCTGATCTTCATGTTCTTTACTACCTCCAAACTCAGTGGTCTGAAATACAGGTTTCTTTGTAATGTTGCTTCCAGGCAAACCAAAACACCATACACCCACTGTTTCTATGTAAACCTACTCCACAATATCATAAATACCCATGAAAGCAGAGTAGCTAAGAATACTACAATAGTTCAACACTGAAAATTTGTTTTGCTTCTGCAGTGATTTTTAAAAAAGCATCACATGAGCATTGTACTTCAAATGCTTTGGGTTATACTAAATGTAATTCACCTGTAGAAGTCTGTAATAAGATATGGTCATGACATCTAGATGAGCTTACATTTAGCCTTAATTGTCCAGTATGAGGATCAAATAATTATAAGTATTGCATTCTTTCTGCTTTAAGTTGTTCTAAAACAACAAAAAAAAACCTTTGGTACTTGTAATAATAATGGTACCAAAGATTTTTATTAATAGGAATTAAAGTAATAGAAATTAAAATATCATTGGCTTTGTGATGTTGCATCAGTATTCTTTGAGTTAGGTGACACTTCAGTCAGAGAGGTAAAAACTGGGAAAAGTTTTCAGTTTTTAAATTCTTATCTTTTAAAGCAATGCACAGAGGGAGAAGGATTTCCATAATGAAATATTCCAATAAATTCAGTTAATTGAAGAAGACCTCAGAGAAAGGAACTTGTACTTCTATTTCACTTATCAGCTCATGGTATGGTGAGGGGAGGAAGTCCAAATTTATGGTTAAACTTAATCATCTTTGGAATTTGTTCTGTAGGCAGAATATGAACATTTGTAAGTATTTATTTCCTGCCTTAATCTCTCTGTAGCTTTTCTTACAGCTTTTTTTCTTGACTAAAAGTAATTTTAAATACATGGCTCAGTGGGTCAATTCCACCACAGACCTCCTTCAGAGATCGTTACTGTTCCAGGCTGGTGCAGTGTGCTTTCAGCTCTGAAATTTCTTGGTTTATGTGTGCTTACTAACAGTCTGACATTCATAAACAATTAACCGTAGATAATGCAAATGTTGATGATACTAGAAATCAAAATGTTTACTTAACAGATACTTTTGAAATGACATTTTTATCAATATGCTCTTGCAAATTCCCTTGGCTCTGAGGTGATGACCATTTATGATGTTCCTTTAGCTTGCAAGGCAGTATGCAAATGATAGGATTCTGTAAGAAGCAATGAAAATTTCTTACTGTAAAGAAGCATGCAACTGTAATCTGCCCTCAGCTCCTGTTTTGATTATAGCAATCTCCCTGTTTGCCCTCACAACCCGGAAAGCCAGCCAAATTCTGGGCTGCATCAAAAGAAGTGTGGCCAGCAGGGCGAGGGAGGTGATGCTGCCCCTCTACTCTGCACTGATGAGATCTGCCCTGGAGTACCATGTCTAGATGTGGAGATGTGAACCTCCAGAAGAGGGCCACAAAAATGATTCAAGGGATGGAACACTTCTACGAGGACAAGCTGAGAGAGCTGGGGCTGTTCAGCTGGAGAAGGCTCCTTGGAGACCTAATAGCGGCCTTTCAACATCTAATGGAAATCTACAGGAAAGAAGGGGACAGACTCTTTAGCAGGGTCTGTTATGATAGAACAAGGGGAAATGATTTCAAGCTTAAAGAGGATGGATTTAGGTTAGATATAAGTCTTTTACAGTGAGGGTGGTGAGGCACTGTGGAACAAGTTGCCCAGAGAAGTGGTGGATGCCCTGTCCCTGGAGATTCTGAAGGCAAGGATGGATCAGGCCCTGGGCAACCTGATCTAGCTGTGGATGTCCCTGTTAATTGCAGGGGAGTTGGACTAGATGACCTTTAAAGGACTCTTCCAACTCTAAGGATTCTGTGACCCTACTGAAAGAAGTGGCAGGCAGAGGTCATGGTCTCTTCACAGAGGACTTGCCAGTGTTGTCCTCATGTGTCAGTCAGTAGGCTCTACCATAAAGGAGTATATGTGAGATTGTACTGTTTAGCAAGAGGTAGCATTATTTTTAGAAGAAATCTGGGACTATTTGTACTTGATAATGCTGTCTGTACCAATTTTCGCAAAACCCAAAGCAACTGCTGTTAGCTTTGGATCATCTCTGGTAAACTGACCACTGCATTAGCTAGGTCTCTAATCCCTGCTGATTGATTTATGAGGGTTAGAAATCTTACTTTTGAGAAGCACATCGAGGCAGAATTCTCAAACATTGACCTGTTATAAATCAGATGATCATCATTTGACATCAGTCTTGGAAATACAGCTTTGTACAAGTGAAGAAGGCCACTGAAGGCATGTCCTTACCTTTGAAGAAATCCAATTTCATGCATAATGATGTTTTGGTAGAGAAACAAGAAATTCCACTTCAGAATTCCCTTGACCATCACATAGAGTGGTACTGATCTGGTGACTGGCTTCCATACTCCGATCACTGTGCTGTGAGGGAACTGTGCCAGATACACTTGTGCCTACCTGCTTGCACTTACCTCTCCATGCACTGAATTGCTGCAGTGTATGAAGCAAGCACATGGCGATCTTCCTGCTGCTAAGGCAACTATTTCCCACACATTTCTACCTGTTATTTATTTGGATGGGTGTGCTTAATTTTTATTAAAAATTTACTCATATTTAAAATGTTTGGCTTTCTTAAGTGTGAAGAGGTTCCCCTTCTTCCTTGTTAACTTTTATATGCTATTGCAATAGATTATGTTTTTCTGGACGTTTAGAAAGCAGGCAGGAGTCTTAGAAATGCTGTTTAAAGACTCTGTTTCTAAATAGGTGTATTACACAACCCTGAAGTATTGAAAAAAAGGAGAAAAAATAAGGAAATAAATTTATTTGTTTACGACAAATATGTTATATATGGGAGAAAATATTATTATCCTTGTTATTTTCCTTTAGTGTTTATCTCTGTACATCCATGTGTTACACATAATTCATAGTGGACTGTGATCTGTAGGTATGTGATGGGCCCACCACTCTGCACAGTTTCCACAGTTTGATAAGAGCGGGTAACTGCTAGAATACTTAAGGTTTGTAACTGTGTGATCCTCTTATATAACTGTGTTTTTTTTTATTGCAACATCTCAGTAGTTATTAGAGTGAAAAAAACCTCTCCAAGTTAATGACTTAAGAATTGCCATGACTCAGAAGTTCACTTAAAATTCTCCACTTCCAAAACAAAAATCTTCATGTAAGAATTCATTCTAAAACTTTGCAGAAATATGTCTGAAATCTGGAATATTAGTTTTTATCTCTTATGCAGTTCGACATAGAACATTAGCAATTGATAAGAAGTGGTCTGGCAAATTTTGCATTTCAGACGTGATGTGAATTTTGTAATAGAAAAAGGTACAAACAATTCTAATGCAAGAATTGAGAGATTTTCCAAAATGAGCTCCTTCTTAATGTGGGTACATTTAAACACAAGTTTTAAAAGAAAGCTTCAGTACAGGACACCGGTAGAAGTTCAGTGTGTGCTTCTGTAGTTATATGCATTTTCTAAAAATATCTGTCTAGGATACTAAGAGTGCTCTCAAGTATTTTGCCCTATATAGATTCTTATGTTGTGCGCATTGTGATGAGTGTCTTTCATGTCTGTGGTAAGTGATATGACTAACATCTGTCATATGGTCTTTGCTCTTTCATCTTTTCTGCAGGGGAAAAAGCATGTGCAGTGTTTTGTTTCAGGAGGATGGTTATAATTTTCTTGTTTCAGTGTTTTAGTTGCTATGTTTTTAAGGGAAGACAAAATCAGAGGAATGTGTTCCGCATTTGAAGTGGAAGGTGACCGAGACAGTGATGTGCCTTATTTCCTGTAGGAACATCAGGAAACGCTTCTTGTACAGCCATTGCCTATGCTGAGATTCTTTTTTCATATAAATTAATTAGACTCTTATTTACAGGGAGCCAAATGATGCTGAAGGATCAAAAGTGGCCATTGTAACCACTATACCAAAGTTTGCCAATGTGTTATACAGTCAGGTTCTGATCTGTACTTCCTTGAAGGCATATTAAAATTATATGGAGAGCATGGATAGATGTGATGTTTCTAGTTTATTTTACAGAACTATGCTTGTGTTCTGCACCAGCTGGAGTTATTAGGCATTGAAGACTTCCTGTTGGGGTCCATTTACAGTTATGTAGATCTGTTGTGGGAATACTGGCCTTAATAACTATTCCAGTTGAACATAAGTAGATTTAATGAATTATGTGGCTTAATTTCCCTCAACTTCAATTGTCCTTTATGTAAATTAAATTTGTAATTGTATCTTTTTAGAACTCATTTTTCTTGGCAAAGATTGCCAGCTGATTGTGTATATTCAAGTTGTGCTTTGCTGCAAATGTGTGTTAGCATCCCTTTTCTCTTTTAGTTTCTACAGGTATGATGTACAGAAGAAATTACTAAATGCTCCAAATGTGTTGTAGAAGCTTAGTATGCTGTTTGTGAAGTGCTTCCATACCCCAAGATGAATGTGCTTCAGAAAAGAAGCAAAATTATTGTTCTCTAAATATTGAGAAGCTGGTTTTTTTTGTCAATAATCTTTAGTTAGCTATTTTTAAAAGGATGTGAAAGGGTGAAGAAAAAAAGGGGAAAAAAGCCTTTGGTAAACACTAGATAAGTATGATGTGTGAATATATAAGGGATACTTCAAAAGTAATGCCTCCTGCTTTATTATGTTAGCCTACGATGTCAGAGGCAGAGGGTGGCGGTACAGCAGTAGAGGCTGAATCTTCCCACCAGTACTCTGTTACATATTGTTGCTGTGCAGCAGATAACAGCAGAGGGGCAGTGTGGTGTCCCTCTGCTGTCCCAATGGTGAGGGACACCATTTGCCCAGACAAAATGGTGTCTGACACAGAAGTGTGGATGAAGCAAAGGTGTGTCATTGAATTCCTCCATACGAAAAAAAATTGCACCCACTGACATTCATCAACATTTGGTGAACATTTACAGAGACTAAACAGTGGATATGGGCACAGTGAGTCTTTCAGCAAGGAAAGACTTGGGCTTAGTTTCCTGGAGCTAACAGCATGCCCCTGAAAGCACTGCTTGTGAGTGCTATGTGATTTAAGGGTTCTTTGTTTTTTCCACAGTTACTGTTTTCCTTTTAAGATGTAACACGTTTTCTAAGACTTAGCCCACGATTCTACATTTCTGCAAACTGCAGTTGACTATTCCATGAAAGTAGATAGGAGCACTATTGTCCTGATGTTGCGTCACTGGCATTGACTGTGCTCTAGTGTGGCAAGGAGATATTGTCCTTGGCTTACCTTTGGGTTTTCTGACCTCATACCTTTTTGTGAGGGTGTTCCTCTAAAGTGCAAGGGGAAGTTAGAGCTCCTGTTTGTATCAGCACATCCTTACTGTTTTGGTTGACTTCTTCCTTTTTTTTCCTTCTTTTTCTTCTTTTTTTTTTTTTTTTCTTTTTTCTCCTCCAAAGGAAGTTGAGTGAAAGGCTTTTTGGGTCTTTGTTTTTATAGAGTAATGGGTTCTATGGATGGAGTTTTCAAGAAAGTGATGATTGTAAGTTCCTACGACCTATGTTGTGGTGTGAAATAAACTGTCGGGAACTTGTCGGTTGTTGCAAGTTAAATATGTGCTTTGTCTTTGTTGTTGTTGTTTCTTTGTTTTTATTTTGTTTGTTTTCAATGTTCTTTTCTAACTAGCACACTTCAAACTTGTGAGACTTGAATCTCATAGGTTCAGCCTACAATATCATAAGCAAAAAAAGAGTAAAACATTACTGCTGGATTTTGCCTTGCATAGGCTTTGACTGATGAAAGTTCATGGTTAAAGCATGTCTATTGCTCTAAAAAATGGATGGTATTATCTGTAGTTAGCAAATTCTCTTGATCCTGAAATTCTAACCCAGTATATGCCTCGCCAAGTACTTTGAATCTTGTGAGAAGACTTTCAAACATGGTGTCAAATACTTGGAATCTTATGAGATGACTTTCAAACATGCTGTAAAATTTCTGTAGTCATCTAAATCACATTATAAAAAAAAAATTGCCATTCTGTTCATGCATGATGAAGTACTGCAAGTAACAATATCCTGACAAAGTCCAGCACTGACTTCATTTTTTGCCTAGAATAACCTAGTTTAGCATCATGCAGACAGCATACTGTATATGGGTAATGTGACATGTTTATGGAAAACACATGCCTGAAATCTGCTATTTTCCCCAAGGTTCATCGCATAGCATGAGAACTATAGAACTATAGGGGTGGAATATGTCATTCATTAGCAAGGCCATACAGAGGAAAAAAATCTTACATCTGCAGCATCAACAACACAGAAAAAGCAAAAACAAACAAAAACCAACAATCAAATTTGGAACAGGTTATCCTCTCAATTACATGCTGCTTTAAGCATGTCCTGTCTCCTTACACCTGTAGAGTCTGCTCATGTCAGACAGCGCCTTGTAGATCTGTATAACGTTTCAGTCTATCCTCCATGTAAGGTGGCTTTGCCAGTGAGAAGCTACAGAGTCACAGAATCACAGAATGTTGGGGATTGGAAGGAACCTCAAAAGGTCATCTAGTCCAGTCCCCCTGCTGGAGCAGGAACACCTAGATTAGGTCACGCAGGAATGCATCCAGGTGGGTTTTGAATGTCTTCAGAGAAGGAGACCCCCACAACCTCTCTGGGCAGCCTGTTTCAGTCTTCTGTTACTCCTTACTGTGAAGAAGTTTTTTCCCGTATTTATGTGGAACGTCCTATGTTCCAGCTTGCACCCATTGCCCCTTGTCCTATTATTGGATGTCACTGAGAACACTGAGAAGAGCCTGGCTCCATCCTCCTGACACTCACCCTTTACGTATTTATAAACATTAATGAAGTCACCCCTCAGCCTCCTCCAAGCTAAAGAGATCCAGCTCCCTCAGCCTTTCCTTGTAAGGGAGATGCTCCACTCCATTAATCATCTTTGTGGCTCTGTGCTGGACTCTCTCAAGCAGTTCCCTGTCCTTCTTGAACTGTGGGACTCAGAACTGGACACAATATTCCAGGTATGGTTTTACCAGGAAGGAGTGGAGGGAGAGGAAATCCTCTCTCAACCTACTAACCACACTCCTTCTAATACACCCCAGGATACCATTGGCCTTCTTGGCCACAAGGGCAGAGTGCTGTCTCATGGTCATCTTGCTGTCCACCAGGACCCTCATGTCTCCTTCCCCAGTGCTGCTCTCCAACAGGTCAGTCCCCAACCTATACTGGTACCTGGGGTTGTTCTTGCCCAGATGCCAGACTCTACACTTCCCCTTGTTATGTTTCATTAAATTTCTCCCTGCCTGTCTAGGTCTCGCTGGATGGCAGTACAGCCTTCTGGCATGTCGGCCACTCCTCCCAGTTTTGTGTCATCATCAAACTTGCTGACAGTGCACTCTATTCCCTCATCCAAGTCGTTGATGAATATACTGACTGGTACTGGTCCTAATACTGACCCTTGAGGGGTTCCACTAGATACAGGCCTCTAACTAGACTCTGTCTTATGACCACAACTCTCTGGCTTCTTTTCTTCAGCCAGTTCACAGTCCACCTCACTACCTGATTGTCCAGACCACACTTCCTCAGTTTAGCTGTGAGGATGCTATGGGGGATGGTGTCAAATACTTTACTAAAATCAAGACAGACCACATCCACAGCTTTATCATCATCTATCCACCTGGTTATGTGAGGTTATGTAAGGCTATCTGAGGCATCGTGAAAAGTTACCTTTCAGCAAAATCTGATCCTAGTTATTCATAAAGTGGCCAATCAAAAAAAAAAAAAAACACTATCAACTCAGGATAAATATTGAAAATAGGTGACAAAACATTAATCTTTTCAAAGTCATTTTTTTTCACTGAAATCAGTGACTTAGGCATATAGTACTTTTTGAAAAGCAAGTCTTGATTCATGGAAGTGAGGCAAAAATGGATGAAGTTTCTCCTTCCTATCAAAGTTGTTGCAGTTTTACACTCAATCTAGTCAGAGATGAGCAGTAAACCTGGAGAATATTTCCCATGGTTGAAAATTAATCCATCCTGACTGTGCTATTATGATAATCTTGCCTATCTGATGAATGGGGGCATGTTGCAAGGTCTTTTCAGATCTGTGTCCTGCTTTGGAAGAGAAAATAAAAATACAGGATATTGGTATTTACAGCACGACTTAACACTGTGTTGTTGTCCAGACATAGTCACAGAGGTAGATAATTTGTGAAGCAGAGCTAGTCACTGATGCCTGTGTCCATCCCTGCTGTGTGGCAGAAGGCTCTGCACCTTTGCTTGACTTCCCACTCAGATCTAGCTGCTGATCTCTTCGTTTTCCTGTCTTAGTCCCTGAGAAAAGGCTAGTGGCTGCAGCCTCTTCCTGTCTAAAATGCACAGTCGAATCTGATGGCTAACATTATCTGACCAGGAAAACTACACTGACTATGAAATGTCTGTGCCTTTGCCTTGCAAGATGTATTGATGTAATTGAGTTGCTTGAGCTCAACCAAGAGCAACTCTGCCTTTGCTTGGACTTTGACTTTAGTTTGGCCTACCTTTTCTGCTTGTGAAAACATCTTTTTTTCTTTTTCTTTTTTTTTATTTTTAAATTGAATTTATCAGTAAGCTTGTTTAATGACTGTGATCTGGTTGCTGAGCCTGTTGTGATTGTTGCCTACTTCCGAGCACTTAACTCTGGTTCAGAAGGATTCTGCAGTGGTGAGGCCTCCACCCTCCTTTGTTCCTTAGGTGAACTCTGATTTTTCAAAATAGGCAGGAAATTATGCTCTTTTCCTCTGGTCCATTTCTTTGGATGACAAGGAAAAAGAAGTGTGCTTGCTGTCTAAAAGGACAGTTGAGAAAACAATATCTGGATGTTACCCATCCCTTTGGAAAATGAGACAAGCCTTCTGATGCTTCCAGAAGGAATTCTATTTCATATGAACTCCCTACACTCTCTGCATCTGGAAATTTCCATCCTCATGTATGACAATTCTGTGCACTAAACCTTGCCAGATTGTCCTTAATACTAAATGTAGGCATCTCTGATAGTGTTGTTTGTTATAACTGATGTTATATTTCTCTGATTTCTTTTAATTATTATATATGACCAGTATCCGTTCAGCCAGAGTTCAGAAGGGATCTCAGATGTCTGCTGTGCTGCTGAGTTTCCTTGAAATTTATTTCTGTTCAGTTTTAGTCCTGGATGCCAAGTTTCTCTAAGGTAAACTGTGATGTGTGCTTCTTGCACTTTGTAGATAGCGGCAAAGGCTACGAGGGAGGTACAGAAATGTTCCCTAACATGAGATTACTTTTCCTCTCATACTGGTTGTGAACTCATGCCTTTCAGCTGATTTATCTCCTTAATAAGGGAACTCAGGTTTGCTATGACTATTGCATATTAAAAGTTTCTGCTTTTCAGTTATTAATTGAGAGAGAGCTTATAGAGTCACTGATAAGGATTTAATCTTTTCTTTTGCTTGTGTGGTAATGACTATTATTCCAGAGTTAGCACAGAATTTGCAGAAAACCATTAAAAAGATAGGAAAACACAAGTTATGAACTAAGTACTATCCCATGTTGGTCATTGAAGAGTTGTCTTGTGGCAGAATAAGTTAAAATGATAGTGCCAATATTAGAGCTGAGTCTGCATGCTGGATTTGGGATTTTTGTCTGCAGATGATTTGTTGATGGTAATTGTGGAAAAGTACTGCATTATTACAAAGGACATTCCAAAAAAGCTTTAAAGTAGGATTTAAATATGACATTCATCAAATAGAAGCCTAATTATAACCTTTAAATCTTTTTATCTGTGAGACTTGCCGTTGTGTGCTCAAAGGAACAGCAGAACAACCTGTTACCTATATATTTGCATTCTACTTTGTCAGAAAATGTGTAGTATATTTAGGATGTTTTTTTGTTACCTTTCTCTATCCAAAGAGCCACAGTTGTGCTCTTTCCATCACATTTGAGAGAAAATGTGAGAATGTTTCTGCCCTAAAGCACCTTACTCTCTTTGGTGTGAGAAAGTACAGGGGTTGGGTAAGTTTTGGTATATGGGCAGCAAAACACCAGCGCCTGCCCTGTCTGTAGGACATGAGTAGAAGGAACAGGAGCATGGTATCAAGACACAACAGGCTAGATTATAGTCAGCAAACAGGATGATAAACTTCCTGGAAGCTTGTAGTTTACTTTCAAGTTGTTCTAACAGTGATAAGACAGTCTGTGCACTTTTGAGCTCTACTTTTTAACAACAACAGCAAATTTGACTGTAAATAGTACTGAATTATCATTTACTTGCTGGAATTTCTTTTCTAACGAATGTTAGTTGTTTTAGTGGTTTATTTTCCTAGTTAAAGTCTCTAACAAACTCAAGAAGTCTAGACTAGCACGTAGTGCCATTAATTCAGTCAAAAAATATTTTAAGGATGTGGGCTGCTGCAGCTATTTAATTGGCCATACTATTTTAGGATAGAAGGTGAAGGTCAAATCTTTTGGGAGTGATGGTTTTGTTTGTCTGTAGTGATAGCATCCATTCTATCACTACAGTAAATCATTGCACTGCAGTCTTCGCAGCAGAAAAGGCCATAAAAATATCTTAAAATGAATCTCCAGCTCTTCAAGAAAACAAAAACAAAAAACCATCCTACTCCCCCAAGCTGTGAAAAGCTTCTAACTCTGAGGATTTGGCAGCTTTTTCTCTGTACTTCTCCCAGTAATTTTCACATGCCCCTGGAAAATTCACTCTTGCAATTAGTAACTTTTTAATAGCAGCTTTGGGAAAGCAAGATTAAGGCTGAAAGACCAAGCATTTTACTTTTATTTCTGCTTCCTTCTGACAGGATCTCAGCTTGTTAGGGTAGCGTCCGCTTCATTTATGTGTGCAGTATTAATTCTTCCTCTGTGCTTGTGCTTTCTGATTGAGAGTGAACCTGTCTTCTGAGATGTTTTGTTTCCTTTTCCCTTTGCTTTTGGTAAGCTGGGAACTCTGCACACCAAGTGAGTAGAGAACATCCAGCCCTGGCCTCGCTGCCTCTCTGGCCTGCCAGCCACTGTTCTGTCCTCACAGCAAGATCTGAGGGAAGATGGAAAACAGTTTTCTGACAGGGTGATATGTAGACCTGGAGGTGGTCAGACTTGATCTTGGGGTCAGGTCTCCTCCTAAAGCTTCTCCCTAGCTGAGGTTCCCTAGCCAAGCTCACAAAAGTACTTTGCCTATATGTTCAAAGCTGCCCCTGCCAGGTCATTCATGGGGTGGTCATTTCTGAGGCAGTCTTAACTGTGTTCCTTAAACGGCAAAAATCAGTAGTGTAGGAGTACTACCTTGCACAAGTCAGGAGATGTGAGTGTGCACGGTTGTAGAATCTTTCTCGCTCAGGAGGGGCCTCTATGTGGCTCACTGGCTGGAGTTTCAAGGCCTTCAGGCCAGTGTAAAGCAAACTATAGTGTTCTATTGTGGATATGAGGAAGACTCCAAGTGGCGTCATTTCCTCCCCTCGGAGGAAGGGGTACAGGATTCAAAACTATTGAAGATGCTGGAAAACAATACTTTATTTACAGTTTTCTGATTTCCTGGTCCAGCATTATTGTTCCTTTGTGTTGTTCCTAGAAGTCTGGTGTCAGGGGTTT
>JANHGO010000063.1:49880091-49891552 GCA_024606505.1 Aquila spilogaster | reverse complement strand
TATTGATACACACTACTGTATCCCTGCCATGTAGCCCTGACCCATTACGTTACTTCCCAAAACCTGAATTTCTGCATGGGGGGGCGGAAGCATGTGCAGTTGAGTGTTTTGTTTAAATACTCTTCTTGCTGTGTTTTTGTTAAGGGAAGACAAAATCAAAGGAATGTGTTCCGCACTTGAAGCGGAAGGTGAATGAGACAGCGACGTGCCTTATTTCCTGTAAGGACATCAGGAAATGTTTCTTGTACAACCACTGACTATGCTCTAAGTTTCTTCTTTTTATATGAATTAATTAGACCATTACTTGCAGAGAGCTGCATGGAGCCTAGGGAGCAGAAACGTCCATCATAACCATTATGCTGAAGTTTGACAATCTGTTACATCATCAAGGCCCTGTCTGTGTGTTTCCTTGAAGCCATATTAAAATTCTGTGGAGAAGGTGAATAGGTGTGATGTTTCCAGTTGATTTTCCTGCAGAGTTGTGTCTGTGTTTTGCACTACTTGGAGTTATTAGGCACTGAAGGCTTGCTGCTGGGGTATGTTTATAGTTACGTAGATCTGTTATGGGAATATGGGCCTTAATAAATATTCCATTTGAACATAAGTGGATTTAATGAATTACGTGGCTTTACTCCTCTCAGTTTTGATTGTCCATGGAAATTAAGCCTTTTAATTGCATCTTTTCAGAAGTCACTTTTCTTTGCAAAGAATGCCATTTGATTATATATGCAGAAGTTGTGCTTTGTTGCAAATGTGTGGTAGCATCCCTTTTTCACTTTCAGCTTCTGCAGCTACGATGTACAGAAAAAGTTATTTTATGCTGCAAGTATGTTGTGGAAGCTCAGTGTGTTGTTTGTGAAGTGCTTCCATACCCCTGGATGACTGTGCTGAGTACAGAGGCATAATTATTGTTCTCCAGATATTGAGAAGCTGGTGTTTTTTGCACTTGTGTTGCCAATAATCTTAAAAATACCACTAACCAACCAACCGACCAAAGAAAAAAAAAAAAACAAAAGCAAAAGGAGAGGGAGGAGAGAAAAGCCTGCAGTAAACACTGAGTTAGGGGGGAGAGAGGGGGAGAGAGAGAGAGATGTATCACTGACTTGAACACTTACTGGGGCCCATTCAGTATAGAAGCCACAGACCTCTTTTCTGTCTTGTGGACACCTTAGAAGAGCTCCCGGAGACAGCCATGCCCCATTCGCACTGCCTGGACAGCAGTGCTGGGCTGGCTGGCATAGCAGATCCCAGGAAAAGCACAGCCTCAGGTTCAGTCATCTGGGGCTGTGGGCATGCTTCTGAAAGCACGGCTTGTAAGTCTTAAATGACTTAAGGATTCTTTTTTTCACAGGACTTGGTATTTTCCTTTTAAGACGTAACCTGGATATTTTATAAGACTTAATCTAGAACTCTACATTTTTGCAAACTGCCAACATAATTGACTAATGCGTGAAAGGAGATAGAAATACTAATTCTCTGATGTTGCATCATTAGCGCTGGGTGTGCTCTAGTATGGCACAGTGAGGAGAGACTGTCCTGGACATTGTTTCAGCCCGGAGTTAGCTACCAGCCTCTTAGCTTTGAGGTCTCTGACCTAATGCCTCTTTGAGAGGGGTGTTCCTCTAATGTGAAGAAAAGGATTGAGTTCCTGCTTGCATCAGCATGTCCTTGTTGTTCTGGCTGCTTTCTCCAGTTTTTTTTTTTTTTTTTTTTGTGTGTGAGTGAGGTTGAGTGAAATGATCTTTGGGGCTTTGTTTTCATAGGGCTTAGAAGAAAATGTTGGACCTTGAAAGTTCCTACAATCTGACTGTGTTGTGGTAGGGGAAAAAAAGAGGTAGGAGCATGCCAGTCATTGCAAGTTAAATTAATACACTCTATCAAGGATTACTCTTTTGCCAAAATACTACATAAATTCTGTGGAAAAGCAGTTCTTTTTGCATCCCAAATATCTAATTAACTGGCACTTTTATGAGCTTTTGAGACTCGAATCTGATATGTTTAGCATACAGTCCTGTGGATAAGCAAAAAGATAGAGTAAAATGTTGATGCTGGATTTTGCCTTGCATAGGCTTTGAGTGAAAGTTCATGTTTAGAAGAATATACTTCAGTAAGAGTGTCTATCCTCTCTCAAAATGAATGACAGTATACCCAATTAGCAAAATAGCTTGATCCTGAAGTTCTAACCCAGTATAAACCCAGCCAGATACTTGGAATCATGTAAGAGGACTTTAAAACATGTTATAAAATTACTGTAGCCATCTAAACCAAATTCTAAAAAAGCATTTCCATTCTGGCCATGTGTGATGGAGTGCTGCAAGTGACAACGTCCTGACAAAATCCAGCACAGACTTTTTACTTTATTTTTTGCTTAGAATAGCCTAGTTTAACATCATACAGATAGCATACTTTAAATGGGTAACATTACATATTTATTGAAATTATGTGGCTGAATTCAGTTATTTTCCCCTGAGGCTCATCTTGTAGCATGAGAAATACAGGAGCAGGACTAGACCATACAGGTAGAATATGCCATTCATTAGGAAGGCCAAACAAGAGAACAAACCTGCTATCTACAATGGCAACAGTACCACAAAACCCAAAACCAAGAACCCAGAACAGAATATCCTCTCAATTATGCGTAATTTTAATTGTATCCTGACTGGTTTCACCTGTAGGACCTCCTCATGTGAGACAGTACATTTGTAAATGTGTATAATCTGATGGTCTAACCTCCATGTAGGGTGGCTTTAGCCAGTGAGAAGTTACTCTGCTTTGAAACAAATTTGATATTTCAGGCTATGTAACAGAGGCTGTTATACTAAGATTCTAATGTCCCATCTATCAGCCTTTGCTCTGCTCCCTCTGTACTATTTACTTTGGAGACCTCATTCAAACTGATTGATGAGGAAGTTTTTGTATGTTTTATAGAGGTAAAGAATTCTAAAGAAAGTCCTTAATGATTATTATTTCTTGGATTTAAATAACTTACTAGGTAGGAAATCTGCTGTGGGCTTCTGAAGCCTTAGTAATTGTTACCCAGATATTTGTCTTTCTGACATGTCCCAGGTCACTTTTAAACTGCTAGAAAACCCATTGTTATTTTGTACTTAGAATGTGTTGATTTTATTTACCATGGTAGTGGATCTGATAACAGTTGATACATTTGACTTTGTATGAGCTTCTGTGAAGACTGCTAGAAAAGCACTTTAGAGTGATAGTCTTGTATGCATTCTTTGATCCACAGTGAAAAGTCACGTTTTAGCAAAATCTGATTCAAGTTATTCATAAAGTGGTCAATAAACAAAATTTGTTAGCTCAGGATAGGATAAACGTTGCAAACTGGTGACAAAATATTAATCTTTGAAAAGTAATTTTTTCACCAAAATCAGTGACTAAACATGTAGTACTCTTCTGAGAGCACGACTTGGTTCATGGAAGTAAGGCAAAAGCAGATGAGAGTCGGTCTTCCTTTCTATCAAAGTTGTTGCAGTTTTGCTCTCAATCCAACCAGAGGCCAACAGTAAAGCTGGGGATGTTTTCCTGTGGTCGAGAATTAATCCACTGGCATTCACGAGGATTGCAAAGCACATACATAGTCTAAACATAGGAGCTGGGAGGATTGTGTCTACTTGGCTTGTCTCTAGTGTCCAGGAATCTCAGGAACTAGACACATCAGACCTTTGCGCAGTTTTTCACAGCACTGGAAATTGTGAAACCGAATAGCCTGAAGGAACTGCTGATAGTTTTCTTCCGGTGATCATGGGAGGTGTCACATAAGAATTGCACCCACTGCTCCAGCACTGTGGGCCAAGCTCATTCAGACTCTGTTACTTTATCCGAATTGTACAAATTCTACTACCTAAACTGGAAAAGTTTTAGATAGCCCAAAGCTCAGCAACCTGGCTATCTATGAATTACCAGGAGGACCTCTCTCAAAAACAGCACTATGCACTGACTTTGACACCTGATACAGAGGAGGTTTTGGACTTTAAGAAGCCTCCATCTGCCCATCCTCTGCTATATTGTGTGATCCAGTGGAAAACCAGTGATTCGGTAAGCTGCTAAGAAGGAGGCTTCGGGAGACAAGATGTGAACTTTAAGAGTTTGATCTAGATAATGGAATTCATAGAGACAACAACTGGAAAAAGCACTCTTTCAGAAGTAAGAGTAGAACTTTGCCTCAGTTCCTCCATTATCTAAGATGTGAACAAACCAGGGCAAATACAATAAGCAAGAAGGTCCTTTTTTCTCCTGTGTGGTGAGTGGATTCAGTTCCAATAAATGCTGAACACTTTGGGAAGAAGAAAGATTTGTTTTGTTTTGTTGTGTTTTCTCAGAGGATTCCCTGATATGGTAGTCTGGGAGGACCATGTAAGAATCTGATTATGTAAGAGCGGAAGGCTCATGTCTATTGACAGCTTTGCTTGTTCTTTAGTTTGGGAAATTTCCAGACCTTTGCATGCTGCTCAAAGAATGTCGAGTAGCTATTGGGATGGATGCCAGACTGACAGCAAGGTGCATTCAGAAACCTGAATTCTGGTTTGACAGTGTGCTGTAATCCCGAACTTTGCTGCTGGAATTTTTCATGTGCAGAATAAATTTGACAAAAATGGGTACTGTGGGAGAAGCTGGCTGTGCAATTATAATATTCTTGCCCATTTGCTGAATGGGAGCATGTTAGGAAATCTTTTCAATTCGATGTCTGGTTTTGGAAGAGAAAATAAAAATCCAGACTATTGTGGGGTATTTGCAGAATGACTTAGTCCTGCTTTCTTGAACATAATTAGTCGCACAGGTAGATATTTGTGTAAAGCCATGGTAGCCATTGTTACCTGTTTACATACCAGCTGTGTGACACAGAGGGTATGTACTTTTGGTTGACGACTTGGTCCAATCTAGCTGCTAATATGGTCCTTTTCCTGCCTTAGCCCGTGAATAAAAGGCCCATGGCCAAAGGCCTTTTCTGTCTGAAAATGCACAGTCCAGTGGTAGAAAATATCACATGACCAGGAAAACACCATTAGCCATTAAATCCTCTGTGCATTTGCCTTGCAAAGCGTGCTGATGTACTGAGCTTCTTGGGGGTAGGTCAGCCAAGAGCAGCTCTATCTTCACTGGGGATTTGGCTTCAGTTTGGCCCACCTTTTCTGCACATGGAGACTACTTTTTTTTTCTTTTTCTTTTTTTTTTTTTTTTAAACTTATTTGTGTGTTAGGCTTATTTATTTGGTTGCTCTAAGTCAGCGTGCTATGAGTGCTGCCTATTTCTGAGCACTTACTCTGGTCCAGAAGGACTTGGTAGTGTTGGGGCCTCCACCCTCCTTTGTTCCTTAGGTGTACTCTGATTTTTTCAAAATAGGCAGGAAATTGTGCTCTTTTCCTTTGGTCCATTTCTTTGGATGATAATGAAAAAGAAGTGTCCTTGCTGTCTGAAAGGATAGTTAAAAAACAATATCTGGATGTCACCCATCCCTTCAGAAAATCAGACAAGCCTTCTGGTGCTTCCAGAAGGGATCCCGTGTCTATGAGCTCCTTGCAGCTCTTCAGATCTGGAAATTTCCACCCTCATGTATGACAGCTCTGTGCACTAAAGCCTTGTCATATTGTCCTTAACACTAAATGGAGATGTCTCCAAAAGGCTTTTCTGTTACAATGGATGTTGCATTTCTCCGTTATATATGACCAGGATGCCAGTCCATGCAGGGTTCGGAAGGAAAGTGTGCAGTATTTGCCATGTTATCAAACTTCCTTGATATTTTATTTCTCTTCAGTCATCTTAATCATGGATGCTGAGTGTCTTTACACAGAGAGTAAAATGTGATGTGTGCTTGTTGTGCTTTGTAGATAATGGCAGAGACTACAAAGGAGAGAAGGAAATGTTCCCTAATACCAAATTAGTTTTTCTCTCATGCTAACGTTTGAACTCATGGTGTTCAGATGATTTATCTCATTATAAAGGGAGCTCAGTTTTCTGTGATGGCTGTTGTATTTCAAAAGTTGCTGCTTTTGAGTTGGTCATCATCGAGAGAGGGCTTACAGAATCACTGATAAGGAGTCAAATTTTTCCTTAGCTCTTGTGTGGTAGAGTTAATCCCATTATCCCAGACTTAGAACAGAATTTGCAGAAAACCATTTAAATGATAGGAAAGTATCAATTATGCAGTGAGCAGCATCCCATGTTGGTTATCAGAGAGTTATCCTTGTGGCAGAAATGATAGTGGCAATATTAGGGCTGAGACTATATTGTGGATTTGTGTTTTCCTTCTGCACATTTTTTGCTGGTAGTTCTGGTAATGTAGTGTATTAATGGAAAGGAAATTCCGTAAAAATGTTAAAAATAGGATTAAAATGTAACATAACATCCAACAAGTAGAGGCCTAATTGTAAACTTTAAATCTTTTTGTTTGTTGGACCTGCAGTGGTTTTCTCTCTAAATGACGTCTCAGTTTAACATCCTGTTACCTAAATATTTGCACTGTGTTTGGTTAGTAAATGTCCAGTATATTCAGGATGCCTTTCACATAGGTGTGTTTTTCTTACCCTCCTCTAGCCAAATGAGCCACAGTTCTGCTCTTTCCCTCAGATTTGAGGGAAGATGTGAAGCTGTTTCTGCCCTACAACACTCTTCACAGCATCTTTGGGATGAGAAGGTATATGGGCTGGGTAAGTGTTTGGAGTACAGCCAGTGAGACTCCAGTGCTTGCCCGGTTTAGAGGACGTGAGTTGAAGGAACAGGAACATGCTATCAAAACACAACAACCCAAATTATAGTCAGCAAACAGGATGATAAACTTCCTGGAAGCTTGTAGTTTACTGCTGAAGTTGATGTAACAATGATAAGTTAGTGCATTTTTTTGAGCTCTTCTTTTTAACAAGAACAACAAATTCAACAGTACATACTCCTGCATCACCATTTAGTTGCTGGAATTTATTTTCTGACAAACATAACTGTTTGTTTTAGTTGTGTATTTTATTCTTCTAGTTAGTCACAGTCCGTAACAAACTTGACAAGTCAAGACTAGTACTTAGTTCCATAATTCAGTCAAACATATTTTAAGGATGTGGGCTGCTGCTGCAGTGTAATTGGCCATACTATTTTAGGATGGAAGGTGAAGGTCAAATCTCTTGGGAATGATGGTTTTGTTTATCTATAGAGATAGGATCCATTCTGTAAATCATTGCACTGCAGTCTTCACAGTAGAAGAGGCTAGAAAAATATTTTGAAATGAAACTCTGTCTCTTCGAAAAAAAAAAAAAAAAAAAAAAGCCTGTGGAAAGTTTCTGACTGTGGATTTGGCAACTTTCCTCTGTACTTATCCCAGTTTCTTTCACATTCCACTGGAAAAAATCAAAGTCTAGCAATTAGTAACTTTTTAACAGGCAGTTTGGGGAAAGTAAGATTAAGCCTGAAAGACAAGCAATCTCCTTTTCTTTTTGCTTCCTTCTGACAGGTTTTCAGCCTGTTAGCATAGTGTCCACTTCATTTGTGTGTGTGAAGTATTAATTCTTCTTCTGGGCTTGTGCTTCCTCATTTAAAGCAAACCTGTCTTCCCACAAGGTTTGCTTCTTTTTCCCCTTCATTTTTGGTATAATTGTGAATACTGCACATCTGGAATGATGTTAGCGGAGAACATCTTGCCCTGGCCTTACTGCCTCACTTGCCTCCCTGCTGCTGGTCCTTCCTGTGGGCAGGGTCTACGGGAAGAAGGAAGATGAAGAGGTTTCTACCAGGATCACGTATAGACCTGAAGACTATCAGACTTGATCTTGGTGTCAGCTCTCCTCCTAAAGCCATGGTATTGCTCCTGAAGCTATTTTGCCTGCATTTTCAAGCTACCTCTACCAGTACTTTCATGCAGTCCCATGGCTCAGATGGATTGGTCATCTCTGAGACAGCCATACCATTTCTTAAAAGGGGGCAATCAGGCTTTGTAGTGGAGGAGCAGCACCTTGCAGTCAAGAAATGAATCTGTGGTCACAGTGGCTCTTATTGCCCAGCAAATGGACCTATGCATGCCTTGCCATCTGCAAGTTCAATGCCTTCGGTTTGCCCAGGTATGGCAAACTATAGTGGTCTATTGTGGATATGAGGAAAACTTGCAGAGGTGTCATTTCCTCACCCAGAGGAAGGACTGCAGGATCCAAAACTCCTGAAGATGCTGGAAAACAATACTTGATATTTATTTATGGTTTCTTGATTTCCTGGTCCCGCTAACACCATTGTTCCCTTGTGTTGTTCTTAGAAGTTTGGTATCTGGGGTTTTGAATGGTTTAGACAATTATTTTTTACTTTGGAGAATAGGAACTGAAAGTACGTTCCTCACAGCAAATTCATGAATGAAATAAAAATAATCATAATAAAAAAATGTTCCATATCCTTGTGTAACCTTATGTGTCAAGACTCGGTGAGACTTCAGTTTGTGTAACCAATGTGGGTGTCTTGGTAAGTAGCAGTATATCCTGGTACGAGCAGTATTCAGTGCTGTCAAACTCCAGTTGAGTATTAACAGATGGCAGTTGCCACCAACGTGCTCTGCTTGTACTTGTCTGCAGTTACAGCACAGGTAGTTTGGTGAGGATGGTGATTCGCGTGATGCTGTGACAGCTGAATATTCTCCTTTTTTTAATTTAAGTAGTGATCTTAAAAACTGTCCTTGCGGACTGATTGGGAGTGGCAGTTTTTCTTGTACTAGTTTTTACAGATTTAATATCTAAAAAAATCCCCAATGCTCTCTGCTTCAACTGGAGGATGGTTTAAAGCTTTTGACTATAACCTAAAAGAATGAGACTCTTATTTCAGGAAGAGGTAATAATAAGCTCTCTCGTCTTAAGGTCCCAGCATTCAAACAGAAAATTTCATTAAGAAGGCAATGAAAATTGTACTGTAATCAGTTTTGTCTTCTGTTCCCTTACAAAAATTAATGAAAGGAGCAAGAACAGCCATGCAGTCTGTGTTCCTGAAGAACACATGCTTCACAGACGGTTCAGTGAAATTGTGCAGTTATGCTGGGAACTCATCAAAGCCAAAGACAGGCCATAGACCTACATAAGACCTACAAAAAAAGAGTCTGTGCTTGAGTAGGGAAAGGAGAAAAGAAAGGACCAGAGAGAAAAGGAAAGCCTGTGAGTGTGTGTGTGTGGTTATTTCTCCCCAGCATGCACATAGAATCCAGGTCCGTATTTCCTGAAAATACTAATTTATTTGACAGTAAGGCAATCCAGCTAACGTGGATAAATTCAAATGGCATGGCTTTATTCCTGCAGCTCTATTCTGGATGTGAATATGCTCCATTTATTTTTCTAAAATCATGTCCTTGGTGATGATTGTATCTTTCAAGAAATAAAACCTCTTTGACAGATGTAAAGTGAGATTAACATGTAAATATCCTGTGATATAATTAATGTTCAGCAGATGTTTAGATGGTAGCATCAAAAAAAAATTGGTGCTAAAATTTTTTTATCATATACTCTTTATGATGGTTATCAAGCCATTAAAGAAATCAAAGTTGAACTATTCTTCGCATTTGCACAGTTGAAGCATCTCATGAATCAAATACAAGCCAGAAAAAATATTATTAATGATGGCATTTCCATGGAAATTGGCTCAAAACCATATAGGCAGATGAAAATTCACAAGACCAATTCATGGCAGGCAATATGGGCATGTAACAATCTTTTGTTTGTATGAAGCTGTGTGTAAAATAAAATAATTTAAATTTTGGTATGGTTGTATTCTCGTTGGAATGGAGTTAAGACAACTAACATTGGCATCTAATCTTCAGAAGCCAGTAGCTTCCTCATGTACTAATTTTATTCTTTAAGTTCTGGTTCAAAGTAAAAAATTAGTTTTTCAAGCCAGGTTGCAAGACTTGCATAGCTATAATCATACTTTTTTCCATGATTGATAACAAGAAATATTTTTTTTTCCCCAACACTTGAAAATATTTGTTAGGAAATGGAAGTTTAACGTCAGAAATCATGTAAGTATCCATATGCCGCTGCAGTGTTTATTAAATACTTTTAAAAAAACCAAATGTATTTTAATTAAAATAATTTTAGTTTTTCAAGGTGAATTTTAAGCCCATTTCTTGTCATCAGAATATCTTCAGTGGATGATCAATCCTGGTTGTAGTTTAGTCCTTTAACACTGCATTACGATCCAGTTGAATGGGGTCCTGTTCTTTCATTGAATGTCACTGATTCCTGTGGGATCCTGAATCAGAAGCACTGGGGGTCTGGCCCTGCAAATCTGAGAGCTGGGTCTGTGCCAGTATGCAGAAATTGTAAACCTCAGTTTACTGCTGCAGCTGGTTTGCATTTCTCTCAGTAGGCTAGTTGTTTAGTTTGTTCAACCTATCCACTCTTGATCATTTCCCAAGAAAAAGAAATTAAAATTTAGGCAAAATATTGAGTTTGCCAGCTTCTTGTAATAAAGTTATGTGTTTCTCCTTTGAAACAATTTTTTTTGTTTGTTTTTCAGATCTTCATGCATTAAGTAATTACCACAGCTTTGGTCAGCCTTGCTGGAAAGAATTGCTTTGGTCAGCCTTGCTTACCAGATATGAGTGAATTGTGTTGTGTGCTGCCCTGGGAAGAGTTTATTGACTAGTTGACAAGAAGATCCCATTACTGTCGAGAAATCCTTTAATTTGGTTTCATTTTCAAATCTGACCAATATGGTACAAGCTGCAGGTGCTATATGAGCTGCAGTTGGTAGCAGTTAATGCAGCTTGGGTTTTGTAGACTGGCTATTTCCTGGTTTGGAATGGTGGAGGGCAATGGTATCACTGTGTTACAGTTCATTTAAAATTTTAAAGTGTGAAAACTAGTAGTAGGACCTTTGAGTTTAAACAAATATTAAAGCTGTTGTATACAAGTGCAATAGGACTATATTTGTCTGATGATATTTTGTACTACATGACGGTACAGCAAGAATAGGTATAATTCTCTCTGTTCTTTCACATATAAGTAGGCATGTGTATTTCTTTGTTTTCTTAAATACCCACCACTATCAGTAATGCCATCTTCAAAAATAGTCTGTCACTAAATGTATTGCTGGATAACGAAATACATTACAGCTGAAACTGCTTTCTGACCTATTCACAAAGTGATCCTGCTCTCTGTGTTTGAATTTTCTTGTGAAAAAGATCCAGTTCTCCAGTGAAATTTTGAGAACTTCACAGTCTTACAAAAGGGGGTGTTGTGGTTTAAGCCCAGCTGGCAACAAAGCACCATGAGGCTGCTCGCCCACTCCTCCCCTTGGTGGGATGGGGAGGAGAAAATGTAAAGAAAGGCTCCTGGGCTGAGACAAGGACAGGGAGGGATCACTCACCACTTATGGTCATGGGCAAAAAACAGACTCACCTTGGGGAAAAAAAACAAAATCAATTTAATTTGTTACCAATCAAATCAGAGTAGGATAATAAGTAAAATCAAATCTTACCCCACCCCCCCCCCATTCC
>JANHGO010000063.1:49798895-49879991 GCA_024606505.1 Aquila spilogaster | reverse complement strand
GGCGAAATGTGTGAGGATAAGCAAAATATTGTGTAAGCAGTTCAAAGAAATTATCAGTAGTTAAGTAACCTCTCTCCTGGTTGGAGAGCTGCACCTAAACAGGATTCCAAATCTCCTTTCTAATACATTCCTTATTAGTGTAGGTGGTTACAGTAAGTTTATTTAACAAAATATGGGAATCAGTACTGAAATCTAAGGAAAAGTAGTTTTTAAAACACCAGGTACTAACATGACTGGGAGTTGGCTCAGAGAATTTGTTGATAGTACCCCTTCCTAGACCCTCATGCCGCTCTCTACAGTCATACTTCAATTTTACATAGTGAATGTTGTTATCAGACTTTATGTTTCTTCTGCGTTTTATAGGGACTTCATCTTTCATAGATCAATATTCCCTTTAAAAAGTATTTGAAAGTCTACTGAAAATACTGGATGAAGTAAAATAAATAAAAATCCTTTCAGCTGTTCCAATAAGTTGTGACAGACGGTTTTCTGAATCTTTTTTTTTTTTTTTCCCTGGCTCAAAGCTCGGTTCGTGAGGCCTTTTTGGTGATAAGACTCTAACTGACATCTGCGAATTGCGAGTGGTGGGCGTCACCGTGCCACAATACTTCTGCTTACGACTGTAACAATAAGCAGAAGCTGGACAAGCAGTCTTTTTCGGGGGTGCGGCTTGAAAGAGTTGACCACTGCAAATAGGTGATAATGCTTGTGCATGACAACGGAGGGACAACTCCTTGCTGGCTTATCTATTGGGCCTGGTGTGTCACGCTAACAGAGAGAAAAGAAGAAGAAAAAAAAAAGAAACTGAGAAGTGGGGGATAAACTAAGTACCTGGGAGAGGAACTCCCAAAGAAAAGAAACCTGGGGAGAGGAACTCCCTGATAAAAAAAAAAAAAAAAAAAAAAACACTTGGCAAAGGAATTCCCAGAGAGAAAAAAAATACATCTTAGGGAAGAACCCTCTGGGGCCTGCTTGCTGCGAAGCTTCCTTGTGGAGGAATGTGTTACTGAGACAGTGGTTTTCTCCCATCCCCCGCGGTGACTGGACGATCAACGGAAAACTACGAGCTACGCTGGAAACGTCGGTGTTGGCTCTCTCTCTTGCTTTCAAAAAAGACCGCTTGCTTTTGTTTCCTGTCTCTTTTCTATGGCCTGTCTTCCCTTCCCAATCTCCCTAAGCGACTAGGATTCGTAATATACTGATCGGGCAAACGTTTGACCCATTTTGTCTTAATCTTGCCATCGGGTATTCATATATAAAAGAAGCTCCTCTCCCTCCTATAGATGGAGTGAGACATAAGTATCTGCTGAAATCACTCTTAGGATTGAGCTCCACAGTTATATAACATAGTGCCTGAAGTTAAAAATAAAAAAAATTAAAACAACAAAACATAAACACCACTTGTTCTCAAATCTACTGCTCTTGTTTGAGAAGAAAATTAGTTCTGTTCAGTTTTGACATTTCCTTTTCTTTGCAACATTTTATGTACTTATTTGACAATAAATTCCCACAAGATCCAATCACAATTTCACTGCAATAACTCCAATAAATTCTGAATTCACAATGAACTTAAACACAAATGATACAAACTTATCATAATTCGTAAATACAAGAAATATTAAACATATATAAACAACAGTCTCATTTGCAGAATCAAAGAGTCACAGGGTTGGAAGGGACTTTCAGAGATCATCTAGTCCAATTCCCTGCTAAAGCAGGTTCCCTACAGTAGGTTACACAGGAAAGTATCCAGGCAGGTTTTGAATAGTTCCAGAGGAGGAGTTATAACTTCTATAACTTTTCTGGGCAGCCTGTTCCAGTGCTCTGTCACCCTCAAAGTAAGGAATATTTTCCTTGTGTTCATATGGAGCTTTCTGTGTTTCAGCTTGTGCCCATTACCCCTAGCTCAGTTCTGTCACTGGCCACCATTTAAAAGAGCCTGGCCCCACTCCATTAGACTAACCCCAACTCCCATCCATTAGATATTTGTAAGTATTAATAAGATTCCCCCTCAGTCTTGGTGAGTTCATGCTGACTGCTCCTGATAACCTCCTTCTCTTCCACTTACTTGGAGATGATAGCCAGGATAAGCTGCTCCATTGCTTTCGCAAGGACAGAAGCTGTCTGGACTGTAGTTTCACAGCTCCTCCTTCTTGCCCTTTTTCAAAGACTGGAGGGACATTGGCTTTCCTTCAGTTCTCAGACACCTCTCCCATTCTCCATTACCTTTCAAAGATATTAGAAACTAGGCATGACAATCACTTCTGCCAGCTCCCTCAGCACTCCTGGGTGCACCCCATCAGAGCTCGTGGATTTGTGTGCATCAAGTTTGCCTAGACAATCTCTGGCCAGATCCTCCGTGACTGAGGGGAAGTCTTCCTTTCCTCAGACTCTCTCTCTCAAGTTGCATAAACCTGGAATCCCTGTAACTGTGACAAATTTGACAGACTACCTTTTATCAATTGCTCGGAAAAGACAAAATATAGTAAAACAAATCTTCAGGTTAGAAGGTCTGAGCAACTGATGAAGGGCATCATAAGTTACTGCTACTTCCCAGAGGTTCATTATTTCATGTTCATTTATGACTCATTTTACCTGAGTAAGTGAACATGAGTGAAATATCTCTGGAGGAAAAAAAAAAAAAAAAAAAAGGGTAGATTTCTGGTGGTGGAGAGTAGATCATCTTTTAAAATTATATCACTGGTCAAGGACATGTGAATGTGGGAGCCAGCACAGGGATGGACAGAAACATAATACTGCTTATACTTAGTGAACTTTGAAGAACCTGATTCCATTTTCTATTGTAAATTTTTCTGTCACCCACATAAACCAAGAATACACTGAGTTTGATTAACTACATAATTACTGTAATGTTTAACAGACAGCACCAGAGTACTGAAATGCAAGAATGTTGTGAAGTATCACGATCGTGGCCATGCTGATGTTAGGGAAGAAAAAAACAAACTTACCTGTATTGAGGGAAGAGGTTCACGGATATAAAATGATGGCAGACTAAACATTGTCCTTTCCGTTCATGCTCTCTTTTCTTGTTTGTTTTTTATTTTATTAAAATACTACTATACAGCTGCTATATCCTATTCTGTACATAAAGTAATACTGAAATGTGTTTGTGTGATTTTGTGCATACATGGACACAAACATATGCTTCCGTTTAAAACAGACTATTGCAGAAAATAGATTGACTCTTTATCTCCTGTAGTATAGATGCAATAAGTTGTTTGGTTATAGCCCATCATTCAACTACTTTGAAAAGTAAAAAGATTTTTGTGGTGAAGATTTTTGGTGGTGGTTCTTTGTTTTTTAAACAGAACTCTAACAATGCATATCATTTGTCTGCCTGTTCTGAAACTTAAGTTCCTTCTTTCCCCATCTGGATTAATGACAGTACCAAATTTTCAATTGCTTCAGTAAGTGGTATTTGAAGAACATTTGCTAAACAAAGACTTTTCTTAATCAAGTGCTTTTGCAAATTAATCTGTACTGCCTTTCTTCCACAAATAGTTGGAAAGTGTGCTTTCATCACCCATTTTCCATCGTTTGAAATCTAATAAGTTATTGAATTCAGGCTAAACAAAGGTCAGACAATGACTCATTGCTTTTGATCTGGAAATGTTCCTTTTTGACATATTCTGTAATAGTTAACAGCTTTTTGACGTAAGTGATCACGGCATGAAGAATTGATGGCCGTGTTTCTAGAGGCTTAGGATTCATTTGTCAGTAGTCCACAGTTTCAATGAATACATTATCCAATGATTACTGTATTCAGTCCAGAGTTCTGCAAAACAATGTTGCATTGCTTTGTTTCATTGTCTCTTTTATGTACTGTATAATCCTTGCTTATTTTACTTGTTTTTTTAACGAGGTGGAAGAGGCTTTAAACAAACTTTGTACACAGCTCCCAGTTCTGGGTAGCTCTAAGATCAGCTCTGATGTAAAATAATCTGCAGAAAATCCCTAAATGACAAGGAAGTACATGGAAAGACAACGTAACAGCAGGGTTAAAGTCCCCCATCTTCACTACTCACTTAAAAAAAAAAAAAAAAATGCAGATAAAGTGCACAGAGGCACAGAATGGTGCCCGTACTTGTCGCCTTTTATTCTGTAGCTTCAGGTCTCTAGTCAATTTTTCTGTACATATTGAAACAACCAACGACAAACTTGGCCTACTTTCAGATCCAGCATCACACTTCCGCAAAGCAACAGTAGGTACCTTCCAACTTAGACTCCCAGCAGAAGTGAGTTAGTAGAATGATGTCTGTGTATATTGTAAGTTAGCCTCATTTTATCTACACTTACTCAATAGCCCTGAAATGGAGGTACTGAAGTAAAAGAAAGATAACCCTGACTTTTAAGGCCTTACCCTCAACATCACTGCCAATTTCCCAGATAACAAGTGTGCTTTGAAAAACAGTAAATCAAAAACTACTTTCATGACTACCTGTATTACTTGCAATATAAAAATTGCCATGGTAAAATACCTCCCACCATAATAATATCACAGAAAAACACCAGAAGACAGATCAGTTATCCTATCTGAAGAGCTGAACTTGGCAGACCAGTGTCATATTAATCTCTAATGCCATTTTTAAAGCTCTAAAGCATCCTAATGTGAATTGTTGCCAGAAGAACAGCCCTTAAATAACAGGGAGGCTTCCACCTGTAAAAGAAAACAGTCCCCTCTGCCAGCATACAAATTCCTTCCAGAGGGAAAGGAGTCTACTTTTGAAATGTGCTTAATCCCAATTATGAAGGGTTATTATCTTTCTGAGAACTATCAGCACAAAAAAGAAAGGAAGGGGTATGAAGAAAAAAGAAAACCAGGCACAAATCTGTTACTTCTTTAAGATGGGAAAACATTTAATTGGTAAAAATCATGGGTGTTCATGGATTGTGAAACTGCAGGAAAAAAAGAAGGAAAAGAAAAAAAAGGAAGAATCAAATTTATTACTTCTACCACATGGAGAAAAATCTGTGTTATCAGTTCTTGTGCTCCATTAAATACAGTACTTAATTTGCACACTTTTTGCTTTAGCACTTAAAAAACTCATCACTGTATTGCATTTTTCCTTTAAATGTTCTCATGCAAAGTTTAAACAACAAACCTTTCTCAGTTTTCTCAGTCTGAGTTCATTGCTACAACTCTGAACTCATAGTCACCCTAACAATTCAGCCACTGGATGTTATTGTGAATGAATATTTGATGTAAGAAGTGTTGCAGTTCCCTTTACATTCTGTTTTATTCATCCTCTACTTTAACCTCTCTCTTCTCAAAAAAGAAAAAGAGAACCTGCCAGAGACTACACGAACTTGTAAAGACATATTAAAACTCAGGAGGCACACATTTAATTCCTAATTCACTGTGGGAGCTTATGTTGTGATTATGACCTATCTTCATTCTTTACAACCATACTCCTTACAATTTACCTTCAACTTTCTAATTTCTAGCCACACACTACCACTTCTGCTCAGATTCTCACCTATTTTTTCCTTAATCAATTCTCTCCTCAACTAATGCCTGACCATCACGCCCTTATCACTCATTCTTGTCCTTTCTTTCTTGAACAATCACATGTTTATTTTTCTGCCTTAATGTTTTCCTCCTCACACACCCAAGTCATGTTGTTTTGAGTCAGTCTCTTTTCTCTTACCATCTGTAGCTACTGTTGCCCCTTTGACATGTCCTGGGAATCAAGAGACTTGAGAAAAAAAAGAAAATCTTAAGTATTCTGTCTTTTGAAGGATATTACAATATTATATAACTGGTAATTTTAGAAAATGGATACACAAAATTAAGAACAATCACAAGCTGCACAATTTTAAAAACTTTGCAGATTTTAAGACTAAGAAACTAGTAAGTGGCCAGCCTTACTTTTAAATTTTAGAGATTGGGCTTTAAGAAAATGAAGATCTAATTACACACCAAGGTAATAACGTCAGAAGAAACATAATTCAATGGAAGAGGAGCAGTGCTTCAGGAGATTTCTTTCCTATCTCACCTCTAATATAAGGTTGCATTATTACAAGTATACGTACATATTTTGTCACTTGGTTTCTAGACAGACCAGATCTAATCTTTAGCTGGAGGGTCTATCATTCTCTTTGGCTACAGAAATTTTCATTTTTTTTCATCTCATGATCTATTCTAGCTAAGAGGAAAAATGTATTTTCTCTGCCATCTCCTACCCATTCTTATTTCCATTTTAGTTCCCATCAGAAGTCCTCTTGATCTTGCATACACCCCAAGTCCTAATATATCAAGCTTTAACTTACAAAGTCTTCCCATTGGGAAAACAAAAAAAAAAGAAAAAAAAAAGAAAATCATGCACATATACGTGTCAAATATATATAGTGAAATATAGAAACCCTTAAAACAACAGGATAAAATCTCAATCTGCACAAGCCTACATGAGCATATACCTCACTGATTGTCTGAAGAGGATACATTTATTTAAAACCCCACTAGGATGCAAGAGCTAAGGCTGCACGCAAGCCTGAATGCAAATGAAATGTTTAGAAAAATTCCTTTCCAGCCTCTCAAAAGATATTACTCATCAGGTGCGTGTGACATTGCCATCACCCCTAAACCTTGATCCAGCATTGATAAAATTTTGTTCAAAACAGCAAACAACATACATAGCACAAGCACAATATACTTTTCAAAAACTGCTGATGGCAGCTCAAAACTGGTTTTGTTTTCCTCAGATTAATTCTGAGATGCTCATTCTTCATATAAGGCTCTAGCACAGTTTCAGCTAAGCCTTCACTTAAAAAAAAAAAAAAAAGAGAGAGCGCGCAAGAGAGAGCGAAACAGACCAAACTGAAACACAGGATGTGTCATATGAACATCATCAGCACTTCTTTATTGTGCAGATGACAGAGCACTGGCACAGGTTGTCCAGAGAGACTGTGGAGTGTCTTCTTTATAGATCTCCCAAAGCCATGTGGACATGGGTCTCATCACCCTGCTCTGTGTACCCCTAAGTGAGCAGATGACCTTCACAGACCTCTTCCAACCTCAGTCTTTTTGTGATTGGTACTCTCTGCAACACTTAAAAAAAAATTCTGATCTTTTTTGATATAAAAGTGAAAAAGTAAGTTTCAATTAAAATTGTAATTGCAACTGTAATACCTTTAATCAAGATTTTTATCCAAAAGGGCTTGTAACTTTAAGAAAAGAATAGATTTTCTTCCTCTGATACCAAGCTGCAAGTCAAAACAACCCATAAAAATAATCTCTGAAAAGAAAAAGAAAAAAGTCATTGAGAAGTAGACTTAACAGAATTAACAACTTCATACTGTAGTCTAAAACTAACAGTGCAAAAGACTAGATCCAAATACTTGAAGCAAATGATTTTCCAAACAGAAAACCACTCTATATAAACAGATAATTCACCAAGGAGTTAAATCAATTACATACAAAGAAATATCAGTAAACTACATTTGAACATGAAGAAAAACATAAATTATGTTGTCTCAAATATGTAATACAACAAAACTGCTAATATATAATTTCTCTCACTGCCCTTACAAAAGTAGGACAGCTATGAAAATATTTTGTATTGGTATTTATATGTACCCATGAATTAGGGTAAGAGATTAGAGATCAGTTGTGTAAACTAATAATCCTCATAGTTGTTGTTCCGTAAACTTCATGAAGAAATAAAAAGATTTACATAGGAAAATCAACACTAAAGGATATAAAAAAATGTAAAAGAAAGCCAACTCTATCTAGCTGTTCAAAAATGCAGTTCTTAAGGAAAAAAATTCAAAGTTCAAAAGATAAAAACCATATAGATATTAAATATAGTTAGGCTAGGAAAACAACTTATACTTCTAGTACAAACAGAGGAAGTATAATAGCATTCTAACTCCCTCTGCTGGACTAGATTCATTGTGTTTATTAATAATTCTAATTGTAAAGCATTTTCTTTTAAGGGATTATTGATCAGATTAGGCAATTTCTTTCAATGAATTACTAGTCTTTTCTATAAAAGTATTTCTGAAAAAAAAAAAAACGAAAATTGTAAAATGTAATGTTAATCCTGGAGACCTTTTTTCTTATGGAAATCATAAGGAAGGTCAAACAAACAAACAAAAAAGCACTTGTTCAAAGCTTACAGCAAAAAAAACGATGTGAATTTTTCTTCGGAACTGTTCAGGAATTGGTAACACCAGTCCCTAACTGCTGTTTGTACTCTTCCCTTGTCAAACATCCGTGTTTTTTTTTTTAACTTCCATTTGCTAATCTGGTAGTCAAACTGCGCAGGGACAGACAATCGAGATGCAAATTACCTTCGCTGGAGATAGTGATCTCAGAGGAGTCCTTAAATACTTTGTCAACTCCGGCTCTTCACTTCAATCCAGATCCACTTACCTGTGGGTACTTCAAGAATACAGGATGATCAGCACAGATGGAGAAATATCAAAAGAAAAAAAAATAGAGATTTGAAATAGAGATTTAAGCTTTGAACTAAGTGTCAAGGAAGCCCTAACTTTCAGTAACAGAGAGCTGGTTGCTAGTAAACCTCTAATACTTAAACAAGAAAATCACACACAATAGCATCTGAGCACAGCACACTTCAGAAAAAAATATTTTTTGCAAGTACACCATGGTGTCTTGAACGTTTATTCTCTTCTGATTTGCCTTGTTAAGTTTAATTTCTAAACTAAGTTAAAAAAAGGAAAAAGTTTTAATATAAGTGAACAATTAAACTGATGTATGAGCCAGAGAACTGATACTTTAGCCAGAAGAAAAAAAAGAAAAAGCCAGACCATGAGGCTGCGAAGCTGAAAGATTTTCTAAATAAAATACAAATAAAATATGTTAATCATTATTACAAGTGACACACTAAGGGACACTAACTCTACCACGTTCTTAACAATATCTGTATAAATCCTCCATACTTTTGAAAAATATGAGTAATCATTATTTTCTGAGTAATCTCTGAAAATAAAATCTTCTGTCTTTCTCCAAGGTCATGGCTCTCGCAGGCACATGTGAAACGAACTACATTATTTTTCAATTAACATATCCCTCCTAATATAATTCCTTCAGGGTGGGGGGCAGGGAAGAAAAAACACACTATTTTGAGCCTCCTATCCTCCATCTTTTACTAACCCTTATCCATTAGAGGATGCCAAGTGTATTCCCAGAATAAATTGTAATTGTTAACTTATGAAGAAGGCATGTTTTAAAAAAGGAGTCAATAGGGAGAAGTTTCAGATGGGGCTACCTTTGTCACTTTTGTGTCAGTTCATTATTTATTAAATTTGTGTAAGTTATTTATGTTTGAACGCTGAAATTGCAATTAATTCATTCACCATGAGACCAAGTTAATGATGAGAGACATAGCTTTAATAAGAAGAGTGAAAATTAGAACGTCTGGGAGGTTTTATTTTCTTAGCACAATCATTTTAATCAGAAGTAATATCCAGTGAAACTCATCAATAATGAGTTTCTTGACTTTTCTTACATAAATACGGAAAATCCCTAACTGCAGAAGGGAATATCTTTTTAGCCTTGAAATAAAACCAAGTGGCCACCTTAGTAAAACAAAAAAAAATAAAAATAAATTCTGTCAACTTGCAATCTTTTACAGGGTGAAATCAGATGTCTGTCACAAACTAGCAGTGTTAAAATAAAGAGTTGTATCATAATTACATCTACATCAGGACCCTCAGGAACTGATAGCACATTGCCCCTTTTATCACAATCACAGCCATACGTGAACAGATATAATATTCTTGTAGCTCAGGAATCATTAAGGGCACTGAATGTTCAGATGATGTCTTAGAGGGTTAGACCTGTACATATGACAGTGTAATTATGGAGTATAGCCTAATGAATGTAGATGCTGTCCAAAAAGAAGTTATGACTTCTCCAAGTGTATCAAGAGTTTTCTGTCATCCCTGTGAAATTCAGATCAAAGAAGAAAAGAGAAAATGGTCAGATTTAAATAAGTAACAGAAACAAATGACAACAAATTAGAAAGTTACATTATTCATGTGGAAATCTGTCCACAGATGACCAGGCTAATGTATTTTTAAAAAAAAAATCATCTGCATTTTAATAAATATGGTCCAGTGATATGTTAGATGTGGGTTTAATTGCTTCACGTACATACACTGACTTCAGCTCCACAGATTCCCCAGAACACAATGCTGACTCTCCTTCTAGGCAGCATTCTCACAGTAGCCTAAAGCAGGCCATTGCCTAGTGACAAATTCTACTGAGCTAACTACTGATATTTTTTTCCAGAAATGTTTCATTTGGGCAATACTATCAGAAATGAATTTTGCACAAGATTTTGTTGTTGATTTTCTCCCTTCCCCTCCTCTCCCCTTTGTGAAATAGTGTGGAACAACAACAAGAGAACTGAGGACAGAATTAACTATTATAAATTAATTATATTAAAGCAGAATTATAGATTTCTTGTTTATTTTTACTTTCCAGGTTTTTCTAGAGCTGTGCAGCTCATGGAAATACTTCCTGCCACAGAAATGTTTCCAGATGCCACCTTCTCTGCCTTACATTTTTACCTAATGCATTGTAACCATTTAGCAAGTAGTAAACTCTGAATCAAAAGCTTTTATATCACAATAACTAAAAAGAGGAAGGGGGAGACACAGACAATAACAACCTTGAGTATGGGCAAAAGCTTGTTCTAAGCTGTTGTTTTACTGACAACAAAAAGGAAATCATTTCATCATCTCTCTGCAATCATAAAAGGGCTGAAATTGTCACAATCCATCTTCATCAAAGAAATATTTCCTTCCTTTTCACTCTTCTTTACTCATACCTTCTGTGGTGATGTTCCCATCAGCTCTAGGCAGTGAAGAAAAAAAAAACTTATCTGTTTCATAAGTAACAGCAATCTACTCTCTGTGGATGAATATTTGACCAGGAAAGTCTCATTCTTAATTGTTTTACTCCTTCATAGACATGGTAAACTATTAGGAAATGAACTTTTGCCAGCAGCTAAAGTCTGACATTTACAGACAGAGCATCCCTGTGCAGTGAAAGCTTGTGTAGACCTCAGAAAATTGCTGTCCAGGCTTCACAACCTCTCTAGTTTCTTGATATGATTTATTGCTATGTTGTAAAGTACAACTGGCTGACTGCAAACTAGCACTGGATGCAAACAACTTTTCAAAGACCTAATTAAAATGCCCTTGCAGACCCAAGAGAGTGAGCACCTGAACTCCTTTTGGTAATACAGCTACAGAAAACAGCATGCAGGTCCAAAGCTATATAATGCATGGTGGATCCAAGCTGAACAACAACACTAAAGAGTCGTTATTCACAGCAAAAAAAAAAAAAAAAAATGGAGCAAAGGCTGGTGAAGACAGAAGTAAAGGCGATTTTAACATAACCAGGAAAATGACAAAGCGACAAGTCTTGATGCACACAGAATTTACTGAGCTGGTCAGGCTGGGAGATTTCTGAGCAAAATAACTGAGAAACTCTGAGTAGTACCTCTGTCTTTTTTCAGTAATAGTAATAAAAAAAATTACACAAGATTAGTTCCATAATTTAAACATTTGACAATCCAATCTTGTAAGACCATTTCCCAGCTCTAAAATAGAAGTGTATAAAATAGTTGTTTTTGTGTGCTACTGCAGTGTTCAGAGTACTTCACCTGTTTCTACAGCTTCCAAGACAGCATGGAGCTAGGGGTGTATAAGAGCTGGGAGGGAACAGAATGATAACAACTGACCCAGACTAGTCACAGAAATGTCCCATATCAAGTGGCATCGTGCTGAACAATAAAACTGTGGGACTTGGCAAGGAGAAGGGACAGCTACTTGGTGACTGCCTAGGAGTCACTCAGCAGGTGGTGAACAAATGCATTGCACATTACTTAATCTGTATATTCTTTTCTCATCATTATTATTTTCCCTTCCATTCCATCCTATTAAAATGTGTTCATCTCAATCACTGAATTTTACCTTTTTTCAGATTCTCCATCCCACTGAGAAGGAGTGAGTCAACATCTGTATGGTGATTCACTTCCTGCCGAGTTAAACCTCAATGGTCAACTTCCAGAAGCATGACCGTAACAGTACAATAATAACCTACATAAAAGCTATGCAGCTATGCAAGTGTCAGAACTGTACAAGGTCAAAAGCTATTTTTCTTAAATACGAACTTAAATACGTTGCTTTAATACAATCTGCTCTGTTATTTTCCATCTTAGCATTAGTAGAGGAGCCAATATAAGACATAAGCATACTCATGCCAGTAGATATTTTCACTACAAAAGCAGATGATCCTGCTCCTATGAACCTCCTGAAATCTGGGCTACCCACAGCAGTAGTATGAAAAATACAGCTGTGTGACCCACTGAAGCATCCGATGTTGGTTTATTCTTTGGCCAGTGAACAGAGACACCAAACATTTCTCACTGTCACTGCTATATTTTATTTAAGAGGAAGAGAGCAAAGGAACAAACCATGAAGGTTGTCTCTGAACTTTCTATGCTGAACACAGGCAGCATAAACTAGCCATACAAAGCAGAAGAGCAAACAAAGCTTTGACTGTGCAGCATAGATTAGAAGACAATGAGGACAGTGAGAATTGAGGGGTATGGTTATTTATTTGAAATTCCAGATTAAATCCTAATACTACTGACTAGCTCCAAAAACAAGATTTTCTACAACATCCTTCTCTCCAAATTGAAAAGATAATGAACTTTTGTTTGATTGTTTGATGGACAAAGAACTGGCTGCAGGATGGAATCCAGAGAATGGTGGTCAGTGGTTCAATGTCTGGATGGAGAACAATGATGAGTAGTGTCCCCCATGGTTCAGTGCCAGGACCAGTATGGTTTAATATCTTCTTCAACTACATTGACAGTGGAGTCAAGATTACCTAGGCAAATTTGTGAACAACACCAAGCTGTGGGGTGCAGACAACACACCCAAGGGACAGGATGCCATCAAGAAGGATCTAGACAGGCTTAGGCAGTGGGTCCAAGAGAACCTCATGGGGTTTCAACAAATCCAAGTGCAAGGTCTTGCACCTGTGTTGCAGCAACCCCCACTACCAATACAAGCTGGGGGATGAAAGGATTGAGCACAGCCCTGCCAAAAAAGACTTCAGAGTACTGGTGGTTGGCAAGCCAGACATGACCCAACAATATGCCCTCGCAGCTCAGAAAGCCAACCGTATCCTGGGCTGCATCAGAAGAAGTGTGGCCAGCAGGTCAAGGGAGGTGATCCTGCTCCTCTACTCCACACTGGTGAGACCTCACCTGTAATACTGCATTCACATGTGGAGTTCTCAGTACAAGAGAGAAATGGACCTATTGGAGCACGTCCAGAGGAGAGCCACAAAAACGATCCAAGGGATGGAACACCCCTCCTATGAGGACAGGCTGAGAGAGCTGGGGCTGTTCAGTCAGGAGAGGAGGAGGCTCTAGGGTGACCTGATAGCAGCCTTTCAGTATCTAAAGGGGAGCTAGAAGAAAAAAAGGGAGCAGACTATTCAGCAGGGTCTGTGGTGATAGAACAAAGGGAAAGAGTTTCAATCTAAAAGAGGCGACATTTAGTTTGGATATAAGGAAAATGTCTTCTACAGTGAGGGTGGTGAGGCACTGGAACAGGTTGCCCAGAGATGTGGTGCATACCCCATTCGTGGAGACTTTCAAGGCAAGGCTGGTGGGGTCTCTGAGCAACCTCATCTAGCTGTGGATGTCCCTGTTCATTGTGGGGGAGCTGGACTAGATGATCTCTAAGGGTCCCTTCCAACTCTTAGGATTCTATGATTCTATATTGTTGTCAAATATAGTGAATCTGAATGCAGCATTTTTCCCCTATATATGGGGTCATTTTTGTTTTAAAGATACCAGGGATTAATGGATGTGTGAAAAGACTTTTGGTTGTATTTTCCCCATAAAGTGAAAGAGAAAAAGAGATATTTAACAATTTAATGACTTACAGAAAAATAGTGAGTTATCTTTAGCATACCTTGTTTTTCTTTTAATGAACTTGAGGCATTAAGCCTGTCAGTTAAAAAAAAAAGAAATATTTAAAATCAAAGCATTTTCTAAAAACAGTTTTTTTAATACTTTGCCTTTAAAAATAAATTTTTATTTGAAAAATACAATTTTCCTCTTTATTAAAATAATCCTGCATGTTCAACAAGTTATTCTAATAAACAGAAATGCTTTCATGGCCTCTTAATAAAAAAGTACAGATCATTTTCCCTGAAAAATGATTAGCCTTCAAATAATGAAAAGATAGGCTACTATTTTACAGGTAAGGTTTTCAGTAACAGCTGTTTTTCAAGTTTTATTTTTCCCTTTAAAATGAAGTACTATTTCAAGAGAGGTCCGCAAGACTATTTGCTTTGCAAAGTAAAAGCCCTTCTGGAAAGAAAGGAGTGGGATTTTTCCTGTTAATCTTGGTATTTATATGTATTTCTACTTTGTTCAGAAGTGAAATCAGAACAGCAACATGCTTGTTGCTATGACATTCCACTGATGAGTCTTATACCGGACATAGCCAGGCTACAGGTAAATATAATCCTTTTTGTTGCAAAACCACATTAAACTGCAAGTATCTGAGTACAAATCAACCTACGACAAGCATTGCTTGTGTTTGAAAGTGCTATTCAAAGATGTGAATAAAATATTCACCTTCAACAAAGTTAAATTATCTGTCAAGTTAAGCACTACTATGAGATGTAAGTTGGAAGCTAGGACTACACTTACCTAGATGGCATGAGAAATGTCTGGCACCCCAGAAGCCAATGGAGGAGACACGCATGTAGCTTGCTCCAGAGTGGTGTTGGAGTTGCTCCTTTCACCAGAATATGACAGTGATGCTGGTCTTGACATAAGAGTAACCTCGAGAAGTCTGGGCAGCTCTATTTCTGTCCTTCCTAGCTTATTTCAGTTCCCATATTCTCTTGACTTAGCATCCAGAGCTGTTGCCCATCATATTAGTGTGGTGCTAAGCAGCTGGTGTTCACTTGCGAAAGAAGCGTATGATCTGCACAGTGCTGTAAAGCTCAGTAAAGTGCTATGCTTTCAAGGAAGTAAGAGATAAAATTCAACACTAATTTCTCAGTATTTGTTCACAGAAAGTGTCACCAATAAAACCACATACAGACACTTGTTTTCCTCAATTAATGAAAATATTTCCATTGTTGGCCTTGTTTTTTCAGATTATGGCAATTTTAATTAGAAGACCATACATCCAATTACAAGAGTACATAAGATACTTATTGATAACATTGTGTTAACTCTATCATAAAATAAAATCTACTACAATATAAGAAGGGTAGGGGGTGTGGGGAATGAAGTAAAACTAAAAATCATATAGGATAGTTATTTAATAACACTGGAACTGAGTAAGAAATACTTGATATTTGGCTTTCCCCGTTTTATTATTCATCCTATGACAAAAAAAAAAAAAGTGATTAGAACGAAAGATTATTTTATTCAAGATACATTGTTTTGGTAAATCCTCTATTTCAACCTCACAAATTAGAGAAAGGAAATATTATGTTTGAGGAAATAAAAAGAGATTGATTGGCAATAAGATGATCACAGACAACACTCAGCTCCGGTCCCACTGTCAACAATGTAATAATATCTATCCGCTTCCACTACTCCATAACTCGGCCTCATGTGATCAACAAAATTAAATCTACTTTTTGTTTCCATAATTCACTGCATAATTTCGGAAAGATTAGAACTTATTTTATCCATCTTGCTACAGTTTATATTTTGAGTATGTGAAAAATATCATAAATTCTTCTCCCCCCCCTTTTTTCTGTCTGTATATCATATGTACTCAGAAGCTGATTGACAGCCTTTTGTTTTACTCTGAAATGCTTCCCATATTATTGTGGTGCTGTTCTGTTTCTTAATTTACAGCTAAAAATAACTATACACTGTTCTAGAATTATTGCTTATGCTAAATGTATCTTATGTTCAAAAATAAGAAAATAATGAAAACAGAGTCATCCTCTCATAAGCTGCAGAAAGTTGATATTTACGACATCCACTGTCACTAGAATTTCAAGTTTAACCAAGCCTACAATCATCTTGGATATAACACAGAATAAGTTTGCTTATTTTAACAGTACTCTACATTTCAGAAAAATAAGGATATAGAATTTAATCTATAAAAAAAAATTAAATCAGGAAAATAAACACAACTAGACAGATTAAAATAAATAGCTATTTTTCCAGCATGATGTAGTAATATTTCCATTCTTTTTGTTCCTTCAGGATCAAGGAGAAAATACAGCACATAAAGCATACTCACAATTTTTCTCTACATCACATGATATGGTTCACATCTTAAGAAAGTTCAAAGCTTACAATCCACCAAATTAGAAACTGGTTCCCACAGTAAAAAACTTCTGTCATATCTGCTACCAAGCTTTCCTTAAATATCTCTTCAAGGGGAACCTCAATTCAAAGGAATGAGAAAGAAAAAAGTCCTCTTCAAAAACTGTGGCTGAAGGTGTAACAGCAGACCAGAAAGAAACAGTATAGGCCTACCAGTGGCAAGAAATAGTATGAGAATCTGAATTCCAGTGCTGAGAACAGATGGAGCATGCAGCCATCCGCAAAACAGAACAGAATTCTACTCAAAGACAGTAAGTAAATTTTTCCAACTCCAGTTGTAGATCAATGGAAAACAAAATGGAATTCAGAAGGTCAAAAAGTTAGTGAGTTTGTAATGTTTGGGAAGAAAGTGATTTCCTGGCACTAGCTGAAAGAATTCTAAACTCTAGGAAAAAAAAAAAAAAAAAAAAAGAGTTCATTAGTATGCACCTTGAATGTTGGCTGGAACACACTGTTTGAGAATTAGTTGGATTTTCTTCCAAATATAAGCATTGAAATATTAATAGATTATTTGAAGAAAAAAAAAAGACGGGAAAAGAGAAGAAAAAACAATCCTCAAACAAAGCAGATTAGGCTACTGAAGTGTGTGCTAACATTCCAATCAACAGCTACAGCACTCTTTGCAAGATTGTTATGTTTTGTTTTGCTTTTGTGGAGATTGTTTTGGTGGGTTGCTTTTTTGTTTTGTTTTTAAAAAGGATGACAGAAACATGTCTCACGATGAGAATCTTTGGATCAAATGAATTATTTTTATACATTAGGAAGATATGCCAAGCTTACTGTCTTTGCAGGTTTTGATCTCTACCTAATCTAGCAAGTTCCACTGCTACTTTCAAAGATTTTTCAAATGCCCTTGTAAGTTAGACATATATTTAAATGCTTCCAGCAGTAAGAGAAAAATATATGTCTTTCTCAGTTTACATCATCTAAATAGTTTGATTTAGAGTTTTTTCCTCTAAAAATTTAAGCAGGTTTCCCTTCTTTACTATCATTTATTTCCAAAACAAAAATAAAAACACAAATGCTTTGCATGACCTAACAAATTACTCACAATGAACATTCCATTATTCAAAACGTTCATATTATTTTCTTCATCTACAAAACATACTGTTTGCTTCCTGAAAATACATTGACTTTGAACAGAATATTCTGCTTACCCATTTAATACTTCTGAATTCATGTATCTTAAACATCTATTGCTTTGGTAAAGCTTGGAGTTCTCAAAAACCTACAACTACTCAATGGGGGAATAGAAGAACAGAAGCTGATCTCTTCTTTCTAGTGACAGTGACACGACCTGAGGGAGTAGCATGGAACTGCACTGGGGAGGGCCATAGTGGGTGTTAGGAAAAGGTTTGTAACCAGAGGATGGTCAGGCACTGGAGCAGGCTCCCCAGGGAAGTAAGTGGTCACATTACTGAGCTTGTGAGTTCAAGAAGGATCTGGACAACAATCAGTCATATGATATGATTTTTAGGTGGTTCTGTGTGCAGTCAGGAGTTGGACTCAGTGATCCTTATGAGTTCCTTCCAACTTGGGAAATTCCACAACTGGAAATGAGAAACACCGTACAATACCTTTGTCTTCATTACTTCAGCTGCATCACAAAGTATGATATGCTTTACAGTAAACACGAAGAGCATTATACAAAATAGCCAGTAAAACAGCTTAGACATCCTTTGGCTGCACACTGAAAGCTAAATATCCCCATAGCAATCACAAGAGTTATACTGGCTACAGTGGTTATAAATGCACAGGGATTTAGGAGGACTGCCTAAAAATATTGTCTAATATTGTCTTACGGAAGGGATTTGAATGCCTGCCTTCATCCCAAGCAAATATCCAGACCACTGAACTGTTAGAAATGGGAATAAAAGAGATCACCATCTTCTCCAAGTTTGTCTTTTAAAGGGCATCAAAAGCATTCAAACCTAAAAGATAGCTCTGTAAATTAAAGCAGCAAAGATTCCCAGGATTAAAAACAAAAATCCTTTCTCTATTTCAAAAGATCAAAAAAAATTTAAAGATGGTTTCTCAGTAAATTCCTCAATAAATTCTCAGCTACAAAACACTGTTTTTTAGCATAGTCACAACTCTTAGCTATACATTTACACAAGTGATCAACAAGAGCCTGAATGTCATGCTAATAAAAACCTGCAAAAGCAGAGGAGACCCGTTGCCACTGAAGTGCGCCACCGACTGCCTCACTGTGTTCACATCCACTGTTTGGTCTCCATGAGTACAGCAAGCATCAGTGAACATCAATAGGCACAATTTTTTCTGCATGGAGGAACTCAGTGACATACCTTTGCTTCATTTGCACTTCCACATCAGACACCATTCTGTCAGACTGCCCCTCTGCTGCCATTTGTCAGATATCAACAAAATGGAGCAGAATATTGGTAAGGAAAAATCATCCTCTACTGACATAACACCAACATCCCCCTCTGACACTGTGGGCCAAGATAATAAAATAGGAGGCATTACTTTTGGAGCAACCCTTGTACATTTCAGAAACAAGGACAACAGGCAAGTATCAAATAAAGACTGCAGCTTCTCTAGGAGGGAAAAGGAACAGAATGAAACAGATTTATTTTTTTATAAAGCCAAAGATGAATTTTTGAGTTTTATTCTCAAGCAACTGATAATGCAAGATGTTATACTGTATGTGAACTTCAATATACAGCACAGAAGATGCACCAGACCCTTAACTGCCATAGTCTGTTAGTGGCAAAGACAAAAGTCAACTGTTTTATTACTGAGAGCAGCCAGCACTATACACGGCTGCAACATGCTCTCATGCAGTTTTACCTTTTCATATTCAGATACTATATATCTGTCCCTTAAAGAAGATTATTCAATTCATCATCCTGCATCACATTCACAGTTTTACTGACACTTCAGGCAAAGCACATTCTCTCAGTTGATCTATGTGTTGTTGCAGTACCAGTGCATTTTTTACACATAATCCATTTCTTAGAGACAAGAGAATGTTGTACATTTTTTTTATAAGACCAAAGTAAACCTATCCAGCTGAGATATGTAAAAGCTACTTATGATGCAAAGACAACTATAAATTTGTCATGGTGCTAATACCACTGCATTTCTTTAATTGACTTATTCCAGAAAGTGAGAAAGAAGAACGTTTCCTCTAAAATTACTAAGCAACACCCAATGAATAGCTCCAGAACTTACAACTGCTTTATTGCATATCTGTGGTTTAGCTATCATTTTGAATGTGGTTCTTCCTTTTGATGCCCAAGCTTAAGTTTAATTAAATATTAAACTGAGGCTTAAGGTGATCACTTTTTTAGGTTACCCAACAAGTGATCTGTGTATGCAATTGTCATAGTCTTTTCTTACAGAAGCAGAAAAGTTAACATAATCTTTCAGATTTTCTCCAAATGCTAACTTGTATAAAAGAATGAATGCATGCATGTATGTGCGCACACACACACACACACACACAGATTATCTTAAGAATCCAAAAAGATGCTTTTTGTGTTCTTAAATTTAACACTTAACATATCAATCAGGAAAGCAATCCTGGAATAATTTCATCCACTCTGCAATTTCCCAAAGACAGAATCAAGAATATCAGACCTTTCCAGACTTTGCCAGGAGACCAGAGGACATACTTAGAAATTGAATCAAAGAGACAACTTAAGCATTGTGCATTAAAATAATTTGCACACTGACTTTGCATAGTCACTCAGACTCTACTACTTCTGGCATATATGAAAGCAGGTAGAGTGCATAAAAGCAAAAACTCAGGATTAAGGGAATTCCCAGTCAAGTAGGGAAATTTCTTGAAATGTTTCAGGTAGACATATTTCAAGCCTGAAGATTTGTGTAAAGTCTTAGCACTTCACAGCAATTGCTACCTGATTCCTACTTTTTCTTTTTTTTTTTTTTTTAAATATACACAGATCTCTCTCCTTATCCCAGTTCTTTGTGTCCCAAATCAAACAAATAAGCAGGACAATTATTGGAACAAAATGTGAACCTCCCTCTCAAGTAAAACTGCAAGAAAAAACATACGCTACACACACTCACTGCACTCTGTTGAACAACATATATTAGCTGCATGAGTTGCAACTTAGAAGTCCTCAGTACCGCAACTAGTCAATATACTCCAACTGAGACGAAAAAAAAAAAAAGCGTGCATATGCCTTTAAATCACTAAGTCAAAGAAACCAATAAATAGCACAGCCAGCTAGAACAGAGCCTGTCAAGATAACAGCCTGAAGCTGGTAGGTAAGATTTTTCTCTAGTTCAGGATCTTTCTCTGTAGAACTAGTATCAAAGAAATTCTCACAAACAAGGCTAAAACTGTTTGAAATATCATCTCATCCATCATCAGTTATCAAACTCTAGGAAGGGAACCTGGTACAATTTGGGAACAAATGCAAAAACAATCTTCTCATATTACTGTACAGACAATTTCTCAAAGAATTAGTGCTCATTAGTAACTATTGAAAAAAAAAAACAAAACAGGACGAATCCATGTCTAAACTGCATTTCACTGTAAGCAACCAAGCTGTAGTCATGCTTCTTCTCATACGATTTTCTCCCTCAAAAAGCTAAGCTCTCAGCACAGACTATCCAACAAATTCCTTTGAACTCAGGCCCTGACAGTAAGAAAAAGACAGTAAAATTTAACTTGCTGCACTGAAAGGATTTTACTTCCCTGATCAGTGATTGAGAAGTAACTCTTCACAAGGAAAGCATTTATCAAAGTAAATAAGAGACAGCTCAGATTACTGGAAAAACATAAAAAGTGTCTTCTTACCACAGGCTTCTTAACCTTCTAGAATGAAATGGATAGAGTTACAGCAACAGGTTGAAAGAAGGGAGAGCGAGATCAAAGTTATCTTTCAGCAGATGAAGAAACTGCAGAGGGAACAAGGCTCTGCAATGTGCAGAGCACTGGAACCAAGTCAGGCAGCTCACAAGTGAATTAAATGAACAAAGGTGTGGTCTAATTAAGCCTATTCCCATTTTTTTCTTTCTTTCTCTGTAGTCAGAGTAAAAAAAATCAGCTGTTCTTTTGTTTGCTTTGAAAAGAAAGCTAGGAACATACATTAGTTTGTGAAGTTTGGTAGTAAGCAGTTTTCTAGATTTGTACACATGCTGAAAACACTTTAAGCTGGTAATCTGTACATTTGCTGGCTCATGGAATTTGCACTTGCAAAAATAGCTACTGTTCCTATCTTGTAATGGGATCTGCACAGAGGACTCTTCTGCAAAGCATCTCAATAAAAGTTAATTTCTGTGTAAGCCGATCTTTTTGCTGGAATAGGCTTCGTAGTCATAAACTGTGCAAAGTAAAAAGCATCTGTAAATAAAGGACATTGGACATATTCACAGAAAAATATACAGAAAAGGAGGAGAAACAAGATTTAACTGTTTTGTTAAATATACACCTGGCTATATTTAATGGCTTACAGTTTCACAAAACTGTCATGTATCATACAGTAACATCCTTCTAGAAATAACTTGTGAGTTTTGCCTGAAAAACCAGAAGATATTTATTTTAGGAAAACAACAACAACCTCATTACATGTGTAAATATGGATAGAAGTTTAAAATTTGTCTAAAATAGAGAACAATTTATCTCTTCAAAGAGCTGGAAAACAAATCAGTTCTAAATTGTTAGTACCAGCATTCATGAACTAACATTATTAGGGATACCACTGCCAAACATATCACATCTTTCAAAAAATTCATATGACAAATGAAACACACCAGATGAAATTATATTAGATTAAGGATCACAGCTGACAGTTATTTACTTAAACATTTTTCAAGAGAGCAAGGCTTTAATCACCTCTCAGCAAGTATTTAATGGTTTGGCGGCACACAGTATCAACCATTACAAGATGCTAAGGAAAATTGAAGAGTTGAGATTATATTTCTTAGGTATTAGTAAATTGCAGGGCAATGCCCTAGTAACTGGAATTGTCACTTGTTATTGCATAGCAAAATTTGTAAAGATGGCTATAATAATAGAAGCACAGATGTCACAGGGAAGGATACTGTAGATTCATACAAACACCAGAATGAGAAAATAGAACATGCACTAAAATAATCAGGGCTTAAAAGCTATGTTACTAAAAGGCATCACTTGAATTTACATGAGTGCAAAACAGGATCGATTTGTGGGTATCTCTGTTCTCTTCATTGAAGTTATTATTTCCCATAGAAAAGGAGGAAAAAGAGACATTTTTCTGAGATCCAGCACCAGAACGGGGCTCAAACAGATCAATGAATTCAACAGAGCAGAATCAATGCACACTGTGGAACCCCAAAGATAATTCAAAGGTCTGCTGGAATCACTCATTTCTGTTGGAGTCAGTTGGTGTAAAAACTTCACAATGGGGGACACAAATCTTTTTCTGGAGGACAAGTCACTGTTTAGTTAGATGTTAATGTTATTAACAAGCATGGTCTTGATCATGTGACCCAATGTTATATATTGTTCCCCTGTGCCTTCCTCAATTAGATGTATTTTTACACTGAGTAGATGCTAAATAAAATAAACTACCCTGCACAGACTAGTCCTACAACAACTCTGAAATATTTTAATATGTATTTTATTTTCATCTGATTTCCAACTATAATTCATTACTAACCTGGAAAATCTCCATACCCCACTATTGATTTGTACATGCTGGCATGTCATATACTAGGATCTCTTTAAGCATGTCTGAAGAGTTGGTGGTGCATTTCTGCAACAGCAACAGAGGGTCACATCCACTGTTGCAGATTTTTATGAGTACAGTATGCAGAGTCTTGTTCATCACTGTTGAAAATGCATAGCTAAAAGTGGTGACTGTGTTGAAAAATAGTGTTTTGTAGCTGAGAACTTACCAAATAATGTTATTGTGCTCTTTGAATCTGTCATAATTTCAGTGGAAATAAATAGGAGATATTACTTCTGGGGCAACATATGTACTTTGAGTGCAACCTTACTGAGATGCCACGTGCTCCTTGCTGCTTAATGTTATGCATTTTTCATAAGCAGAAGTATTTTTATATGACCACCCACCATTCAAAATCATTTATTCTCTTTTTAGGAAAAGACTGTCTTTAAAAATTAAGTAAAAAGTTTAAAACAATTTTACAGTGATGCTCTAAGAACAATTAGCATCTTCCTAAAGAAGAATATACAGATATATTTCTTACACAGCTGAGACACATTTTCTCAGAGGTATTTCTGCTGCACAAGGGTAGTAATTAGATGCCACTTTTAAAAAGTATTTTAAATACAAACTAACGAATGTATCCTCTAGTAGATTAACCTTAATATACTTCATTCTCATGCAAAAATCACAATGGGTATCTGGAGGTTCATAATTTCCTCTGATGCATAAAACTGTGAAAATAGTATGTCTCAAATATGATTTCATAAAGAAAAAGAGCAGCTGCCACTGTGTAGGATCTTGGCAAATGACATATACAGAAGGAAATTGTCCTAGTTATATATTATCTGCACTGTTATCTTTATATGCACATGCATATAGCAAATCTTACTTTTGTCCATTACTAAGCGGGAGCATTAATCTATGAGAGCTGGTAATTGTCAACTTACGTATCAGGTTTATCAATCCAGATTAAATTCACCTTTAATTGGTAAAGCTTTTAAGTGTTTCAAGTGCTCTTATTTTCTGAAGCTTTAAACTACCATATAATGCTGCCATTTGCAAAGGAACTGCTTACTTATATTCTGCAAGCCTACCAAATAAATATTTTACAGTAACTTGTGAATCTATATAGAATTGGCTGTAAAACATAGAAAATTCTAAATTTCTTTCATTTTGAGACAGACAGAAGAGCCTACATGAAAGAAAAACAAATTACATTACTAGATTAAAATTTACTATAATACTTGTTTAGCTGGCATTTATTCATAAATGTTGATATATTTCATATTAGTAGAACATTATAATTTTATTCAAGTTTTTATGTAAGTGTACTCGGTATTACCACAAAGATAAATCCCCAAAATAGAGTTTTAAATAAGATTTGGCTTTACTATTAAAGCTGACTGGCAATAAATGATGACATACAGGATATTTACATTAAAGATCACAGAATCACAGAATTGTAGGGGTTGGAAGGGACCTCCGGAGATCATCAAGTTCAATCCCCCCTGCCAAAGTAGGCTCCCTAGACCAGGCTGCACAGTTAGGTCTCCTACACTTAAGATATTTCTAAACATTAATAAGATCACCTCTAAGTCTTCTTTTCTCAAGGCTGAACAGACCCAGCTCACCCAGCCTTTCCTCACAGGGGAGATACTCCAGGACCTTTATCATCTTAGAGGCCCTCCACCGGACTCTTTCCAGGAGATCCCTGTCTTTTTTGTACCAGGGAGCCCAGAACTGGATATAGTGCTCCAGGTGAGGCCTGACCAGGGCAGAGTAGAGGGGGAGGATCACCTCCCTTGACCTGCTGGCCTGCTGGTCCTTTTAATGCACCCCAGGTCCTCCTGAAAAAATTAACAACATTGACAAAGTTCCTTATAGCATACTTTGGTTTTCTTAAAACAGCTACCAAAAAAAATATTCAGAAAGAAATAGCTTCTCCTGATAGCTTGTCAACTGCTACAAATAAGAAGCTATCAGGACAAGCTAAGAAATCAAGTCTTTCTGGTTTTACAGTCTTCCAGATATTAGGTAAAGTAGGTGCAAATTACATGCTGAATTATGAGTTCAGGAGCTCCTGGTTCATATGATTTTGTAAAAAAAAAAGTAAATGTGAAGATGAGTCCAGTTATATGTGTAGAAACAAACAGGACTGCCCTGTATGCAATGAAGTGCAGCGCTGCCTCTTTTCCCTGTGTTGACAGCCTTAGCCACAGCTCTCCCACAGCACTGTACCACAAAGGGATACTCTTTGCTTTCCACCATTAGTCTTTATACTCAATAATCATGCAAAGTTTGAAAAAAAACCAACAAAATAAAAGGGGTTTCTTGTTACAAAATACAGAGTGCTAGACAATTTGTAACCTGTCTCTGAACCATGATTTAAGACATAAATAGGACCCTATGAAAAAGATACCTGACATCATTCCAAAAGGTGAATCAGCTTCAGAAATACGAAAAAAATCACAATAGACAACTCAGTGGTACACAAGTGAACAAGCCTAGGCCAGGACCCTGTTGCAATACTTAGCAGACACAACAAACTGCCGTATCCACTTGCTATCAAGGCATTCATAAAATCACAGTACCTACCAGCAATAGCTCAGTCAGCGTCATCTCCAGAGTGGAATGGATTTGCTGCTTCCTTGCAACAGGGAGTATCACTGAAAAAAAAGAATATTTTTAGATACCTGCTATTCAGTTAATGCCAAAAGGCATGGAATTATATAGTGAGAACATGCTTCAATTAAAACATGCTAAAGGAAAGTAAAACATCTTTATCCACTATAAACATACAGCTACTTCAGGCAAAATGAAATAAAAAAAAATATGCACTAAAAATCTTTTGAGCTACAGTCTCTTTAATCTTCCTCCCATTCAAAGTGTGAATATAAAATAAAGCAAATTATTCTTCCATGTTTCTTTATATCAGATTTGTTACTACTTTTTTCTCATATTCATTTTTCTTCATCATTTTTACCAGAATTTTGATAAGTAACTTGTACAAAGGAAAACACATACGAAGACATTAGGGAGGGAATACAGTAAGGAGTAATATAGGAAAAAGGGATTGCAGCTAGACACCCCAAACATGATCAGCGCTCGGTTGTGCTCCTGCATGTTATAAACATAAAATAAGTGGTAGCCTTGAAAATTGTATATTACATAGAGACAAATAGATTAAAGGTGACAGAAAACAAATATTACCATAGTATTACAAATAGGAAATAAACTCAAAGTCACACCAGAATTTTGCATTGAATTTAAAATATGACCCCGAAACCTCAGTGGCTGTCCCAGTGGTTCCACATAAAATAGAATATTCAAATAAACACCAGGAGAAATACCTTTTTTGTTCAATGGAAAGAAATCTCTTTTTAGGATTTGACTGTTTTGTTTAAATATGTTTGTATTCTCATGCAGCTCACAGATTGACATGGCCTATTTTATGAAGAAAACCCTTTTACTAAACAGTATATTTTGCCAGAGGTGGTATAAAATTCTCTCCTCAATCATGGGCAATGCAAATTTTAAGTAATGCAGCCCATACTGACTCTTCAGATATGTGTCAATGCCGAAATCATTAAAAAAAAAACATAAAACCATGTCTTAAATTAGGTGTATGATCATGCCATTTTCATGTACATAATACATTCTCCCATTTTCATTTAAATAATCCTACAATAGGATCAGATAATCAGCATAATTTCAGCAAATGTTTTATCTTTTCCCTCAATCACAGCTTTTTCTGAGACTAATTCCACATTTTTTTCAAAAGCAAACCAAGGTAAATATTACAGATGGCATAGAAAGATTGTTTTTCATTCTTTTTTAAGAACTTTGTATCTTCTTTATGTTTCTCTATTCCAGTAGCGTAATCATTTGTCAGCAGAAATTGGGATGACTGGATTATCCAGTGAAACAATATGAAAAATAAATCCCTGTAAGTGACTTAGGAGAGTAAGAACTGATGAGCTGCAAGAATTATGCTAATAAGAATGACATCAAGAGTGTAACATTTTCATAGTTTGATTGCTTATGCCAAATGTGGTATCCCATGTTACATGAAACCTGTCTAGTGCAATATCAGACATGCACTGATTAGACAATTAGTATGAGTAAGTCACAGCTTCAACACAAGAATGTACTCAGTAACTCCAATTAGTAAAAAATCAAGTTTGTAGCAGGTAGATATCTTGTAGATGTGAGAGAATATGCATTCTTCCGTGCTGATGGAAGACCAGAGCTCATTATGTACACAAACCAGCACCAAAAATATCTTAAGTTTCTACTCTTTTGATAAAAACAGAAAATGTAGGGCACAAATATATATATATATATATATATATATATATATATAAGAATGCAAACAATGACTGCATGCATGTTGATACTCAGTAAAGTCTTTGAGGCATAGATTTTTACGGTTGTTTTGATGTTAGCTTAGTCTTTCCTACTACATCAAAACACAAAATGCAGTCTCACACTGAAATATAACAATGCAGAGGAATGTGAGGAGTAATGGTAGATTTATTGCAGTGAGTTATGAGGACTTCTGTCCTCTCTACTCTGTGTCAGTTTTTACTAGTGTTTTCCTGCTATCTAAGTCAGGAGATGCTCCACACACAGCAGCTAGGAGTGCTGGCATGTTATCTTCCCAGCAACTCCTCCACTAGAGACCCAACATTTCATGCATTCAGCACATAGGTACAGCCCAACAGGAGAGGATGCTTCTCTTCTTCATGGACATCAGAGTTGCTTCTCTCCCAGTGACTGAATTTACTTACTTCAGGAGATGTGTGCCTTTACTTCCTGTAGACTTTCTCCAAAGGCTTTTTTTGTTGTTGTAAGACTTATGAACATCATCAACACAAATAGAAGAAACCAAAACTCTGAGGAAAGTAACTTATCATAAAATAAAGAATCTTCCATTAAACCACAATTTCCTGCTAGAAATAAAACATTAACAAAAAAATCAGTTGAAAGTCTTTGCACACAAAAATATACAGAAAGAATATATCCCAGTTAGTGGACTATATTTTGAATACTGAAGAGCTTTTACAATAATCCTAATAAGGAGAAATGGCATTCTTTGTTTTGCACTTTATTAAATGTGAGTATAAATTTTCATCTTATTAGGAAACTGTTCTGTATACTATAACATCCTCTCAAAGTTAATTCTTGGTCTGTATCTCACACAGTATGAGGTATGAAAGACACTGAGTTTTCAAATTAGATTTTCAATAGCTAAGAATCAATATGAAAATTAGAAAGTCTATTTGCTTAACCAATCCACATTCTTTTTCCAGTTTTCAAGACAACCAATGCTCTAAATTGGATTTTGTTTAAATTAGATCTATAAAATTGGATTTTAAGGAAATCTAAAAGGACAAATCTTAATTGGCTTAAGCTGAATCATTTTCTTTTCAGATGCATAAAGCTGAAACATTATTTCCTGAAAAAAAAAGAAATGTTAGATGCATAGTTATTGTATTGTGTTGTCACTTGAAGTGTAAGCTAATTGGATAATGTTACACATTTAACCATAACTGCACTTTAAGCTGACAGTAGTATGAACTAAATATTTCAACATTCATAATAAGCAGACTCGCAGTTCATAGCATTTTTCCTGTGTTCTAAATCAGAAAGATTAAAATAACCCAATATAAATCATAATTCATGGAACTAGTGAGAAACTAGGGAGTGCTCTATTAAAGTCAGCAGAAAAGTAAATTAAAACACTAAGACACAAAGAGCAATCCAGATCTAGAAAAAGAAAAGACAAAAAAAAGAGGTTCTTTGTCTGTCTTAGAAGACCCAAGAAATCACAGAAGAAAAATGATAGGAAATGCCAGAGCGATGATTATCATGAAATAAAACAATTAAAGTGATAATATGCAAACAACAGAAAATAAAAGTGTAGAGAATACACTGGTGCCGGGATATTGCTTACTAATTACACATATACTGATTTCATCTAAGTGGTCCTGACACTATAGGATAGCAGAATGTGTTTTTGAAATTCTCAAACCATGCGAACTGGTTAGTGTTTTTACTACTAGTAAGTAGAAGATAGTGTTTTTACTACTGCTTGCTGGATGTAATTGGTACCTGAAGGCAAATTGGCCATAATGTGAGAGAAAGCAAGATTAAGGCTGAAAGACCAAGCAATCTACTTTTATTTCTGCTTCCTTCTGACAGGATTTCAGCTTGTTAGTAGTGTCCGCTTCGTTTATGTGCACAGTATTAATTCATCCTCTGTGCTTGTGCTTTCTGATTGAGAGTGGACCTGTCTTCTGAGATGTTTTGTTTCTTTTTCCCTTTGCTTTTGGTAAGCTGGGAACACTGCACACCCAGTGAGTAGAGAACATCCAGCCCTGGCCTCGCTGCCTCTCTGGCCTGCCAGCTGCTGGTCTGTCCTCCCGGCAAGATCTGAGGAAAGATGGAAAACAAAGAGTTTTCTGAGAGGGTGATGTGTAGACTTGGAGTGGTAAGACTTGATCTTGGGGTCAGGTCTTGTCCTAAAGCTGCTCCCTAGCTAAGGTTCCCTAGTCAAGCTCACAAAGCTACTTTGCCTGTACGCTCAAAGCTGCCCCTGCTGGTTCATTTGTGTGCTGCTCATCTCTGACGCAGCCTTTCCATGTTCTTTAAATGGGAGCAATCAGTAGTGTAGGAGTACTACCTTGCACAAGTGAGGAAATGTGTGTGTGCACAGTTGCAGAACCTTTCTCGCTCAGGATGGGCCTCTGTGTGATTCAGTGGCTGGAGTTTCAAGACCTTCATGCCAGGGTAAAGCACACTGTAGTAGTCTATTGTGGATATGAGGAAGACTCCAAGTGGCGTCATTTCCTCCCCTCAGAGGAAGGAATGCAGGGTTCAAAACTATTGAAGATGATGGAAAACAATACTCTATTTACAGTTTTCTGATTTCCTGGTCCAATGTTATTGTTCCTTTGTGTTGTTCCTAGAAGTCTGGTGTCTGGAGTTTTGAATGTTTTACATATACATATTTTTTCTTTTAGAGAATGGGCATTAAAAGTACCTTCCTCCCTGCAAACTCATGAATGAAATTAAAAAAAAATAATAAATCCTAAAATAGCATTCCATATCCTTATGTAACCTTATGTGGAAAGACTCTGTGAGGCCTCAGCCTGTTTGTGTAATCAGTGTGGGTGTTTTGGTAAGCAGCAATATTTCCTGGTACAAGCAGTATGCAGTGCTGTCAAACGCTGGGTGAGTATTAACAGATGACAGCTGCCACTAGTGAGCTCTGCCTGCGCTTGTCTGCAGCAACAGTGCAGGTACTTTGATGGTGTGTTGAGGCTAGTGTCTTTCTTAAGTTAAGTAGCAGTCTTGCAAACTGTCCCCGTGCACTGATTGGGTGTGACAGTTTTCCTTATACTGTTTTTTATAGACTTAATATCTAAAAAAATCTTTAAATCCTCCCTGATTTGAATGGAAGATGCTTGAAAGCTTTGGATTATAGCCTAAAAGAAAGAGGCTCTATATCAGGAAAAGGTAATAATAAGCTCTCTTGTCTTAAGGTCCCAGCGTTCAAACAAAAATTGCATTAAGATCATGAGTAAAAATTCTCCTGTAATCAGGCTTTTGTCTTTTGTTCCTTTATTTAAAAAAAAAAAAGAAAGAAAAAAAAAAAGCCAGAACAACAAACCCATGTGTTCTTTGTGTTCCTGAAGAACACATGCTTCACAAAGTGAAATTGTGCAGTTATGTTGGGAACTTGTCAAAAATGATGACTGGCCATAGACCTACGTATGACCTACAAAAAAGAGTCTATGCTTGAATAGGGGAAGGAGGAAAAAAAAAAGGGCCAGTGAGAGAAGAAAGTCTGGAGCTGGGGAGGGTTATTTCTCTCCACTCTGTGTCATATTTTGTGAAATTATTAGTTTATTTGACTGTATGGCAATCTAGCCATTCAAATGGAATGGGTTTATTCCTGTAGCTCTCTTTTGGATGTGAATATGCTCCTTTTCATTGTTGTAAGATCACGGTGATCATTGTAGCCTTGAATAAATGAAATCTTTTTCACTGGATGTAAATGAGATTACCATGTAAATATCCTCTGATATAATTAATATTTAGCAGGTGATTAGATAGTAGCATAAAGAGAAATGGTCAGGGAGCTAATAATACTCTTTCTGATAGTTATCAAGGCAATGAAGAAATAAAGGATGACATATTGTTTGCATTTGCACTGTTGAAGCAAATCATGAATCAAATAAAAGCCAGGAAAATATTAATGATTGCATCTCCATGGAAATTGGCTCATAACCCTGTAAGCAAATGAAAATTCACAAGGCCAGTTCATGACAGGCAATAGGGGCATGTAACAATCTTTTGTTTGTTTGAAGCAGTATGTAAAATAAAACTAATTTAAATTTTGGTATGGTTGTACTCATGTTAGAATGGCATTAGGACAAGTGACATTGTCATTTAACCTTCTGAAGATTCCTCATTGACTAAGTTTATTCTCTAAGTTCTAGTCTGAAGTCAAAAATATGTTTTTCAAGCCAGGCTGCAAGACTTGCATAGCTATAATTGTGGGTTTTTTTTCCTTGGATGACACGAGTTAGTTTCTTTAAACATTTGAAAATATTTGTTCAGAAATGGGAGTTTAAAGTCACAAATCACGTAAATATATATACGTGCTCCACTGTTGTGTTTATTAAATATCATTTTTTTTTTTCAGTAAGTGTACTTTAATTAAAATACTTCTAGTTTTTCAAGGTGAATTCTAAGACTGTTTCTTGTCATCATGATATATTTGATGAAGAGTCAATACTAGTTTTAATTTAATCTTTTAACACCCTAGGCGGATCCAGCTGTAGAGAGTCCTGTCGTTGATACCAGTGGGACCCTGGATCAGAAGTGCTGGGGTTCTGGTTATGCAAATCAGAGTTGGATCTCTGCTGATATACAGAAATTAAAAGAAACTCAGTTTACCGTTGCAAACAGTTTACATTTTTCAGAGTAGTCTAGTTGTTTAGTTTGTTCCATCTGTCCACTCATGATCAAGAAGAAGAATGTGAATTTGAGGGAAACAGTCAAAGGAGACAAGCAGAGTTTTTCATGTTCTTACAGAAAAAAAGTACTAATTCAGCCTTTTAAACTAATTTTTTTTCAGACTTTCATGCCTTACGTAATTACCGTAAGGAAATAATTGCTTTGGTCAGCCTTGCTGGAAATAATCATTCTGGTCTGCCTTGTTTATAAGATACGGCAAATTCAGTGTTGTGCACTGCCCTGGAAAGAGTTCATGTACTAACAGACAAGAAGATTCCACCACTGTTGTTGGAAATGAAGCCAATTGAAAGGGTTTCTCATCTCACAAAAATGGTAAAAATGCAGGTGCTGTATAAGCTGCTGCTGGAAGCAGGTAATCCAGCTTGGTTTTTGTAGACTGGGAATTTCTTGAGTTGGGATAGAGGGGCATTCTTCTCACAGTATTCTATTTTATTTAAAATTTTGAAGTGTTAAAAGTAGGAGCAATAAAAGGAGCTTTGAGTTTAAACAAATATTGAAAATTTGGACTTTGTTTTATTGTATACAACCAAACTGTATTAGTTTGATGATGACATTTCCTACCATGTGATGGTACCACAAAAATAGGTATAATTCTCTCTGCTTTTCTTTTATGAATCAGTAAGCATATGTGTTTCTATTTTTTAAAAAAACTCAACACTGTCACCATTAGTATCTTCAAAAGTAGTCTGTCACTAAATTTATTGCAGGATTGAGGAGCTCTGCAGCTGAAACAGCTTTCTGACTTATTTGCAAAGAGGGCATGTTGTCTGTTTAAATTCTCTTGTGAAAAATATCCAGTTTTCCACTGAAATTTTAAGAGCTTAATCTTACAAATGGAAGGGGAAAAGAAGTTAAAAGTGAAAACTCTGTCATTTTACCTAAGTGGGTGTATAGGATATCTGCATTCTTTATTTACCTGCATTTAAGTATGCCTTATCACAAATTAACTGCTCTTTCTGTCTGTGTAAAAGCAAGATTGCTGTTAAGACAGAATCATTCTTCTCCTGGTAGGTATATAATCTTGAGTAGGGTCGAGCATATACTCTTGGATTTCAAAATGAGGATCACATTCACAGAGGTGCTTCAGCGAGTTTGCTCATTGAAGCTCACTGTAATGACTGTTCTGGCTGCTTTGGCTATTTTGATATATCATTTCTTCAGTAGTAAAATTGGAATGATCTACAGTTAATGCTATACCTCTTAAGTCAGTGAAGATTTTGCAAGTTAGTGTTTTCTTGAAGTTGTTTATTGTACATGTAATTTTAAGGGGTTTTTTTTCATGATTTGCAGAAGATTGCAGCACAAGTGAAGTCAAGATACTTGAATAGCTCTAGTGAAATCATTTCAAATTAATCCAGAAATGCAAATGTTAGTGTTTTTGAATAGCAACATTATTACTTGCATCTATTGTCATTACTGAGCAGAGTTAGGGGAAGCGTGGATTGACTTTAATTTTCTTTGTATTTCTTGGGAGTTCACTCTCCACGATGCTTTCTTATCTTTCACTGACACTAGTGAAGCCTCGCTTTTGGTTTGGAATTATTCACAATGTTTTCAAAGACCCTTTGTGATTTACAGTTTCTACTGTTTTATAAATCTGCCCTGCTGTGTATTGATAAACAATTGGCTGAAATGAGTTCAGCAGGCAAAAGCATCTTAATTATCTGTGTGATAGGTAATTTAAATACTGTTTTCTTAAAACTTTATTTTGCCTCAAAAATAAAAGTGGTTTCACAGTGAATGTGTTTGATTAGCATCCTCATTATAGTTAGTGCAGACCTGGATGTCTTTTGATTATGTGTTTTCTAGGTGTGGTAGATTTTAAGTAGAGGCCAGAGTGTATACCATTGTTGGGAGTTTTTAAAAAATAAGGCTATAGACTTGTTAAGACTTGGAAATGCTACAATTCTTGCATTGCAATTCATGCAATGGTTGTTGCATGAAATGAGGCACTGCTGCATATGATCGTTTGAACCTTGTACCATTTGATCATGCTGGCATACATCTGAGTGACAAATGATAGGAATTAACCCAGATGAGGACAGGCTTCATTATGCAGGGAAGCGTTCTGATTTTCACTGGTTAGGAAAAAAACTTAATTGGGTTGTACCTGCTTTTTTTTTTTTTCTGTAGTCAGGAAGGTGCTTTTTCTAAACGCAACACTACAGCTTTGCTGTAGGCTTAATGAATAATTGAAATTAAAGTAGAGAACTGCTTTTTATACTCTTCATGCTACATGGTTTTCTTAACCTAAGTGTGCAAATACAGACTCGCAGCCAGACTCTACACTGAATATTGTTTGAGAAGTACAATTTATTTATATAGTGCTGGCAATCAAAGTTGTAGAATTCTCCCCCACTCTAATTCCTAATTAGAATCTAACTACATTAAGCAGAAATAATCTCAGAATTTAAGACTCAGCAAGCTCATATTAGAAGAAGTGTTATGCATCGAAAACAAAGCGTGTAATAATGTTTTGCTGGGCTTCCATAATGATCGCCTGTCAGTAGTTTAAAGTTCTCCCAGTTTATAGATAAAACAGTTACTTTTTTAATTAGCTGCTTGCTTTACTCATTAAAGACTGAATGGTTCCTTCTTGCTGTTGTCGAGTCAGTTTTTCTCCCTCCTTCTGCAGATTCAGAATTAAGCTTTAAATTGTAATTCTGAAAGGTAAGATGTTTTTTATCTGGTTTCTTTCTCATAATTTGTGATAAAGATTATGACTGTCAATCCAGGTGATTGTGTGTGTTAGAAGGCTGAAACTTGTTTTCAAACTTCTGTATGAACTTTGGAAAGATAAAGAAGGAAGAAGATAAGCAGAAAGTGGCTTTCCTGTCTTGTAGCGCTGTCAAGATTTCTAATGATTGAATTAGAAAATATTGAAAATTGTTCAAAATAGGTCATTCGTGGCAAATGTATTTCTCATCTTGACCACTTTACACTTTCTGAAACTTTTGAGTTGCTTTAAGTTAAAAGAAATAGAATTTGATGCCCAGAACTTAACAGTTGTCTCCAAAATATTTTTTGAAATGTTAAATTCTTTTGAGCAGATCTTCTCCTACCCCTCAAAAAAGAGAGTACTAATTCTGGGATTAAAACTTAACTGAAAACTTTGATTTTTATTGAATAGAATAAGCAGATATGACTGCATAAACGGAGTACAAAACAGATGCATGAAATATAAACGTTTCAAATGTATGGATGCTTCTCTAATTACGATGGCAATTTAATAGGAAGATACTGTTACTTTGAGACCAACAATTGCTCTGAAGTTTTCTAACTTTTTTTGACTTGCTGATAATGAACACAGCTGAAGTCATGGAGGTCTGCCAGTGAATGCCTAATTTTCTGTAAATTCAGGAAACTGCTAACATTTGTGAGAGGCAAACTTTGTAGACATGTTTTCTCTTCCATTCTCGCTTGAGTAACACAAGGTCAGCTGTGTGATTAGCAGTGTATAATTCCTTCTGTAAAATGTACCAACAGGATCATATGATATATTATCAGAGGGAATTCCTCACCTGTTTTTTAATCTAGAGTGTCTTCTCTTAATCAAGAAATCTTCAAAATACCATAGATTAATCTTATACTTCAAAAATATTCTGGAAACATTTTTTTCTCTTCCTGTTGTCTCATTACTGCTTGATAAAGGTCCATTTGAATGACAGGACCAAACTGTGAAGTCTTTATCCATATGGACCCCTCTTGTTTATCTATCTGTTGCAGCAGACCAGCAGTCTGTTGGTGATGCTGAGACTGCAATCTAGCCTGTAAGCTTTTTTGCTGGGATAAAGGCCCAGTTACCAAATGCACATGTTGTGTACAACATTTGCAAAAAAGATTAGACTCTTATCTTCTGCTCAGCTTTCGGATCAGCATTTATCCTGTATGCCACTGTATGGCCTATCTCTAAAGTTCTAGTTCAGCAGCTTTCTGTATGTGGCTTCAGTTTGTAGCATATGTATGAACTAGCGTGACATCCAGCTTCTGATCTGCAATTCAGGCATGTTCTGAACTTCAGTTATGCAAGTACTGAGCAATGCAACCATAGAACCAGCTTTCAACGATGAAGATACTAGATATGGGAGACAGGATACTTGACATCTGCAAAGAAAAAGGAGCAAATATCTTCTGATTTGGTCCAGGAAAATGTTGCACTAAATCTTGTTGCTTCAGTACAAGGAAGAGGGTGGAGATGTGTGATGTCCGGGTTGGCTGAGGAGAACTGGGCCTGGACTGTAAATGTTGTCCTTTCGTCTGCTTGAAAGCTGAAGGAATGAGGGAATCGAAATTAAAAGAACAGTCATGGGTTAGGGAGTTGATTTTAAAAGTGAGAGAGAGATAGTTAAAGGGGCATTTCCTTCTTGAAGGAGGGAGCTGAGTTAGGAATCTGTGTGCAGGAAAGGGTGAAGAAAATGCACAATGAAGAGGAGTTGAAAAAATGTTGACAGTGACTAGGGAAAGGTGGAGAAGGTGATCAAGGCACAGGACAAGGTTGCTCTTGGAAAAAATTTCTGATACTTGAGAACTTGAGCAGAAAGTTAAAAATTATATGAGAGAGAGATTACCCCAATATGTGGCAGCATGTTCATGTATGAACAGGCTATGAAGATCCATCCTTCTTCAACTTCATTGTATTTGCATGTGCGTATGTTTATATTTCTAAGAGTCATGCTTGGTGAAATAAACAAAACAGGGCTGCTCTGTTGGGCAGATTGATGCCCATTTGGGGCATCTTCGTATGAATGGAGAAGGGAATAGTTTGGTTGGTTTTGGAAAAGAAATGTGCGCTAGAGTGGGAAGTATTGCAGATGTGGTCCATCTATTCCCGCATCTTTATAGGCAGCAGCATCTGAAGTCAGCTTTGAACGTAGCTGTAGGTGCTGGTTGAAGAAACAGTTTCTCTGACCCTGGCTGGTGCTCCCTGTGCTGCTTGCAATTCATCCAGTCTTGCAGGCAACTTGGGAGAAACAGGTGGTGCCTCAGCTGGTGAATTACTGAGAGAGAAGAGTCTTTTGTTTGACAGCATAAGCCAGCCTGATTAGCTGTTGCCACTGCTTCTGGCACAGGTTGATGGGAAGAGGAGGGGAAATGCATTTACCACAGCTGCTATGAAGCTGGAGTCTTCTCTATTGATTTTTTTTTCTCTTTTTTTTCTGTGGTAAAATTGCATGAAGGTACTTCAACAAAAACAGCATGGTGTGCTTCTGGCACCAGGAATCTGATATAAATTAATTATTGTGTGCAAAACCTTGAACGGATGGGGAAAATGTTACCTTGATGTTTGTGAACTAAATTAGCCATGATAAGAAAATGCATTTGGCTGGGCGGCTATAATCCTGAGCACTTCCTTTCCCAAATGTAGAGCTCCATCTTCTGCCTAGGATCGTTCTGAATATTGTGAAAAGAGCAAAATACTGTCCACCATCCTGCATGCCTGTAGCTGCATTAAGAATGTAGAAGCCAGCTAGCCACATCTATGTTAAATTGTAACATGTGAACAGTTTCCTTTTTGTGAGTTTCTTTTAGAGTTTCTTTGACAGTATAGAAAATAAAATTTTATTCAGCTTCAGTGTACAAAAGATCTTGCAAGCTTTATTCTGCAGGCTTCAAGATGGTAGATTGGGTGCTTCCATTGTCCTGAAGGGAAAATATACAGGAAATGACCTTATTAAAAAATACCTTTTGTAGTCTGTTTTGCTTTTTATGGCAGTATAAATTTAAGAGTTGAAGCAATACTAAAAGCGGTTTGAAGAGGAAAAAAATAAGTGACTCTTACTTTATTTCTTCCTCCAAGTGAAAGAGAGTATTTCTTTCCAGACTGACAAAAAGATGATTGCTCTTAGAAAAATGGGTATATATTTTGTGATCCAGGTGCTCTGACATAATTGCAGGACTTAATTTCTTATCTGTCAAGAAGACAAAACCCCTTCATGCTCTGGGAATCTTCTGCAGGCAGACGTCTTTGTCTTCCCTGATTTCATTCCAGATGTCAGGGAAGTCATTTGTGCTGTTGGCAGCTTCTTGCACAAACTGTAGCAGTGGTGTTTTTCGTTTTTTCAGCAGCACACAAAGCAACTGTGGATGGGAAAAGAAAACAAAAAAAACCAACAACCCTTCTCTTATTTTGATACGACGAGAAGTAAGAACCCCATAACAGGAACTCATTGTGTGTTCTGTGTGAGACATGCTGCTTCACAAAATGGCAGCAGATCAACAGACAGGAGAACCCATTAGTGGTTGTTTGGCATAATAAACAGATTCTTCTTTAATTCTTTGGATTTGGATTTTCAGTCTTTGTTTGAATTTTCAGTCATGGTATTTCCTATAGTGTCTTACAGCAGTGTCATGCAAAGGGTGAAAGTTAGAATAGTAACTAGTCCAGAAAGTATGTCAAAATAATTTGCAGTATAATAGTTTTCCATAAACAACTCTAAAATTTGGAATATTTATGAGATCATGAGGATCTTTTTTTCATCTCTGAATTCAGGAAATCAGCAAGAGTCTGGCTGGTGAAGAGAGCCTGGGTCAGCAGTCTCAATTTGCAGTGCTGAAAGGGTGAATCCAGGTACTATAGCAGATATCAGCCAGCTGTTACCTGGCATGCTGGTAGCACAAGATGAAACTGGAAAATGGTGTTGCTTTACTGTGCCTTGAGAAAACTAGAAATTGAAGGTAAATTAAGGGAAACTCTGGAATCCACTTGGAAAGTGTTAGGAAAGGTGAGGTACCAAAGGTCCTGCAACCCACAGGGATTTATTTTCTATGCTTGATGTTGGGCTCAGACCTACACAGATGTGTTGATGCGTCTTGAATTGACCTCAGCAAGATCTGTAATATGCTCCAGGAAACCAAGATGAGTCATGATTTACTGACGTGTGCATGGTAAATGAAATTACATTGTTTGAGCTGATTTTTTGCTTTTTTAATTTATTTTTTGATGAGCATGGGAATCGTATTCCAGTTGCTGCAGTCAGTCCAGGAGCGGAGACAACTTAGCTGTGTCCTTGTGGCTCGTGTTGTTTTCTGCTCCTTCATGTAATGTGGTGCTCAGTACTGAGTCTGGATGTTGAGCAGCAGACTTGGAGTTATGGCAGAATGTTTTGTGCTGTTTCACTGGAGTTCCTGACTTTGATTGATTCTTCTTTAGTGAGTCATAAATTTGGTGAGATCTCCATTTTATTCTTTCATTTTTTTCTAGGTGTGCTCTTTGCAATGGTTGCTAATACATAAAAACCTTCAAAACCTTCTCTAAACTTTTTTTCTGCTAGCTCAGCAGCTGTCAACTCCTTAGTTGTTTATGGGCATCATTGTATATTTTCCTTTTCGTGTCTGTTATTCCTGTGCTGGGTTTCTCCTTAAAGCTCTCTACAAATGGTCTGCTTTTTCTTTGTTTACTGTTTTTTGAAGAGTTGTTCTTGGCTGTTCTCACTTGATGTTCAAATAAAGCCAGAGTCTTTTGAATAGTCATCCCTCTCTCAGACCCACTGCGTGTTCAGATGAGTTCAGAGACATTTATTTTTTCATAGTCGCTGTGAGGGCTTAAGGTTATTTAACACTGTAACAAAAGCAGTAACTTTGCCATCCTCCAGCCTGATGACAGCTGTCTGTTCTCCTAGCAAGGGCCCAGGGCAGAGATGTTGTGTGTGTGGAGCCAGAAGTGTTTCCACATTCCTGTAAGGGAATTGGTAAGGTCATTGGGCATCAGGGAAACATGGTGAAAACCCGAAGATTTCAACATTGCTTGGCACTGTTGATGAAGACCAATGGAGGTCTCCCTACCCACAGTGCCCTGAATTCTCTCTCACCAGTGTACTAGAAGAAGTGCAGTTGTTCAAATTGCTTTGCGATATGTGTGGTTTTGCAGTATTTAATGCTTGGAAGGATTCAGTACTTTGTGGGACATAGTGTTACATTTTTTTTATAGGAAGTAAATCTGCACTGATCTGAACAAGAGCTGGCAAATCTTTAGGAAAAACTAGCCTTGTGGCTGCACTACTCCTGCTCTATGAGAACAACGACATAACATGAATTTGTGCCAAGTTACTGGAAAGGGCTAAAGTCACCCCAGGCCTCCCTTCCTCAGTGACCTCTCAGGCTCCCGAGAGCTGGGATTTTCCAGGACACATTTTCTGATAACCTCTGCAGATAAGAGGTCTGGGACAGTTCTGCTTGGACAAGTGGGGAATCTGTTTATTGCAGCTGATGTATACTCTTGTTGACCTCACAACTCTCAGCTGGTATCTTGAATCACTCAGAAAAAACTAGTGCCCCAGCTCCCAGATCAGTTTCTCAGTTTCACCCTCAGCCAGCTGAATACTCACCTTTCTTCATAGTCATGGGAAATGAAGATCTACTGGGATAAAATAAATGCTGATGAGCAGTATGTTTGGTCTATGGGGAAATAATGTAAACAGAGAAAGATTTTAGTTTTAGAGGTAGTTCTCATGATTTTTTTTTTCCTTTCAGTTTGAAAGCATACTTAATACTGTTGACTGGTTTTGTGAAAGCTTTCAAAAGTGAATTTCAAGTCATACAGCTTAACAGGCTTTCAGTACACGTGGGAATAGTTCTGCACTGTACAGTCAGTACACACAAATGTGCCGTAACCCCTGCAGATATTCATAGCATGGAAGGGTATAAAGGGCTGTTGTCCACCAACAGTTAACTGTTGCAAATGAATTAATGGCTTTTTAAAATATCAATAAAACACTAGGAAGAAAGCGCAAATAGTCAGGAAGAAGAGAGATTTAAAAAACCTGAAAGTCTACATCAGTGTAGAAAGTGGTATGAAACGTAATACACTGGCAGGAGTCCAAACTTAATTCTGTTTATGTCCTGGATAACTAGTTTTGTCTCATTAGTAATAAAAATGTTCAGAGTTACACATTCCTTAGGAGAAAAAGGATCTCTGCACATGTAAATGTTTAAGTTCCAGTGGATAGGAAAAAAAGGGATGCTGTGACTGCTGCCCTTCCACACAGGGGTTATTTATTGCCTCTTTTATGGAATTTGCACCATGCCAGAATTTAGATGAGTTCGTGTACAGTGTACAATGCACAGTGGCTTGGAGCTAAACGGTTATGAAAGACATGACATTTGTGCTCTTGTGGTGCCAGTTTTTAATGGGTAAAGAATATGCGTGTCTGTGTGAAGGATTATCAATGTACGACTTTAGTCTACAGTGTGTAGATATTTTCAGAATGTACCTAAGTCTTCATAGTATAATGAATTCGTAAAAAATAATGATAGTCTTTGTACCTGGAATGTGATTTATTTATTTTGGGACTGACTGTACATCTCTTCTTGTTTCCTGTTCTTGAATGTGAAATAGAAATTACTCTTGTTATTTTGTTAGTGATATTATTTACTACTTATTTGATCCCCAGTGGAGATGTTCTTGGGAAGGAGGAAGTGTATGTTTTCATTAAGGAAAACCAGGTGCAGCTGACTGTATTATTTAAACCAATTGACTTTACAATAGGTTTGATTATTAATACAGCAGAAATCTTACTTGTGGTTACTATGGTAAATGTTGCTCTTCCTAGTAGTATCTCCAGATTAATTTTATTTTAGAAACTAAAGGCTCATTTTGGCTTTTCCTGTAGTGAATTTGTGAAGTGCTAGAGCTAGATTTTGAAAATGACTCATTTTGCTCTTGCTTGATTGTTACATGAGTGCAGGGTGGAAGTTGTACTTTAGAGAATGTTCTGTTTCTCAGCTTCATTAAAATTTCACTGTTTAACTCATTTTATACTCTATTTAGATAGACTTTTACGCCATGTTTAGGGTAACAGAGCTCCTACATGTTTTATAAATCAAATACCTATTTTAGATTTAGATCTATTATAACTCTATATCCAAAATGTAAGAAGTGTAGGAAACAATTTATAAGCATAAAATGCCAAACATTATTTGAGTGTTCCTGAAATAACTGCTTCCTTATTTGTCTCATTTCATGCAGGCATTCCTTCATCGAATGATCCAGTGTGCTGCAGCCAAAGTGGATAAAAATGTCACAGAAGAGACAGTTAAGGTTAGTCTCCTAATTGCACATGGGTTTTATTTTGTGTTGGTTGTTTTATTTATCTGTGTTTTATTCTTTTGCAGATGTTGTTTTCAAATATTGAAGATATTCTTGCAGTTCACAAGAACTTCCTGTCCCTCGTGGAGGAATGTTTGCAGCCGGAACCTAGTGCGCACCATGAAGTTGGAACTTGCTTTCTTCATTATGTATGCTGTCTTCTATTATAACTTTGTTTCACTTTTTTTTTCCTTTTCTGATTGTCTTTATTAATTAATGTAACGATGAGGAAAAAGTATGACCTGATTGTTGAGTTGAGTACTTTGAGGTCATCTCTTGGTTACTGTCATCCCCCAGAAAAGGAGGGGAGATGGAGAAAGAAATGAGGAACATAAAATGGGCAAGTTTTTGTTATTCATTTTTTGTATTCAAGGAAGTAGCACTAATACCTTTTGTAACTATGAATGAAGGTTGTTTTTTTTTTTGTGTGTGTGTGTGTGTAAAATACTTACTGTTTTTTTCTTTTTCTTGTAAATGAAGAGGAAAAATCAGTTGAAAGAAGTAAATGTTAAACCTGTACCAAGCAAATGTGTATGTTTGTATCTGCTGCCAGAGTTTTCACATAAACTCATCTTCAGGGCCCTTGAGATTGAGGAGTCAAAAATATATTTTAAAACTGAGCATGCCTTTGAGTTTTTTGCCTAACAAAAACCTACAAGTGCTTTTTAGCAGCAAGAATAATGTCAGAGGTCTAGTACTTGCCTGTGGCCTGCTGGATGAGAGACTACCCAAGAGCAGAGTGGTGGCTGGGGCACTGGCATGTGGGGCCGTGGGAGAGGACAGAGCACTGTGCTGTGACACTGGTGTCTTCTGATGGGCTGCAGGAGCACTGCTGCGTCCTGTAGCACCGTTACTGGATATATAGTGGGGAGTCAGTGGGGCCTGTGGATGCCAAGGGCTGTCTCTTTCACCAGAGCTCTGTTTGGTATAAATGAATGTGGGTTTTTTGAAAGGGACCTCAGCCCAAACTGACACACCAAGTTCTGCAGTGTGGGGGTGGCTTGCTGCTGCCAGTGTGTGCGATAGAGGTGCCAGGAAAAGGGGGGTATGAAAAAGGTAAAGTAACAGTAGACTTTACTTATGTTGGTTGCCCTTAGATTCTAGGGAAAAAAAATGTGAATAATTTGGGAAGAATTGCTTATGCTGGGTAAATATTTCCATAGTTCTTAGCTGTAGAGGTATTTTATTTCTTATAACCCCAGTACCTCCACAAGCATGTTTATAAGTCCTTCAGCAGTAGTTTTCTGTGTGTATTATTTTTCTTGTTGGAGTAAAACAAGGGTGTCAGTGTTACAAAGCTCTGTAAAATTAAGGCAAGTTAGTTTACCTTCAGTCCCAGACCTAACAAGAACTGTAGATGTCATTGTTATCTTTGCTTAGATATTTATTTGCTAAATCTTTGTTTATTCATTGTGAGAGGAGAAAATTATTAATGGTTAGTGGAAGCATTTCATGGAAATTGAGTAACATCAGTTTTTGACTTGATGGAAGCATGGATGACATTTGCAAATGTTTGCAGTCAAAATAGGTAATGATGCCAACAAATAAGATACTAATTGTGCTTTTCTTTGGTGTTTCTCTGTTGGTGGTCATGGTGTGTTCTTTTTTTCATCCTGTGTTTTGTTGATAGTCCAAATTCTGAAATCTTCAGGGAATTTCCAAGTGATGCTTCCAAACTGTTCAACTTCATTATTCTAACTAAAAGCAGAAATAAAAAGGACAAGAAAGGCTGGCGCTCAAATAGTAAATGTAGGAGAAATCGATAACTTTCCAAAACAAATATTCTGTTAGTTAAGCAGCTTTCAAAAATTGGATTTCCATGTTTTATTTATTAAAAATAATCAAAATGTCAAGTGAAGAAAAATTTCTTTGTTTCTGTAGAAAGAGAAATTTCGTATCTATGATGAATACTGCAGTAACCATGAGAAGGCACAGAAAGTTCTGCTTGACCTCAACAAAATAAGAACAGTGCGGACATTTCTTCTGGTAAATAAACTTTGAATTGATGTTCTAACAGTATTTTTTTATTATTATTTGACAACTGCTAGCTTTGTTGTCTCTACCATGTAAAAACTATGTAACACCTTCAAGTGGTCAGTGGGTAGTTTCTTCTGGGGATGGTGTTTTCAGAGAAGGGGATTGTATACATCAGCTGCCCTTGGATGCATGCATAATACAGCATTAGGCTTTATGACTTGATCTTGCTAGTCAAGAAAGAAAAGGGTGTAGATCGAGCTGTGTCTGTGAAAAGGGAAAAGAATAGATCAAGTTGTGTCAGGAGGGGCAGAGAGGATAAGGAAAAGAAATTAGAAAAAGAAACAAAGTCTAGACACAACTTTTGATGGTAAGGTCTGCCTTCTGGTACTGTAGCCAAAGCTGTGCTGAACAGCAAAATGTTTTCTTATGGTTCATAGAGTAGCCATCCTGATTGTAGACAGACTTAATCAGAGGTAAAAAAAAAAAAAAAAAAAAAAAAAAAGGCACCAAACCAGCTACACAGTTATCTTCCACTTTACAAGACAGTTAAGGAGAAGTTTTGAAATGTTGAGTATGACAGACCTCATTATTTTTCCACAGCAGAAACAGTTACCATATAAATTCTGAGTTTCCTAATTGTTAACATTATTTGTTAAAAGAAGATTTCAGTGTGGAATGACTTTACATTATCCTTTGTTGCATCTTGTGATAATGAGGTCAGCTTTGAAGTGCATGGCCTTCTGTGTTGGAACTTACACACCTGGGGATGTGCCCTCAGATATGATATTGAAATTCAGAGTGATCAAATCTAGTTATTGAGTTTTGGGACTTAAGCAAATGTCACTATCATCAAAGCTTCACAGATGTGGTTTAAAGCATCACAATATGTATTTATTAATTTTTAGTACACCGTAGGCTTTTACTGCTGCTGTTTGTTGTCAGAGTTCTTGGTGAAATTGTTCTAGAGGAACTTAGTAAATTTTGGAAAGATACTGGGTCTGACTCCTTTCCTGTCTGCATTAACTTACAGCCAGGGAATTTTGTTATTGTTATGATGCACAGGGTATCTTGAAGCACCATCTGCCTTTTTTACTGTCTCTTATTCTGTAGTGTTCCGTTCATAGTAAAAAACAACAACAACAACAAACAGCTTCAGAATTGTTCTCACTTTCCACAGAGATTGACACAGTATTCCTCAACTTGCCTAGACTAGAGGAGCTGCACACATATGATTCTTGTTTTGGGAGCAGCGTGGCTGAACTTAAGAAGAATGGGTGAATGCTGACTAAAGAGACAAAAAGCAAAATAATTTGGAGAAATATTGCAAATAACTTGTTTTGAGATAAAGAAAGCCAAGTGTGCAGTTGTGGCAGTTCATGATATGTTCGTGTTATGTACTCCTGGGGGCATGCATATGGCTTCTACATTAGTTTATTGTTCCTCTTAGATTTGGGATGTGCCTGTAGAATAGGCGGCAACAACCCAGCAACCCAGAAAACAGGATCTCTGACTATTCAGTTTGAAAGTAAAATTGAATCCTTCTAGCCAGACAGAACAGTACAGGTCATTAGAGGTGTGATTATCTATAAATATCTCAGAGTTGAAACCAGGCTTTTGTGCCTTTAAATATAAAGTCAGACGTTACATAAACCTATAGTTCACATTGCCATTATCTTGTACAGGTTGGTCACTCTTTTTTAGTGAAGCTCTTTGATTGGTAGGTTAAGTGAGGTCCTTTAGGATAAAGCAACCTTTAGGATAAGGCATAAAGTGGTTGACCAGGAATACAAAGCAGAGCCTTAAGGGTGGACGTGCAGATCCCCATAGCAATACTGGTTGTTGGGCACATGCTTTGTGAGTTAGGCACTGAGTGGAGCAGTCACCCAGTTGTGTAACCTCTGTTCCAACAATGGGTCTGCATTCAAATTTGTGGCCTGTATCAAAATACCATCTGTGTTTAAATTGCTTTTGTTTAGTGTTTTCATGTTAGACATCTTGCTCTTTGTAGCCATAGTTGATCTCATGTCAGAGAGATTCCTTCAGATCTCTTGATAAAATCATTTTCATTATTACTTTAGATCTTTATGCACTTGTGATTTGATTACAGCAATTTCAAATATTTGCTATGATGTCCCTTGTATACTTGGTTGTCTCAAGTAGCCCTTATTCTTTTCTCTCTCTCTCAGCTGATTTTCAAGTATTCTTTGCTTCATGGTTGGAAGTTGTCAAAACTCACAGATTCTTTAGCCCATGACTAAGGATATTTTATTCAGTGCCCATCATGTTTAAGTATAAAAACATGTAAACAGAAGACCTTTATTGTATTAGGATGACCATGTTGAAATCCATCAAACCATTTTTCATACTACTGTCTAGCTCAAACAACATCTATAATGATCACTCTGAATTCTATGTTGTTATTGACATGTGAAAGCATATTTTTAGCATTTTATTTATTGCCTCTTATTGTAAGCATTTTCGTAAATGGCCATTCTTAACTGGATTAGATGAAGAAGATAATGAGGGTTACCCGCATAATGATTCCTGCATGGCACCACTGCAGCTTCCTTGTCATGGATGATACTCTATATTCCTGCCTGTGCATGTGTTCAAGTCTGTTCTTGTGATAGTCTTGCAGATCTCTCTTATCACATATTTAACATCGATATATATAATTTATATAAAGGTTAGCCATTATTGCTATGTGTTTTTGCTCTTGTCTTTGTGTTTGAAAATTTTAAAGGCAGCTGCTTACGTTATAGAAACTTGATGTCTAATAGAGATTAAAACCAGTTGCAGACTCATCTTTTGAACTCTTGTGTAACTCATGATTTGAGAAACTGTAATTTTATCAAAATTTTTTAATTTGTGAAACTGTTTGGACTTTAGAATTGCATGCTCCTTGGAGGACGTAAGAACACAGATGTGCCATTGGAGGGTTATCTTGTAACACCGATACAGAGAATATGCAAGTATCCTCTTCTTTTGAAGGTACTTCTGAGTTTTTTTTTTAATCCAGGATTTCATACTTTCCATATAGAACTGGTTGCCAAGCATACTTCAGTATAACAGTGGAAACTATCTCCCTTCAGAGTGAATGATCTCTATTAGATATTGCACCCAGACTTGTGTTCATTAAAGCTAATGGCAAGGCTTCTGACATCAGTATTGAAAGGATGAAGAAGTCTGGCTCAATGAAGATTATTAGCTTTCCTGTATATGTAGTAGTAAAGTTGCCTCTTCATTGTTGAATGGAAGTGAGGCATTCAAGTGAGTTTAATGAGACTGATTTCAGCTGTATTTGACTGAATCTTTGGTTAAAATGCTTGGGGTAGTGGAGTTTGTTACCAAAATACTTTGCTGAATCTAATTTACTGTCATGAAATGGTAAATTAAAAATATATATGAAAATGATTTTAAAGAAACACTTCAGAATAACAGTAAGATGTTGTGTGATTTATTTTTAATGCATGTTTGCATGTTTATGCTTACCTTACTGTTATGGCTTAAAACTTAAAGAAGACTGTTAAATGTGCTGATGAGCATTAGATATTCAAGTCTCTGAGTTACTGCAGTTTTTTAATGCTAGGAAATAAGATCTTTAGGAAAGTAAATATTTTAAACACATTTATGCTTAACAAATTTTAGGTTAACATTGTTTATTATTTCAAATTATGAGAGAAAGCAAGAGCAGTTTCTGCTTTAGTTGTGATTATTAGGCTGTATTTTTTCAATGCATATGAATTTAGATCTGAAACATTGCCATTTAGGAGGCATATGCATTTCATTGCTCTAACATAAAAGATTAAAAGTAAACAAGCTAAAATAAATTTTGTTTTTAAACAAGTTAATACTATTGCAGTGAGGTTTAAGTTATCTCAGATGACTGTAGTTTTACAGTTCCCTTGGCTTATTTTAAAATTATATTTTATTTTTTCAGTGGAGGATCTACAGACAAAACAGGGAAATTAACTAATGAATTACACTAAAGGCACATTGAAATGAATACATTTATATAAAATAAATTTAGAAACAGTGTGCTGGTGGCAGTGTTAAGGCTTCTTGAAAAGGTTTCTGAAAGAATATACCCAACCCTCCATCAGGATGCGCATTGAAGGCTGCACTTTGCCGAGCTGTAAAAGGGGAGCTGGTAGTTTGAGATAGGAAATCTTCAGTGAATACTGGCAACTTCACTTTTGTTTTTCAGTATGGCTGCTATTGCCAATAATCATACAAAATCAATGAGTCACCTCAACTATTGTTCACTGCTCCCTTGTGTTACAGTTGATTAAACAATAGAGTTGAGCTAAAGAAACTTTTTTTATTTTGTCCCGAGTTGCAGGAAAAGCAGGTGTTAATTTTAACGTCAGTAAACTAACATTTTAAAGCAGAATTGTTATCTTTGTTGTTAAACAATACCATCCCACAGTATTAAAAAAAAACACAACAACAAATGTCAATATGCAGAAACATTGAGGTGAGAAAAGCAGCAGAAATAAAAGCTTTTTCCTCAGTAGTGATTTAATTTTATTATTAGTAACTTATTTATCTGGGTTTTAGTTTCCTACTAGGACAAAATGCTAGAGGGCTTATTACTTTTGCATCTAGTGAAAGAAGTCTGTCTATGATTTGATTTTGTATCTTGGTCAGTTTAAGTGTCCTGTAATGTTCATTTGCAGATCAAAGACAAGTTATTTTTTCTTTTAATGTCTTAACAGGAGTTACTGAAGCGAACTCCAAGGAAGCACAGTGACTATGCAGCATTAATGGAAGCCCTCCAGGCCATGAAAGCTGTCTGTTCCAACATAAATGAAGCCAAGAGACAAATGGAGAAATTAGAGTTTTTGGAAGAATGGCAGTCTCATGTTGAAGGATGGGAGGTAATGTCACAAAATGTGCCGCTTTGCATTGAGGGAGATGTACCAGTTTTCAACAAGCATGTGTTGCACAGGTTTTATAATCCTGAGGATATGATGAGCTCCCCACTTCTGTGAAATGACAGCTTTTATTTAGGCTCTGCACTATAAACTGTTTCGTCCATGATTGAGCACTGCTATATAGAACCTCACTGACTGGTGTCTACTTTTAGTCCAGTGAGTTAACTCCTCATCCTAATTAATGCCTCTTTACCTCTGTCCAGTCTGATAATAGACCTTCAGTTAATCATCCACATTGGCTACCTGCCAAGATTCAACAGCTTGACTGCTGACATGATTGGTGACTGGTTTGAAAGCTCGCAGACCTTAATAGTAAGAGGTTCACATGCTCCTTATTGTAAAGTGGTCATGAGTGCTATCTCCAAAGCTTCCCCCTCAAGTCTTGTGCTAATCCTGAATAGGCAGTGCTTCTTTTCTCTGTGTAAGGTTTACTGTCTGGAAAAGATAGAAAGAAAATTGTATTTTTTGCATGCTATTCTGATATACTGAGATCTAATCTTTTGGCTATGATGTGGGAAAGGGCCTTCATACAGTACAGAGAAAAGAAAGGGTTAGAGGCATAGATGGGACCTTGAATCAGAGAAAGGTTTGAGTAGATCTGCTTGAACTTTAACTGACAGGGTTCCTCAGGAAGTGTGACAACAAAAATGTTGACAAGAATAGTCAACTTTCAAGTAAACATTCATACTAATAAGTAAAATGGTAGAGAGGAAAAACAGTCTATACATAGCATTGTTCCATCCCTCCTGTTCGCTGTTGCTAAGACTGGGTCTATGATGCTTTACAGTGTTTTTTCAGTGACAGCAAAGTTTCTATAATTCCTTTGAGCTCACCCCTGCTCTGAAATTCCATTTTTTCCCTGTACTATGTCATTATGCTCTATTTTATTTTGTATATCTGTTTACAACACCTGCTGTTTCTTGAACTTGTTCTTTCTAAGGATGCCTTCTGCTTCTCCAGCAGAGGATTAAGTGTCTCCCTGCTTTCCAGAAAGGTTCAGGAGAAAAGCCACTATTTGAAAGAACAAAAATTACTGTGAATGAAGAAAACCATAAATGGTGTCTACAATACTGTAAAATTTTTTCCTGTCTGCTCCAAGTGAAATCTGCTGATCTATGGAGGCAAAACTTCCATTTGTTTTTGAGTAGTATGGAAAGATTTGATTTATTCTAATATGGATTCAATAACAGATTTTACTTCAGTCAAAATTCTTCCTGTATCTTCAGTACACTGCAGGATATGAAATATATGACTTAGAGTACTCTTCCTTTTCATGTGTGGCAACATTTTTAAGGGCAGCTCTTCCATTGCTGTAATTAGGGTAGGTATAATTTAGGGGAGAAAAATTTTAGGGTGTGATAGTCTTTCTTCAGACTGTCACTGTAACACATTCCATGAAAATTCACTGTGCTGTGAGAAGAGGGATCCTAGCAAGTACAAAAGCTCTGTAATTGCTGGTCTCTATTCAGTCAAACCTTTCTGCATAACTGCATTTAGTTGTAGTACTCAGTCTCAAAACAAAACAATCCATTAAGGATGAATGATAAATGATATAGAACCTGTACTCACACCAGGATAATGTTCACAGGATTTTTAAAAAGGACCTAAATAAAATAAAGCTTTAAGTGTTATTACTGAGAGGTGTATCTTACGTGAAAGTAGTGAATACCTTAACAGCTGCTTGTTTAGACATCATAAAAATAAATTTCTTCTTTGTAATTAGCTTGACCTTGCTGTCATGAGCTATATCTTAAAAAGATTACATGTAAACATTAAAATGCATGTTATTTTTGCAATAATATCATGGAAGAGGCAACAGCAAGCTAAATGGCAAGTTAAGCGCTTATGTCACTAACACTCTAAGGTAAGGTAAACTTGTTAAGTCCTTATAGCCTATAGCTGATTTTGTTCCTTCTGTTATCAGATTTTCAGTTAGGTCTTCTACTGCAATGATTAAGTTCTTCTACTTGCTTTTGGTGCCTTGGGTGTTATGTTTATGTCAGATATATCCTAATGAGCGCACTCAAGTATAAAGTTACAATGTGATTAATTCAGTGCCTTATTAGTTATGTAAGTTGGTTAAGAACTATTCTCAAACCTCTACCCTGATAGGCAAATCCACTTTCCTGCATTATGCTTTTTCTGGCTCTTTAAGAAGACCTACAGTAGTAAATATGTTTGCTGTTGAAAATATATTAATGAGCAAAGGTAGCGATATGGACAGAAGCATGCGAAACATAGACTCATTCTCTCTCTGCTCAGGATGTATTCTGTCAACTGTAGCATAGTAATTTCCTTCCAACATTGATTTTCTTCCCCTAGATTTAATTTTAGAATTTCACTTGTGTTTGAACTCTGAAAGAGCACCATTATCTTAAAATAGTCTGTTTTCAGACCAGTTATGTGGTATTTACTGTACTTGAGCTGATCAGGTTTGATGTTATCACATGGTAACCACAGGGTGCCCAATATGACAAAACTGCCCTGGTCTTAATATGCATATCCTTTGCAAACATGGAATATGTTTAATCCTTGAAATGGTAAGAATTCCAGAGCATTCATAAGAATTAGCAATGTTTTGAGTGAATCCAAACAACAACTACGAAAACTCTCTGAATGCGATGTATGAGAGTGGATTTAATTAAATAAACATCTGGTTTTCTGCATAGCCTAAAAATAAAGAGGAAACTTGTTGGAGATTTCCTTCCAGAAGGAAATGCTTAGCACATTGCTTGGCCCCAACTAGAAGGGAAGGGGGGAAAGGGGGAAAGGGGGACTATTTTTAGAATCTGATCAAAGCATGACTTGAATTCCTATACATAAGTGTCATAAAATGAAGCTTGTATTTGTTATAACAAAAATACAGATTCATGGAAAAATGGAACATCTGCTTCAAGAAAGGAAATTAAATCAGAAAGTCATTATACTCAAAATTTTCTAAGTGGTTAAATTTATTTGCCTGAATCCAGAACTTGTGTAGGTGGCTGTCTCAGCTGGAGGATGGCTCAGCAGCTGAAGGAGCCTGCCAGTAAAATTTGCGTGGATGTTTCAGTGACAGAAGATGAAATAAAATTGTTGCATTTGTTGTAAGCTGGAACCAGAACAGCCCAGTGTGAGTCACAGGCCAACTTAGTAACAATAGCATGGGATATTCTCTCATCATATAATCAAACAGCATTTTAACAGAGATTTCTGTTTTAAACTTCAGAAATTTTAGCCCTTTTTCCTGGTTTACTTCTATTTCCTATGCATACATGCAAGTACTGAAATTTAACTTAATAAGTACAATTTTTGATCTTTATCACTTTTAGAGCGATGGCTACTGAGTCAGTACAGTCAGATCTTCATATCTGAATGAAATTTGCTCAGAAGGTGTGGATAAGTAACTTCTGAAAAAACTGAAACCAACAAATACTGCTTTTGATTACATAGTAGTAAAGGAAAATTTTTACTGTCAAAGATATGTATTTATTGACTTAAGGATAAAGGGAATATTGTTTTAAATTTCTTGTATATAGTTTTTCTCCTTCCTATGTATTTTAGTGTATTTATTGTAAGTACTACTCTAAAGGAAAATATTTGAGGTCTTCAGTGACTCAGTAAGGAAGATGAAGGACAAACTAGATCATAAGAATTCTGGTTTCACTGAAAATACCCCATCAGCTTTAATTGCTGGTATTTTATATAGAAACATGAATTGTAGCATACGAGCAGTGCTACACTGAGCAAAAGTATGATCTTCACTTGCAAGCTATGAGCATAAATAAATGTTTTCATGAAAACTTTTAAAAAGCAAATTACTTTTCAAATTGCTTACATTTAAGATTTCCTTGGTAGTTTGAATTCGAATATTTAATGAAAACTTGTTTGTCTCAGAAGAACTTGGTAATATTCCAAAAGTATGTTCAGTTTTAGCTGTGGAGTCAGTAGCCTCTCGTACTTAAGGGACAAGAGTGTCCTCTCACTTGTAGCCTTGAACTTGCCTCATGAGAAGGACAGCTCAGAGCTGGATAAATGAGTTATCCTAATGGCCTGGATGTGAACTCTAGTTTGGGCATTCCTGCTGTAAACCTGTGTTTAAAGTGCAGATACATCCTTCATGTAAAGGTTTCTGTAGTTTTAATTTCTCCTTTGAATTGTGTGATAGATATGCTTGTCCTTTGTGCAGCCCATCTTATCCTTCTTTGAGATGTTTTTTGTCTCTTGGGGATGCTGTGGAAAGGAGTGCTTACCTCAAATATAGAATGGGCATTACTTTCACATAATACACCCTTCCTTCCTCTTCTGTCCCTTTCAGCTTCATTTCCATCCAAATTCTAGGAGCAGGCTGACCCTCACAGTGTTGAACACATAAGGCATGGTGGAGGGAGAAGAAGGAAGGATATTTCTGTACTGACAGTGTTATGTAGGAGAGCCAGACGTGACTTCTGATCCTGTAAACCAGAGAGAACTATTGGTGATAGGTGAATGGTTTGACTGGATGATCTTTTAGGTCTTTTCCAACCTTGGTGATTCTATGATTCTATGAAATGCAACATTAGTAACAAAATTCACTGACCTGCAGCCACACCAGCATGGGTTGTGATCTTGTCAAAAGGTATAGGATAAGTGAAGTTAACATTGTTCAGTATTTGGAAGGGAGGTCTCTAACAGAAAAAAAGTACCTCGAGAATATTTTCATCATCTAGCAGTTTGTATTAGAAGAAGAGGAAAATGAAGAGGAAAATAATGGCAAAGTAATGTGACACAGATAATACTGTCATATTGCAGTGTTAAACTTGAATTGTAAATGAGGTAAATCTTGGGAACTGAGGTAACCTGAATCAAATAGATTTAGCGTATGTATAAAATATGGTATTTTATGTCATGATTCTGGCATAATAGCAGAACTCGCTAGAGCCGTTGGGAAAAGGTTAATTTTTCTGCAGTGAAAATGAATCTTTCAATAAAAAGAGATGAAATGATTTCATTAAATGTCTTCCCTGGGAAAAATACACCCTTTTGTAGAAAACTGATACTGCTGATACAGTTTTGAAGCCTTAAAATTAATTTTTTTTGGTGCCCAGATAAAAATGATAATTTTCCAGCAAAGATGGAATTTTCTGCAGAAACAAGGAAACAAAGAAAAGCGTTAAAAGAAGAAGAAAAAAAAAAAACAGCAACACAAAACCCAGACTTTTAATGTCAAATTCCAACAAATTTTTAAAGCAGCATGAGGTATTGGTTACTCTTATTAATATACAGATGCAATGAAATAGTATGGCAAGTAATAACCTACTTTTCTGTAGTTGTTAGCGAGAATTAAGTGGAATCCTAATTTATGCTTAATTTATATTATAGAGTGTGCTTTTAAGGTGCTTCAGTGTTTGGTTTCCAATAAAGCTGTAAAATTAATTTGCCAGCTTCGTGTGCTTATTCTCTCTTAGGAAAGGAAGTATGGCCTAGCAGCTACAGATGACATTCATTTTGCCTCATTTTATCCTAAATAGAAACAAGGGTAGTTAGTTAGCACCGATACTGAAGTTTCTTGATTTGTAGAGCTGAACTGTGGTTATAATTGTGCAATCTCTCTTATCTCTGTAAACAGCCTGTTTTCCCTTAGAGCAGAGTCTGAGCTATTGCTCAATATTCAGAGCTGTGATATACAAAGGATGAATGGTAAGATGAGGAGCTGAGAGCTGAACCCATGATTGCTTCCTGGTTCTTAATTGAGCACATTTTTTTGTGGGCTGCTGTGATTAGATCAAGAAGAGGAAGTAACTACAGCTATTGCAAGTAGAAATCATACAGAACACATGCAGACAAAAGGAAAATCCTGGCTTTTTCAGATTTCCAAGTTGAATGTTGACTGCTTAAAATTAGGAAACTCCTTGAGCCAGGGCTGTATGTTTAGATGCAGCCAGATGCGTAATTATTGAGAGGACGGCATGGCCTGATGTAGCACAGGGATAGGAACTCTGTCCCTCAGGAACATGGATTTGTATGGCAATCATTAAGACAATATGCTGTGTCCTGCACTTGAGCCCCGCCACCACCATGAAGCTGCATAGATTTGGGGAAGAGTGGCTGGAAAACTACTCAACAGAAAAGTTCCTAGGGATGCTTGTTCACAGCCAGCTGAACATGAGCCAGCAGTGTGCCCAGGTGGCCAAGAAGGCCAGTGGCATCCTGGTTTGTGTCAGAAACAGTGTAAGCAGCAGGCCTAAGGTAGTGGTTGTCCCCCTGTACTTGGTGCTGGAGAGACCACACTTCAAGTACTGCATTCAGTTTTGGGCCCGACACTACAAGAAAAATATTGAGTTGCTGGCACATGCTCAGAGAAGAGCAACAAAGCTGGTGAAGGGAACAGAGAAGAAGACATATTGAGGAGTGGCTGAAGGAACTGGGCTTGTTTAGTCTGAAGGAAAGGAGGCTGAGTGGAGACATCATTGCTCTCTGCAGGAACTTGAAAGGAGATTTTATGATGGTTGAGTTTGATCTCTTTTCTTTGCAAACAAGTGGTGGGACCTGAGAAAATAGCCTCAAGTTTTGCCAGGGGGACTGGTTAGACTGGTTATGACGAAGAACTTCTTCATGGAAAAGGTGAAGTAACCCTTGGAACAGACACTGGAACTGACTGCCCAGGAGGGAAGTGGTGGAGTCTCAGTTTCTGGAGATATTTTGGGATGTGTGGATATGGCACTTTAGAGATGTGGTGTAGTGGTGGACTTGTTAGTGCTAGGTTGATATTTGGATTTGGTGGCCTCAATGGTCTTTTCCAACCTAAATGTTTGTCTGAGTCTGTGATTTTCAGAATAGCAAAAAACAACTTGAATTCAAGGCAGGCTTCCTCAAGAGGTTAGTTTGCCTTTATAAGGCATTGAAATGGTAGGATTTTTTCATAAAAATATTTGTGGAAAAATGTTATTCCTTGTTAAAGTTGCTTCTTTTTCATTAACCTTTTTGAAAATGCCCGCCTTCTTTTCAAATAGAAGAGTGAACTGCCTGAAGCAAAATGAGGCTTGGGAAATTTCATCCCACGTGTACAAAGATTGGCAAAATTCTGATGTCTTCAGAGTATGTTAAGTAGTATGCTAGACAGTCTGAATTGTATATGCTGCTGTTAACTTTCCTTGAATTTCAAATGTTACTGATTTTTGCTTCGAGTTTAGCTCTAGCTCAATTTAGTGTGGAAGTATATATACACTTAGTGATGCTTAAGTTCAAAGTTACCTTAGCTTTCCAGTTCATCTTAGCATACATTATGTGTTTCAAAGCCCTATCTTCAAACATTTCTTAATAGATATTAAAGTTACTGAGCCATGTTGGCCTGATTTAAAGTGTAAACGTTCAAGAAAGGAACAAACCATTCCTCTAGTTACTAGATGAATACAGAGCTAATGTTAAACATCATTAAGTAAGCATTAAAAAAGTATTAGTTGCAAGGTAATACATTATCATGTGTATTAATCTTGGTGTTTTGGAGAATTGTTACCATTGTGTGTATAAGAGCTGTTGTCCTTTCTTGCTGTAGAATTCACACAAAAAATGATCTCTTTCCCGTTGTCTTTAGGGGTCCAACATCACTGATACATGCACAGAAATGCTGCGAAGCGGACTACTTCTGAAAATTTCAGCAGGAAATATCCAAGAGCGGATATTTTTTCTCTTTGATAACCTTTTGGTATACTGCAAAAAAAAGCACAGGTAAACAATTCACTTACACTTCCAAAAATCATTTGTGTTTTTCTCATGGTAGAGCTAGTTCTTTGGATGTTTTTTCTTAATATTTGAAGAAGACCAAAATATTACTATGATTAATTGCAGTATATACTTCAGCATTTTCAGGAGACCTAAAATCCAGGGAGAGTTGCATTTAATTCAAACTCTGAAAAAGTTTTGCAGGAGTGCAGAAACCAAGTGATGACATACAGAGAGAAGGAATCTGTTTCATCAGACTTCTGCAATGGGTTCTATGTGATGGTTCCACTCTCTTGTTGGAAGGGTAAACAGACTGAATTTATAGTTGAAACACACAGTATTGTAGCTTACGCTATAAAATTCGTTTCAACAGATTCAAGTGTTTCAAGCCTTTGTGCATCTAATCAGGGTAAATAACCAGAACACTACTTGGTATATTGCAAGGAACAATTCTGTAGTTTAGCAACAGTGTTCTACAGTTAATGTTCACTCAGTACTCTTACAGTTCTGCGAAATAAAGGTTCTGTGTACAGGCATTCCTCTAGAAATGGTTTGAGTTTGTCTGTTTGATGCAAAAACTGCTTTGAGTAGCCAATGAGTACACATACTTAAATAGATCCTTGGTGGGTCCTTAGATACAAGATAGACCCTAGAAATTCTCTCTCATTCTGCAGCCAAATACAGATCTTTGCCACTGATAACAAAGACCAGAACTCCAGTGTGTGCACCACAGTATTCATGTGTTGTATAGCATAGCAATGACCTCAGAATGCTTCAAACCACAATATGATGTAAAAATTTGGAAATTTGTGCATTAAGTGTATGAATCTAAAACCATTATTTAAGTGATACTTTAAAATTTTGCTAACAACTTTCGTTGTCTTATATGATGTATAGTTTATATATATATTATTCACAATAATTTTTGCATAGAACTTATCATGGCAACAATTTTGTAATCATATTCATAATACTTTATACTTCTGTACCAAATATTTTATACTTGTATAACATAAGGGCATGTGACTAAAGGACAGATATCCCTTTTCTCTCCTTATGTGCTAATTATAGTCTTTTGGTTAGATGTAGCACCTGTACAGCTTCTTGCTGAACTAATATGTGGAGAAGATGGTCTCATCAGTACACAGTTGGCAAAGCAGAAAGTGGTAGTAGTGCAAAGCATCCATGGGCCCTTTTGATTAAGAATATCCTATGAGGAACTCTGAATTGTAAAGTTGCTGAGCTTGTTCTGCAAGGGCATTATTCAGACTGAACTGGAAATGCTGGTTCTTGCTGTGGTTTATTACTGAAAGAGATACTGGGTAACCTGGGGAGGGGGTGTGTTTGAAACCGCCCTTTCTCAATTAGTACCGTTTCCTCATATATTAACAAAAAAGCATTTACATGTGAAAAGAGATGTCATTTATACTTTATTATCTATAGTGCATCAATCCTTTAAGTTTCAATTTTTGCTTACATTGTAGATACTTGAAACAGTTGTATATGAACCACTTAAGAACCTGTCGATTTTCTCTGTATTTAGTGTTGAATAATGAATTTATGGATTTGAAACTGCTCAGTTTGATTTAAGTGTACACTGTTCTACTGTAAAACCATGCTCTTTCAATTTTTAATTTTGCTGTATTTTGTTGTCATTCAATTGTAATTAAGTTACTGATCATTTAGAACCTTCTCACTTGACTACCGCTAAATTACTTACTTTTTTTGGCACAGTTTCTAGATAAAATGCAATGTTGGATGAAAACCTCAAAATGTGAAATGTCAATGATTTCTTTAGTTTTGTGCAGTCATGTCCTATGCATCTTTGGCTGTTGCCATGTCTGCACACAAGTATAGCTCAATTTAGAACATACTTTTGGAGTATTTGAGCAACAGTTAGGTGGGAAATGATTGTGTGTCAGCAAGGTACTTTGTGTATTGATTGGCAAGTTGGCAAAGAGGATGTTCTTCATAGGAGGCTTGTATTGTGAATTTTTTTTTTTAAGTCTTTTTTTTGTAGTGCAAGATTTATATAATTTTTGGACATTCTTTTCAGCATAGTTGTATGAACACGCATAACTAAGCTTTAGTTTCATGGATACAAATGTCTCTAGGGTTACTGGGTTAAGCTCACTTGGGAGAAAAAACATACCAAACCTTTATGCTTGCTGCTGTTTTTTAAAACTCATTCAGTTTTTGAGTAAGAAACTTAAAGTGTAGTAAAGCTACTTACTAGACGGTAATGACTGACACATGTATTATTCTCTGAGAATTAGTATCTCTCCGGAGTGAGTGAAGGTCAGAATGATCATTAATTCTTGGAAACTGACCTTTGTTTGAATACAGTATTAATTATTGTTATGAGCTGAAATGGACAGAAGATCATCTCTGGTTTATCTTACATAGGAAAAGCTGCGTAGGACTGGAAGTCTCAAAAAGCCTTTACTTCAGCAGGTGTGGAGTTATACCAATGCCTGCACAAAATTTCAAAAATTCTTAATTATAATCTGTGATTAACTCTTATGTCTTATGAGAAAAAATGTCTTCGTTGCTCTTCCATGCATAAATGCCACAAATGAAGCTAATGCGTATAGGACAAGATTCACATCTAAAGGTGTTATTTCATTTTCTCAGTCATGCCACCCTTGTTTTGAATTCTTTGACAAGTGTAAGAAGGTTAAACCAGGAGGAAACATTCTCCTGTGCTGTATTTTGTCTTTAATGATAGAGTGGCATGTAAGTATCAAGGCATTGGAATAGGACATTTCATATGAGACTTTGCTTACAACATATCTTGTCATCTAGCAGTTTGTATGTAAGTCTTGTCAGAGGTAGCATTTTGCTTTAATGTCAGGAGTGTCCTATTCAGGAATGGTTTCCACAGTTCAGTTGCACAGGTACAAGTGGGCTGTGGTACTTTCAGTTGTCTTTAAATACTACATGTACAAGTAGCATTGCAGAAACAAAGCACAAGATTGTGGATTACTGCTCATCTGCTCCTCTTTGATCAGGCGATTGAAGAACAGCAAAGCATCTACAGATGGCCATCGTTACCTCTTTCGGGGCAGAATAAACACAGAAGTGATGGAAGTAGAGAATGTAGATGATGGAACAGGTGAGTATATTCGTGCTGCTAATTTACAGAGTAGTCTATCATGGTGCTGAAATCAAACGAAGCTTCGTGATTTCTTTGTAAATCAGGAGTGAATAAGAAGCCGCTTCAAAAGAGCAGTCTGCTCTTATCAAAACTCTGCTTCTGTGATGCATCATCACTTTCATACTTTATTAGCTCAGCAGTCATTGGTGACTTTTATGCTAGCATGGACAGAGTAATAAAATAGGGTAACATTTATTGCTTAACTGGAATCATATGCTTAACTTTACAGCAATACAGCTGTACTAAATTACATCCCGAGGTATGAGATGTATTTGTAGTAGCAAATGCTGAGTTTGTAAGGTGTTTGACGAAAAGAAGAACGTTTTTCATAATACTTTTAGGGACATAATAAAATAGGAGGCATTACTTTTGAAGCAGCCCTAGTATATATTTCCAATGTTTGTATGACTCATATTGGATTTCTAGTTTTCTACTTTGCTGTTTTCTATGACTTTGAGAGTTCTTTTCCAGAGGAAACCAGTTGGCTGTCTCTTTCTTAGTTGGCATCACTTTAATTATAACTCTTGACATTGCTGGGACCACAGAGACTTATATGCACTATCTTCTTCCTGATGAATATTCCAAGAACTTTGTAATACATTCTTTCATTGTTTCCAATTCCATGCATTGCCATACTTCAAGCAGCCATTTTTTTTTCTGTTGTCTTTAGTGAAGATTTCTTCCTTTTTCTGTGTTCATCACCTGTATTTCTCAAGGCTATCATAACTTTCTTCGTTAGCTTGTTCTAGCTATTACATACTTGATCTTGTTTACACTGTCCTTTTGTTTCCCGTGCATTCATTTTCTTCCTCAATAAATTTTCAAACACAAGTTATGCCCCTGTCTGCTCCAGACAACAGTAGTCTAATTTCCTCCATCAATAGGAAATCTTGCTACCTTACTCATTTCCTATAGCCTTGCATACAATACTGAAGGCCACTTTCCTTCCTTCCCACTTCCTCTCCTGAGCCATTTCAAATCTTGTTGCTTTGATATATACAGCATTTCTGAAACCTGTCCTCCTTTCCTCACTTCAGAAACGTGAGATAATGGTTTGATTCTTTTATTTTGTGTATTATTTTCACCTTTTCTTCCTCAACATCCCCAAGTTTCCTGCCTTCACCATTTCTACTTGTCCAGTATCCTAGAATAGTATTTTCTTGTGATTATTCTTATTCTTCTTTCTATAGTTCTCTTTGAAATATGGATATATCTGTCATTTTTCTGACCAATGGCAGCTTTTCTTACTTCTTATCACTTTTTTTTTTTTTAAATAAACTTGTTTTCTTCCTTGTAGTCAGAAGTCTCTCTCCTTGTGCTGGTACTTCTGTCAGTCCTATCATGATGCTCGTCTTTAACCTTCCTCTGTCTTATTTTCTGCACTGTTCTCATTTATTGCACCCAGATGCCTTGTTTCTCATTCCTGGTAGTCATCCACATTTGAACTGTAACCGTGTAATATTTTATTGCATTATTTTTGCCTTATCTCGTTCTCAAGTGTAGCAGTTTATTCTTCTGAGTCTTGTTCATGTTAGCTTTGCAAGTGAATGTTTGTTGTATTACTTTCTTCTCCTAAATATTCTATTATCCATCATTCTCTATAATTCAGAGTGCAAGCTCTTAGAGGCATAGTGCTTTTATCTTCATAGCTGTGACTCTTTCTCCTGTATTCTTCATGGGGCTTTTGTAAGCATTAAAGACTTTTGAGTCTAGATCATACTTCCACATATCTTTACTACAGATTTTGGAATCATCTCTTCTCTTGGTATAACGAACCATAGTGCTCCAGGGAATTGGATAACTGAGTGTGTTTGCTTTCAGCACTGATAAATGTAGGAATGTAGTCTTTACTGTTGATAAACAGTTGAATAGAAACAGGAAAACAGATTCCTGGTGTGGTTTATTGTCATGCTAATGACATGCCTACAAAAATTAACAAAGGTTTTTCTTGACTGAGCAGTACAGTCGGTAGAAGCTTTCTCTCCTTCTTTCCTTCTCTCTTTCTCTCCTTTCTTCCTTTCCACATCATGAAACACTCTGTTTTGTTTATTCAGTTTTTAGAATTCGGAGGAAAGTACATTTTTAAAGGCTTTTACCCATCATTAAATAAATGCTATTTAGTTTACGAAGACAAGCACTTGATGCTTAGGAAATACCAGATTTATGGTTTCTTATGTTAGTTCTGTCTTGAAATAAAGCTTGAAACAGAAAAATCACCGTGTGATGATACTAACCAGAGATTGCAGGAAAAATGTATAAGGAAGAGGAAGGGAACTGAGACTCTGCAGCAACTATGTGTTTGGAGTTTCTGAGCACTGGAGCTCCTGAGAGCCTGAACATTGTGAAGTAGAGAAGTCCTCCAGTATAGATATATATATGTATATTTTTTTTTTTTGAGAAAAGAAGTCTATTGCATATGACACTAACAAATTGCTTGATATGCGTCTCTCAAAGGCTTGAGTGTTGAATTTTGTGCAAAATATATTACTATTCAAATTGCAAGCTTTTAATGTATTGCTGTGTATCATTAGATGATGTCATCTTTCATCGCCTTTTCTTGTGAAGATAGAAGCTTAATGAATTGTTTAGCATGCTTCTTTAGACTTTGCATGGATCATCTTCAAGTCTTACGATATTCTTTCTGCTCTAACAGGATGTCAGATTTGCAAATCCTTTGCTTAGCCTGAGTGGCAGATGTGATTGCTTTGCTGTGAAGTGTGCATGTTTCCTGTGCAGCTGGCCCATCAGAACATGCATACCTCCTGTCTGGCCAGCCAGGCAGCAAGTGTGCACCTCTCGATCAGATTTTGTCCAACAGACTGTCCAAAAAATCAGCAAGAGTTTGTGTGGAATGGTAGCAGAATGTTGAAATGCCATTAAGCTGACTTTGATAGATGTTCTGGGGAGGACATACAGCTTGGGGGCTTATAGTCATGGGGAACACATGGAGAAAAAGAGTAAAGGAGTGTTGCAGTTAAAGGCAGATATCAAAGTCAAGCTGGACATCATAGTAGTGGGTTATTATTGCAAAATTTGGTGACAGCTACCAGTTTTCATCCACCTGAACCCATTGCCAGCTAACGTTAAGCAGTCTTAACACCCAGGTAGGTGTTTGGGCTTTTCAGAGAGTTCCATGATTTTTAGGGCATGATATAAATGTGTTATCAAAGTGCCAGCACTTGCGGTCCTGCAGTTACAGGAATTCAGAGGCAGTGCAAACTGCATATTTAAAATGCCAGTCTGTACACTGAGATATTCAAGCAGCTGGATGAGCCAAATTTTGTGAATTAAACTCTTAGGTTAACATCAGAATTTCATTTCACAGTGAGATGTAGATATCTAAATCTGTGTTTTTGACTACTTTTTTTTTTACACACCATTTTAATTGCTATGTTAGGGATCATAGTATTACCCTGCCAAATCAAGGCTGTTGTGATGACAGATGCATGGTGAAAAAAGGCCACAGGAAAAATATTACACTGTAGTTTTATACACATTAACCTGCAACTTAGAAATGAGTAAACAAAAAGGTGCAACCAGTGCCTAATTGCTAGATTTTTAAGTCCATGCAAAAATAATACAGAGGGAGGTGAAGTTTCCTTCCTCTAGTAGCCTTCCAATCTCGCATCTTCAGAAGACTGCAGCCTCTCAACTGATACCTTCTGTTTGAGACTTCTTTATTTTCTCTGACTTCAGACTCAGGTTTTCTGAGGGTGCACAGATGATATGATGGTTCATTTTAAAGAATGTGTTTTTAAAGAGGCAAAGGATATTATGCATAGGTTATGTGAATAAAAATGTGGTACTTAGGTAAGCAGTATAAAATACAATATAGTAAAAATAAATTCAGTTTCTTTTCCATCATACACTTGCTTGCACCTTCTTCCACTCTTTTGAGTAATGGAAAATTTTGTTGAGTTAGGAATCAGCCATCAGTCTCATAATTTTCTAGTAGTTCCTGACATTTCCCAGCCCACTGTAGACAGCTTGGCTGCTTTCCATCTAATTAAAATGCAGAGTTATTGAAAGGATACTAGCATGTCTGCTGAGATTTATGATAAATTGTAGCAAGCATTTCAGCAAGGGTTTCAGTTTCAGAAAATCTCATCTCATTATATAAAACAGGGCTGAATTATGAAAAAGTATTTACAAAGTAAAGAGGTCTGTAGTTGTTAGAGTAGTTCAGGGCTGGCCCGAGGGCTTTCTTGCTTGTTAATGAAAGTTTATGGTGAGAAAATGCTGACCTTTGATTTTTGTAATAGTTTGTACAATAGTTAGTAGTCCAAGTTTTAATCCATATTTTATTCAAAAAAATGTGTTTGCTATCAGAGGCCATTTATCCCTCACAAATTTTGCTTCAGGAGATGTATATAATACTATTCAAGGATATTCAGGCTGTACAGGGGAAAAGATCTGTTTAGAAAATTTTTGAGTAAGATTTATGAACTAGCATGGTAACATTGAATGTCACGTAAGTAAAGAAAGGGCAATAAATGGTAAATTGTCTACTTTTTTTTTTGTAGCAGAGCATTTCACATGTTAAGAGGCAAAAGCTCAAGATATTTAAGAATATTAGCAGCAGTTGTTACCTCTCGTCCATTATGTGCACACTGAAAATAGGGTGGTTAGGAACATATTTCAGAAACCGTGCATTTGCTTATAATAGATTTTTATTATATTGTAGTTTGTGTAAACAAATGGTGTATAATTTATTTATTCAGATAATAAGTTTTTTTTACTTATGTATTTTACATCAAATGTCAGTAAAAATATATCAAATATAATGATTTGCTTTTTCTTCAAACCAAAATTGTATTTTCCTCCCCATGTCTTTAGTCTTTGTGTAAACTTAATAGTAAATTATTCAACCAGCAGAACAGCTCTGAGACATTTAACGGGTGAAACCACAATTCTGCTTTTTATGGAACTATTTATGACAGTTTAACACAAACAAAAGTACTCTAAGTACAGCGATCTGTTCTTTTAAGAGAACTCTGCTTGTTTTAGTACTGAGTACATCTTCTTCCATATGCCAGGCAATTCTGTCACATGATAAAAAACATGTTGAGTTGACTAAAAGTACCATTCACTAAGGTAAAATAGTTCAGAAATGGCACAGATAACTTTACATTCTTTTTATTTGTTCTGTTTTACTTTGTTTTGTTTTCTATGTTTCATAATTTTTATGTATCATGCTTGGAATTCTTAAGGATTATAAGTATTTATTTTGCAAGAGTTCTTGGTCTTTAAGCCATTTTATCTATTCCCAGCTGACTACCACAGTAGTGGCCACACTGTTATTAATGGATGGAAGATCCACAACACAGCAAAGAACAAATGGTTTGTATGCATGGCAAAAACTCCTGAAGAGAAGCAAGAATGGCTGGAAGCTATTTTGAAAGAGCGAGAGAGACGAAAAGGTAGGTTAATAAACTTCCTTTTGTTGATTTGCCAGAAAGCCATACTGTATTTATATGTTGAGATGTAAAACAAAACCAGCTGCTCAGTGAATTTCTGGTGTCAGGTTTGCCTTGATGGCTTATGAATACCAGATTGGAAAAAAATAAAATTGTACTGATGTAATGACTTGTATCATATACTTTGGTAGTGAATGTTATTTTGGAAATGGGGAGATGATTTTATCTGTGATTTTGCAGGTTATCCTTGTCCAGAGTATGCTGTCATGATTTCATTAATACCCAAGAATGGTCTGTGATATATGAAGGTCTATTCTAAATGCATCTGTGAAGGGATCTGTACACATTTTGTGAATGGAAATTTGAATCACTGATGTGGGCAGGTTTTCTAAGTTTCTTCATGCAGATGATCCAATCTGAAATGGTACAGAATATATCCACAAACCCATGTTTGATTTATTCTCCTTAATCAAAGAAAATAAAAATCACCATTGCCAAAGAACTGTCTTTTTTGAATCCTTGAGCTAAGGTGGAAGAATACTTTGCTTAAATTTGATCCTGGTTTCTAATGTGACTATGGATAACCTTGTGTACTAAAGGTGAAACCCAGCACAAAATAGAAACAGGGAAAGATGACGCATCATCATCTTCTGGAGCTAATTTCATTTGCAAGCTGAAGTTCCTAGTAAGTAAGGATGTATGGAGCCTTGGTACTGAGAGAAAACATGACCTTGTAGTCAGATCTGTTTCTGTTTCTGGTCTGCGTAGATTTCCTGTGGACTGTTACAGCAGCCATTGTTTTGTGACTCCACTCTAAAGGGAGAATAACCATATTTCTTTGGTCTTTTAAATTTGAATACTGCTTGTTTGTATAACATCTGCTATAGGATTAGAGTTTCAACTATGGCGTCTGAGAACTGACTAATTAATAGTGCTATTGAGAACTAATACTGAAAAACCTTAAAAGGTGCCCTAGAGTTCTAAAACCTCAACATTTTAGAAATTGAATGAAAAACAGTGTGGTAGAGATGACGTCAAATACAACAAAAAACAAAGGACCTTGTCTGAATCTGGCTAAAAATGATTTCTAACAAATCCCGCTTCACTTTTGTTAATTTTTTTTTGGTTCATCTAGATGCTTGGTACCTCAGGTAAGGAATACAAAGAGTAAGTAGGAGTATTTCATATTGTATTCTTATTATTTTACATTATACTGCTAGCAGAGGTGAGTCTGACCTAAACCTTACCAATCCTGAGGTCAAAAGTAGCCTTCTCAAAGTCAGGAAAGGATTTTAACATCTTATTATTTGGGGAATTACTCAGCTCCTAGAGGTCGCAAGGCTTTTGCCTCTGAGGAGACATCCATGTTGGTACACACTCAGTTTGCAACACAGAATCTTCGTAAGTATTTCTTGAATATCTCAATTACTTCATCCCATTATAAATGCATCCATCCCCTCCAGCACAGTTCTTTTCAAAACATCTGTACATATACCTATTAAAAAGGGAGACTTGGAGATTCAGTGCACTGAGAGAAGGTCAACCTGTGCTGTTTTTTGCAGTCCATATGGCAGAGGCTGAACAAAAGGGAGAGAATGTCCCAAGTGAAATAGTTCAGCAGAGGTTTCAGTGGTTGTTGAATTCACTGTCGGCTAGGACTACATTATAGATGTATTTTCTTTCTAGAAGAAATAAAGCTGAATTGAAAACTTTTGTTAGGAAATATTTCTGTGAGTTTTTAGACTTCCGTGTAACCATCTGAGGCATTCTGAAAGTTAGAAATCTATTTAAATGGTTGTCAGTTTTAAGGCTGATGGTGCTGTGATGACTTGATTTGAACAGTCAATACAAATAAAAACATCAGCATCCCTTCCTTGGGCTCCAAAAGCAGTATACTGGTTAGATGGTTTTTTTTCCTGGGAATAAGTCGGATTTTATGATTGTGTGGTGTCATTGCTAAGTGGTTCGTGGATGAGAGACACCTCTGTATCTGTGACAAATACCTTTGTTTTTTATCTTCTTCTTATATATATATATATTTTATGGCTAGTTTTTCAGAATTAATGAAGTGGCAGAGTACTACTCATCTTGAGTATGTATAGTTATAATTTTTAAAAAGTGAAAATCTGGAGAGAGAAACTGAAAATATGTAAACAAGACATTCCAGAAATGTGTAGTTTTATTTTAACAAGTTTCTAACAGATAATTAGTGACAGTTCCTTTGAAATCTGAAAAAAAAAATGTGTAGAAATACTTTTATTGTAACACAGTAGAGTATAAATAAAGTCCTTTTTTTAATCTCCCTCGTAAATGTTTGTATACTGATGTCTGTGAAAATTGCAGGATTAGTATTACTGCAATATCAATGGTGTTGATGAAGGTGTACATTTTCAGTAACAATTTGACTTCACTGTGAGTAATTTATAACTCTCATTTGATTATGCTTTATGAAGATTAGATGTTCATAGATAAGTCTTGATTCTGAGTAAAGTAATGAAAACCAATTCCTTTTGCTTGTTAATGTGTAAAATATTGATATCACTTCTTCATTTTGGTGAAGATTTTGAAATATAATGACAATATCACTTCATACAATTTTATTGTATTTTTAACAGGTTTAAAATTGGGCATGGAACAGGACACTTGGGTGATGATCTCTGAGCAAGGAGAAAGACTGTACAAAATGATGTGCAAGCAAGGGAGTCTCATCAAAGACAGGAAGAGGAAATTAACCACGTTCCCCAAATGCTTTCTTGGAAGGTAATTCATACATTCAAGACCAGGAATTTTAACTCTCTAAAAACACATTTTAAATCTTCTTTGGGATTTTATGAAAACCACACATTGTCTGTTAGAACTATTTGTCTCCCAGAATTTATTCAAAATATAAAATGGTCTGCCTGAAACTTATGGATGTGTAGCTTTTAAAGGGCCAAGGCTGCAAAGCTGAAACTATGAAAATACATCCAATAAAATAATTTCTTTAGAGAAATAATTCCCTAGTTGTTTAATGCATTTTTTGTTTCCGAAATGCCTAGTTTAGAGTGTCACATTTTCTTTAACCCACCTAAAAAAATCTGTCTCTGAAACTGTTTCCCTTCTCCTGTTGCCTGAATGTCAGATATGGAGTTACTAAATGCAGCATACATATTTAAAAAGTTACCCCTATTGTGAGGAAGATCTTTAGAATGCCACGTTTAAGGAGGCTGAATGCATGAGAAAGAGAAAGCAACAGGTACACTAATGTTAGATGTTATGTGTATTACAAAAATGCAGATTTGGGGGGCAGAGAGCTTATCCTTATTTCATTTGACCGTAAGACAGATGAGTATGGAAAATGTTTTATAAAGTACAGTCGCTGTTTTACATAACCATGTGTTCTGGTGAAGATTTTCACCACTGTGTTCAAAAGAGGAAATGAAACAGGAGATTTTCATGTACTGTCCAATGTCATGTGGCTGGTGAGAGTTGAAACCAGGATTAAGATTAATTATTGAGTTGTGGTTGAATCATTTCTGCAGAGGGACTGTTGGAAAGAGGTGAGGAGTACACTCATCATATGGAGTTGTGTAAAACATTTCAACTTTTAAATGAAAGGTTGTTTTTCTGTTCTATCTTTGAAATGCACCCTTTTGAAATATGCTTTTCTCTGGGTCACCAGTTAATACCCATGAATATCTCACTGCCTTTCTATGCAATTTTTTTATTTGTAACAGACGTGCAAATATCTAATGTGCCATAAGATTGATATCTCTGGACTGCATCAGATTTATTTTGATGTAAACACAGTATTTCCTCCTTATGCACCATATACTTTGTTTCTGTGCTCAGAATGTCTCAGAAATAACAGGCCTTCTGTTCTATCATACTGCCATTACGTCCTGCCTTCATAGTATGTCTGCCCAGTGCAGGTGCAGTAGTATTCCTGGGATTTCCTTGAATTTGAAAGCCTGGTCGGATTTCTCTATTCTACTTAAAAAAACTCATGGAAAAGAAGGAAAATATTCATCATGTTACTAGATGAAACTTATGAGCAGAAAAGACAAGACACGTCAAGGGAAACTTTCATGTACAGGTCTGCTCAGAAAATAATGCCTCTGATTTATTTTGTTGGCCTCTGACATCGGAGGTAGATGTGGGTGGTATTGTGTTGCTGTTTGACAGATGGTAGCACAGGGGCAGTCTTGAAAAAATGCATGAAAAGATGGCACCCATTGGCAATCCACACTTGCTGAACGTTTATGGAGACCAAATGGCAGATGTGAGCACAGTGAAGCAGTGAGTGGTGCATTTCAGTAGTGGTGACAGCAATGTCAAAGATAAGCCATGTTCTGCATGGCTGTGCAGATTCTGAAGAGCAATGTCATAAACAGGAGGCACTACATTTGGAACGGCCTACGTATTATGTCTAAATAATAAAAAGCAGAAATTATTTTTTTTAAAGATGATATGACAATCTAATGGTTATTCAATTTAATAAACACTAAGTTAATAAGAAACCTTGCTAGGCTTGTAACTGAGAGGAAAATGTAGTAGGTATCATGGCATGACATTTCAAGTGTTTGTTTTTTTTATATCTGTTTTTCTTCAGTGAATTTGTGTCCTGGTTGTTAGAAATTGGAGAGATACACAGATCTGAAGAAGGTGTTCATCTTGGCCAAGCTTTATTAGAGAATGGCATTATCCACCATGGTAAATACAATTAGTTTTAACTTGCTTGTTTTCAAGGTAATTGTTGTATTTGGAGTGGACTTAATTTTGTTTGACAAAAAGATGGTCACGTTGAATCTTCATTACGTCTTTGCAGGAACCTATGGGGTCATTGCCCATGCCTAGAATATTTACTGGAGATCCTCTACTGATTTAATCAGATTAGACCTGTGCTGTCACAACATTGCAAGCAGGACCTACAGAAACATTGCTGTTCCATTCTAAGCTAAAATAACTCTTGAGATAAGACAGAAGAACAGACTGCTTTTAAGGATTTAAGCCTTTTATATAGGTGAGGCTTTTTAGGAGCATAAGTTGGACTAAGAGTTGTTAGTTAGGAGAGAGTAAAAACTGTTGCAGCTGGCTGCTGGTAAACGAACCTGATCCTCTGTTGAGAATTACAAGTTTAGTTGTTAAATCCAGCCTAGAACCCAAAAGTTTAAACATCTGAATTTTAAGGCCCTGTTTTCAATAAGTTGTAGAGTTACTAAAATTCATATTTTTATGTTGAATTTTTCAGTCAACTATCTGTATTAAGTTCATTCTGGAGAGATGTATCACTGAAATGGTTCCATTTTTGAGCTGATAAGGTTTGATTTCTTCAGGACAATTTCCATTGGCAGCGTTTTACGTGTCAAACATTCTTATCAGAGCAGGTCCTTGTCTCTGTTGCTTTTAGAAGGTATGATCCAGCAGGACCATGTAAACAAACTGGAGAAACTTCTGCATGTTTGGCTTACAGTAAGTTCAGTCACTTAAAAAAAAATAAAAAGCAGTTAGTGAAAGAGTTGTGAAGTTAGCTACTGTTCTAGCAGAGATTCAAAGCATAAATTTTGATGGAATTATTGATAATTTTCATTGTAATACTTAAATACGTCAGCCAGTAGTGAATTTAATACTTTGCCACCATGTTTTCACGTCCTTGGCTGGAAAGTGGGAGTAACAGAGTGCCACTTAGCTGTATGCATTTTAGACATACATGGAACAGGAGGAAAGACATTGAAATTATTCATCAGTAGTGATGTAGTCTTGAATGCTTTAATGTTGGTCTACGTGGTTTTCTTCCATCATCATTCAAATGTCAGATGCTCTTGCATTTCCTACACACACGATTGTTTCCAATTGAATGGTTCTTTTACCAGAGATTCTTCTCCTAGAATCATGGAATCATTTGAGTTGGAAGGGACCATTACAGGTCATCTAGTCCATCATGCCTGCAATGAACAGGGACACCTACAACTAGATCAGGTTGCTCAGAGCTCTATCCAGCCTACCCTTCAATGTCACCAGGAATGGGACATCCACTACCTCTCTGGGCAACCTGTTTCAGTTCCTCACCACACTTACTGTAGAAAAAGTTTTTCTTTATATCTAATCTAAATCTCCCCTCTTTTAGTTTGGAACCATTTCGCCATGTCCAATCACAACAGACTTTGCTAAAGGGTCTATTCCTTTCTTTCTTATAACTCCTCTTCAGTACTGATACTTGATTTTGTAATTTATATCCCAAATATACTGATAGACTTTCTCAATACAGAGTTAAATGAATATTGTGTAATTTCATGAGATGAGTAATTATATTAGAGTACAGAAATTTGAGCCAGACACGTTACTTTGAATAGTAGATCCAGCTGTGGTTCAGTGAAAATAGAACTCTCAAAATAAAGTTGAATGAACCATCTGTTTTCACAGAGTGAGCAAGGGAGAAAGAAAGTTTGGCTGTTATTCACATTGCAAATGTTGTAGGGGGCTTTGTTAGACCTAACATATTCTAGCATATGCTTCATTCCAGCCATGCCAGCCCCATGTTGTGATGGGCATTGTTTTTGCTTCCTTGTGTGTGAACTCTCAGAAGCGAAGTTTTCTCCTTGTTTTTTTTTTTTTTTTCTTTTTCCAGTTTTGCAAAAGGTAATATCTATTTATTCATTGTTGTAGTGAGATAATTTGTCTCACTTACTCATTTACTACTGATGGTTAGAGGTGGAATCTTCCTTTCAAGGCAGCAAGGAGCTTTGTAGTTAGAAAATTAGTATGAATATCAGCTCATTTTAAATGTCAGATGATTTAAAATCAGTAAGTATTTATGAGATCGTGCAGCTTTCTGGACTGGTATACTGATGTGAATCAAAATTACCCTGGCAGAAAAGTAAAAATAGTGGTCAGGTGTTTCTGGAGGGTTCTTTATTGACTCATCTGGAATTGGCTTCTGCAAGAATTAGAACAGAGGATACTGTGGAACAATAGATTGGTAACTGAAAAATAAACTGTGTTCTTGGCTATTTGATAAGCTTTGCAAAAGTGCTGAAGACTACAACACATGCAAGTACCTGATTTTCTAGATTGTTCCCAGGATGTTTGTTTATCTTATTCTTTTCCCTGTTACTTAAAACTTGTTAGTTTCCTGTGGGCTACTTGAATGAAAAATGTGTCCACTGACACAGAACAACTTGTGGCAGATGATCTAATCATCTCCCTGTGTCAGAAATCTATTTTGTTATTAAAATCACTGACTTTATCCTTCTTTGTTGTCCTGTAGAAAGTTACCTGACAATATACTTTTTAAAATTTAGTTACAGATAAGCACCAGTTCAAACCCGAACACATGCTGTACAGATTCCGATATGATGATGGAACATACTATCCAAGAAGTGAGATGCAGGAAGTGATTTCTAAGGTAAAGAATGAAGCAGTTGCTATTACAAAGAAAAATGCATTCAAAATGGAGATTCTACTTGAGAAATGAAATAAAATATTATGCTAGAATACACAACATCCCATCAAACTTGCCTGTCTCTATATTTATGTGAATCAAATTTTGTTTTCCATTTGTAAGGGAAGATTTTTTTTTTAATGTATTTTGAATACGAAATATAAAAATGTATTTTAGTTACGAAGTGATTTCATGTATGGGATGGATTGCCCATATTTTTGGGTGAAGCTGACATTTCAGTCCATTTTATTTTTCAATTCATTTTAATAGATACGAAGCTGTACGTATATAATTTTTCCTTTTCTTCTCTTTTAAATTTTCTCTTATATCTGAGTATATCTTTTAGTAGTGCCTTATCAAGGTAGTAAACCAGGAATCAGATAGGTAGTACTATCCATCTGCTATACTCGGCACAGCAAATTTTCCTTTAAACTTGTTAATATTTAAAATTTTCATGATTTTGAGGTAGTGGAAAATGGCAGCATCCTTGGGCATTTCATTATAACATCACACACTTTTCTGCTGGCATTTGTTATCATAAGGTGTACCTAGAATAATCTTCAGTACTGAGCTACCAGACACAACAATGTAGAATGTAATCTGCTTTGACACAATCTTTTTATTGTTATACAAGCTTCATCTTGCATGTTATAAACATGATTATTTTTTATAATCTACTAAGGATTACGTATGTGATTTCTATATTTTTTTTCAATGCTGTTTTCTGGTAGTAGTATTTTTAGTTCCTCAAACTGCTTTTTTTTTTTTTTAATTGAAAACATATCTGAGTTTTTTTTTTAAGTTTCCTCCTGATTTGTAATTTCAATTAAAAAAAAAGGTATAATTTTTTTTTTTTTAACTTTCTTTGCTTTATGTGTAGAACAGTGAGCAGTGATTGGAGAAACCTTAGTACATAGAAACATTGCTTTTTCGTTCAGATTTTGTGTATTTTTTTCCGAATACTATGCCTTAAAAAAAAAAGTTAAATGTTAATGCTACCTTAATGATAATCCTTTTTCGCACGTATGTCAGTGAACCTTGGTTTGAAATGTTTTATTTATCATCATTTAATCATCAATATTGTTATCTGGAATTTTTAACTTTTGGCACATATAGGCATCTGAATAGTTTTGTTTTAGTAGTTAATGAAGTGCATTAGAACTTCCTGTGTCCATTCCCCTTATGTTCTCTGGGGTGTGAATGCATAACTTACCTCATCTTTCTCTTTAACAGGGTGTACGACTGTACTGTCGCCTTCACAGTCTCTTTACCCCAGTAATTAGGTGAGTCCAATTGCGAAATCCTTAGAGACTTACTCAAAATAAGTATATATTCTGAAGATGAAAATTTTGTGTTTGAATGTTGGAAACTTAACTCATACCTTAAGATTGCTCTCTTGGGAGAAATAAAAAAGATGGAAGGACTATGAAGACAAAAAAGTATAACTGCATAAAATGACTACAAACACAGTTCGGGACAACCTTTTTTTTCTCCAGACTTTAAGCGCTTTCTAGGTCCTGATGTGTATGCTTAGATGCTTACTGTATTTATTAATATATTCACTTCTTTACTAACTCTCTATTACTTCATTCGTAGAGTCCCAACTATAACAAGGCACCTGTCTTTGCACTTCAGTGATGTAATTGGCAATGATATGTATATATTCAGCCTCCTCCTTTCTGTCTGTACAGAAAGGTTTGACTTGCTTTACTCTAGAGGCAACTTTAGAAGCTCTGTTTCTGAACCATTACAGAATGCTCAATTCATACTTTTGTATTACCTTGTATAGAAAAAATAAGGGTTGGTTTTTTTTTGTTTGCTTGTTTGTCTTTGATTTTAGACTCTTCTGATGTTTTGGTTGATGTATATATTTTATTTTGGACAGGGATAAAGATTATCATCTGCGAACCTACAAATCTGTTGTCATGGCTAACAAACTCATAGACTGGTTGATTGCTCAGGCAAGTTTATACATTTGGATTTATGTACTTGTCTAAATATTGTATTTAAATTCTGATTTGAAAGGTTTTGATGGAATAAGTGAAATAACAGGCAAACACTGTGTGTTATTAGAACAGTGCGTGTGTTTAAGTGTAATCCTCTTAAACTAGTAAAGTAACAGAAATCAGCTGCCAGCAACCATACTATTCATTCCTCTTATCTTCCTTATTTGCAATTGAACTTTAAATGTTTTAATGAGACTTAGCTTTGTGATTTGGCATGTAACATTGTTTGAGGCTTAAAATGAAATGGATAGGCTCTGAAAACTAAATTACTAACTAGGGAGGTAAAAGTGAGCATCAAATTGCTGTCATGGTTCCGTTTTATTTTAAGCAAACCAGGAGCAGGGTAACCTGTTCACTCAGTCAACATGTACCAGCTTCATAAAATAAAAATTAAAAATGTCAATACTTTTGGATTTCATTAAGTCCAATTTTAATTGAGAATGCAGTGTTATTAAAATATTTCCATTCTGTAACTATAATGAGGTATAACACTGATGTTATAGAATATTTCATATGCTCACTGTAAAAATCTGAAGTTGATGATGGTATATGTAATCAACAACCTTTGCTAGCCCTCTGAGGTTATGCCATTGTAAATAGAATGCATTTTGCTGATATTTTAAAGTATATAAAAAAATTCGTGTTATGGTTTAACAGGGAGATTGCCGGACAAGGGAAGAAGCTATGATCTTTGGTGTAGCTCTTTGTGATAATGGGTTTATGCACCATGGTAAGTAAATGCGTTCACTACAAGCTATGCTTGTTCTAATGCCATCTATGTAGTAGAAAGGAAATGTTGGAGCTCTTAAAGATTTAAAGAAGGAATTGCAAGGTGGTTCATTATGCCACTGCTATAATCTTAAAGAAGAAAAAACAAGCCATTTTATACTCTGAAAATTATTTTCAGTCGAAGCGTATGCTGAGGGCTTCATACTTTGTAAGAATATTCTTAAGCAGGTAATACGTATTTACTCAGATGTGACTTAAGATAGTAACTGAGGTAATTTGTAGGAAAGAAAGGAAACGTTTTTGGAGGAATGGAATGAGTGGAGGAGGATGACTTTAAAAAATGTGAAGTGGTGGCAGCTGGAAAAAGTGGACTGTAGGTGTAAAAAAAAAAAAAAGGAGAAAATGCTAACAATAGCAGAGATCAAAGAAGAGAGTACCAAAAATGAAGTGAATGAGATTGCATTTAATACCATCAGAGGGAAGGTTTCAGTGAAATGATGGAAGCAATGGGTCACTGACTGAAGTAAAAATAAAATGAGGAAAAAATAATTTTCTCATCAGCTGGTTTAGATTAGGGTGGAGGATTAACTTCCTTTCAGACACTGTTCATTCTTTTGCCCTTAGTCTTTGAACATGCAGATTGTATCTGTCCACTGTTCTAGTTGCTTCCATAGTCCCAGCAAACCCATTTGTAATACTGAACCTGGCGTGCTTCACCATTTGGAGAGTGCCAGGTCTTGGTGGTGAACATTTCCAGCAGCTGCCTAGCAGAACTTTTGGAAACATATTTTTAAATCTTTTTTAAGAAGAAATCTTGTGCTTGGCATTTTCACTAAAACCTTTGCAGGCCAGTGTCTCTTCATAAGCTTGGTGAAGTCCAAATTCTGTAGCTGAAAAGGAACTTAGTGTTACCTATATATAATGGATCCAGAAAAAACATGTTTTTATGTTAAAAATTAAGACTTCCCTAGGTTCACACACAAAATAGTTAGCTAGTGCTTAACCTGTGTATTGATATTCAGTAGTACAAGTACTCGTGTCTGTGTTTCTGATTCTTACAGTGTTAGAGAAAAGTGAATTTAAAGATGAACCACTACTGTTCCGTTTTTATGCGGATGAAGAAATGGAAGGGTCGAATATGAAGCACAGACTGATGAAACATGATTTGAAAGTAGTGGAAAATGTCATAGCTAAGTCATTATTGGTGAGTTAAACCAAATGATTATATACTTGGATGAGAACAAAAAATTGGTTGTACTGACAATAAATTAGCACTGTGTGTTCATTTTTCAGTTGAGCTATACTTTACTAAATGCCTTTCTGAACAATGTTTTGAACAATTCTATTTTTCAGATTAAATCTAATGAAGGCACCTATGGTTTTGGTTTAGAAGATAAAAATAAGGTGCCAATTGTTAAGGTGGTGGAGAAAGCATCAAATGCTGAGGTATTAAATATTATAGTTTAACTTTCCTGTTTTATTTTATATCAGTTAAGAAAATGCATTGTAGATGATAATGTAATAATATGAGAATGCTCTGAGAAATCTGTGGTTGTGAATCTTGTTTTGTTTAGTTTGAAACAAAATAGAACTGTGACCACTACCAACACTTGTTTTCTATGTAGGAAATTTGTTATGAGTTCTGATGCAAAAACAATAAATTTATTTTTATGCTTATTAAAATATTCCAGTTATGACATTGCTCATGAGTGGAATAAGCATCCTTCAATAGCATATTAAATGAATGTAGTAAATTATGCTAGTCTGTAAATTGCATTTGAAGTATTTAATAACAAAGGATGTGTTAAGCAAAGTCTAGAATTTAGAAATCCGAAAGTATAGATTACAGCCTTTCAATTTGTTAGTATTATTTTAGTTGCTCTTTGGGTAATTAGATATAACCCAGTGAACTACATGGGAGTCTTATGTATAAATATATGGAACAAGACTTCCATGAGAAAAAAGATTTAGATCTGGATTTCAAGTCCTGCATCTCACTGTGGGACTGAAGTTTTAATAGAAGATCACTAATAGAATAAGCCACAGAGATAACATCCAGGGCTATTTTTCTCATTTTTTGTCTGTTAGCTTTGCGTAATTCCGTACCGTCTTTTTTCAGTAGTCAGGTTCTGTCATGATCTAAGGCTTAGTGTGTGCCCTAAGTAGCTCCATGTATGCCTGGGAATGGTTTCTTTCCTGTTAGACCAGCATTTAAAGCTTGTGCATAAATTTGTTGCTCAAAGGTATGGCCATAAAAGTTTTAAGGATACATTTTGTTTTGTATCTTTGTAAATATTCGTGTAATAAAGCACCAGCTCTTTTACAAAAGAGGCTTTAATTCCTTTTGAGAAAGACAGATTGAGTAACATCACCAAAAAAAGCCAACATCGAAACCAATTGGATCAATGAAGGCTGTTTTGTTAATTGTTACCAATATTAACTAATATTGTAATACTTTCATAATGTCTTGAACGAGACTAGGGCTTGTCTTTAGATCTCTTCATAGGTCACTGTAACCAGTTTCAGAACCCTTTTTTGGTGTTTTTTTGTGTGCACTTTATGAAGGAGGAATAAATAATTTTCTTTGTATGTGTGTGTCATTATTTCTATTGGGGTTGCATGCAAGCAGAAGAAAATACAATGTCGTTGGTTATAAAAAGGGAAATGTGTACACAAGTGTTATTGTTTTCTAGATGGCAGGCTTGGAAGTTGGGAAAAAAATCTTTGCCATTAATGGTGACCTGGTTTTTCTGCGACCCTTTAGTGAAGTGGATTGCTTCCTGAAAATGTGTTTAAACAGCAGAAAGCCCCTGCGGGTTCTTGTGAGCACTAAACCACGAGAGTAAGTTGTCATTCCTTTGGGGAAATTTTTAGAAATTAGAAATGAAGCAAATTTTAAAAGACAAGTGGAACTTCAAGAAGCACTACTCTAAAATTGTTACTAATCTTAACTTCATAAAGCCAAACAATTTGATTTGCTTTGGCTTTGTTTTATTATGTTTGTCATCATCAACGACAAGACAAAAGAGCTTAGATCATCAGGTCTGGCACTCTAAGTATATGCAGAAACCACAAGTGTATAAAGTTTGGAATATCTGGACAGTTTCAATCACCTGTCTCTTACTATGTTGATTAAACAAGTTCCTCTGTCTGAGAATTAGTTCCTAGTTTGCCGGAAACTGGACTTTGTGATCTGATGGGCCTCTTTGGTATGTGTACTGGTTGTGTAAGCAACCCTAGCAAGTAAACAAATTCCAATCTTTCTGCAACAGATGAGGTTTTGTACAAAGTTTTGAACCCTCCTACCTGAGTGGAATTTGTTATGTAGAAGAAGTACTAAGTGAGACCTAATGCCTGGGTTCGTTTGGTATGTAAACAAGCATAGATCTGTTATTAAGGTTAATGCAGTTGTTAATGGTTTCTACATAACAGTGAAATAGGAGAGTGAGAAACAGCATCTGGGGGATATTCTCATGAACTTTTGCAGAGTAAGGAGAAATTCATGCTCTACTGTCACAGAACATTTAGAGAGCCTTGGAAATAGCTCCGTTTGAGCAGCAGAATGGAGATGTGTTTCTCTTGTTAGTAAGTGAAGATGTCTTGAGAAATACAGTGGCAACCAGAACAGGAAAAAGAGCAAAGAAAGAAATATGGCATGAAGTCAGTAATCCGGACTGATAATACAAAAACAACAGCAACCAAGCAACAAAAGCATTGTAGATGAATGTTCTATAGCAAACATTAAAAGCTTACATTTCTTTAATGCTGATCTTGGATCAATTTCTGACACAGTGAAAATGTGAGTGAATTTCAGGGTTGACAGATGATCTGGTGAATGAGGAGTTCAGATGAGTTTAAGAATTTATTTCCTGTACTGACTGCATTTGTCAGGAGCTGCTTCTAGCACAACTGTGTTGGCAGAAGAGACAATTCTCTCACAAATTCTTAGCTGAAACCTCAGTGATGTTCTTTCTTAGTTTTTTCATTAATATGTTCACAAGTATTTTTGTACAAGTATTTTGTACAAATTTGTGAGCTCCAATGGAATTTGGATCTCTTGTCTGCTTATAATTGGCTCCAAACACTAAATGTTATATTTACCAGAAAAAAAACTGAAAGTACAAGAAATAATGCAGTGATATTATTCAAATCTATCTGAATGTCAGACTTCTTATAGTTCAAGTGCATTTTACATTCACTTTTCACCATTAGTTTTCTTTTGTACTGGCAAACGGAGTCCAGGGCAAAGACCCCTTAAATATTAACAGAGCTGGCTCTGGAAGTAAAGACTGCAGAGTTAGATCAGTGCAGTGTTATGCGTGACCTGACGAGCTCAGATAAGGGCTAATGCAGCTGTGTTGCTTTTTCTGGAATCCGAGCTATTATCACATTAGCTTACTTTGGGTGAACTCAGGGTTTCATTTGAAAGAGTAGATGTGAATTTTGATTCTCAGAACAGTGTTTTGTTGGTTATGATTCTAAGAATTTTTTATTACTGTTGCATATAGACTAAGCAAGAGTGTAACACTATGTGTACACATTATATGAATGGGCAAAAATCTTACTTCAAAAAACTCAGTGCTTTACATAGTTGCTCAGAAGGGCTGTGGCAAAATATTTCTTTCAATGAGAGTTAACAAATTCTAACAGAAACATAGTCTCCACAGTTCTCTGCAGTTCATCTGATGAGGCCTGCCATGATCTGAGCTCCATAGGCTCTGTGCTGTTGGCTGATAGATTGCCTGCCTTCCTAGGGCTTTTAGTGTTGCTGTTTTGTGACAACTTACTCAAATTGCAGTCCTTTGGGAGGAATTTTAAATCTGCAGGGCTGCTTTGGTTTTAATTGGCATACTGAAATTCTGTGTGAAATAGTATTGCCTTCCTCTGGTTGGTATCAGTATCTGCATGCTCTTAATTCTGATGCAAGTGATGCAAAAGATCAAGAAAATGAATGATGGTGAATCTGAGACTGAATTAACTGTAAGCATGGACGTTTACACCCTGGTGTAAAAAGCATACTGCTTATTGCTGTCCACTTTTATGTTCATTAATAAAATGCTACCTTTTGCTACATTCATATTGGATTTTTTGCATTTATCAGGACAGTGAAGATTCCTGACTCTGCAGATGGACTTGGATTCCAAATCCGAGGCTTTGGCCCTTCAGTCGTCCATGCTGTTGGGAGAGGTAAGTTCTAAGAGCTGTCAATGCTAAAGGTAATTATATGTTTAATATCTAACTGGCCTGGCTGAGATGAATCAAAATAAGATCCACTGAGTAAATAAGGGGAGGTAAATTAAGGCTGTGAGTTCCTTACAGATTGAGGAATAGCTGATAAATTCAAAAACTCTTTCTCCAGTGAATGGGGCTTAGGAACTGTTTCCTGAAAGTTCCTTTGTTACATGACCATGGGTTTCCCCAATGTTCTGTAAACATTTTACAGAAAATCCACTTTTCACAAATCTTTTCAATGGTGCTAGTTAAAATACTGTTTTTTCTGTTTTGTGATGTGATGGTCAAATGCTTGCCATCTGTTGTACTGCATCAATGTGATGGATACAGCAGGCGGTGCAGAAAAGGGCAAAAATGGCTTTTATTTGAAAAACAAC
>JANHGO010000063.1:49713542-49798795 GCA_024606505.1 Aquila spilogaster | reverse complement strand
TTATCGAATCCACCCCTAACATCGGCATGCTGCCCCCAGGCTCATCTCTGGTGCACCTAGTTTTATCCCTTACCCCCGTCAAACCTAGTTTAAAGCCCTTTAAACATGTTCAGCTAAGAATTGTAGAAGAGAGTGTCACAGCTGGCTGTTCATAAGTGTGTCTGCTCATCTGTTAGGTATTACAAGTGGAGCTGGTGGAATGCAACCTAGAACCCAACAGCTGAATCTTTTGAATTTTAAGGCCTTATTTTCACTACATTGTATAGTTACTAAAATGGGTATTTTTATGCTGAAACTTTCAGTCAGCTATCTGTGTGTAGCTCATTCTGGAGAGAAGTATCACTGAAATCGTTCAGTTTTGAGCCGATAAGAAGGTTTGATTTCTGGAGGTAATTTGCACTGGCAACATTTTTCTCTTACCAGAGCAGGTCCTCATTTCTTTCTCTTTTACAAGGTATAGTCCAACAGGACCATGTAAGCAAACTGGAGAAACTTCTGTTTTTGAAGGCATGTTTGGCTTACAATAGGTACAGTCACTTAAAAAAAACAAATAGTGAAACAGTTGTGAAGTTAGCTACTGTTCCAGCATGGATCCAGGGTGGAAATTTAGATGGAATCATTGGTAATATACATTTTAATGCTTTTATACTACAGCCAGCTTTTTAAGTTCTTTGCCACAATGTTTTCAGTGTCCTTGACAGGAAAGAAAACGGAGTAACAGAGTGCCACTTAGCTGTGTGCATTTTAAACATACGCAGAGTAGGAGGAAAAACATTACAGTTATTCATCAATAGTCATGTAGTCTTTAATTCTTTAATGTCAGTCTACATGATTTTCCTCCACCATCATTCAAATGTCAGATGCTATTATGTTTACTACACACACAGAATTATTTCAATGGAATGATTCTATTGCCAAAGATTCTTCTCCTGATCTTGTAATTTATATCCCAAATACACTCATAGACTTTCTCAATACAGAGTTCAATGAATACTGTGTAATTTCATGAGATAAAAGGGTAATTATATTACAGCATAGAAATGTGAGCCAGACATGCTTCTTTGAATAGTGGATCCAGCTGTGGTTCAGTGAAAATAGAATTCTTAAAATAAAGTTGAATGAACCATCTGTTTTCACAGAGGGAGCAAGGGAGAAGGAAATTTTGGCTGTTATTCACATTGCAAATGTTATAGAGGGCTTTGTTAGACTTTGCATATTCACTATGCTGGTCATTATTTTCACTGTGCTGGGCTTCATTCTAGCAATGCCAGACCCATGTTGTGATGGGCATTGTTTTATTTCCTGATGTGTGAACTCTTGCGAGTAGAAAAGTTATGGGTTTTCCTTGTGAGGTTTTTTTTTTTTTCTTCCTTCCTCCAGTTTTGCAAAAGGGAAAAATCTGTTTGTATGTTGCTATTTTAAATCCACCTGGTGGCATTCTGTAATATCTGAAATGACTTATATCAGCCAGTGTGCTGAGATGTTTTGTCCAGTCACTTGCTGCTGCTGATTAGAGATGGAAGCTTCCTCTCAAGGCAGCAAGGAGCTTTGTAGTTACAAAATTAATCTGACTATCGTATAGTTTTAAAATGAGTAAGTATTTACGTTGCGGTGCAGTTTCTTGGACTGGTGCACTGATCTGAGTCAAAATTACCCTGGCAAAAAAAGTAAAAGAAAATACCAGTTTAAATCTGCATCAGTTCCCTTTTCTTAGTGTGTGCCATGTGAATCTATTCCAACACAAAATACAGGTACATTGTTTCGGAGTGACATGCAAAACAACTTGAGGTTCCTTATTTTAGTGGGAATGGAGTGTTTTGTCAGCTTTAAATGTTTGAAACTCAGGATATGCCAGCTCTGTGGACCTGTTCTGTTAAGTTTCTGGTGCACTGAGTGTGAGTAGGGGCTGCAAAGACAGAGCAGTGCTTGTGTTCCTTGAAGAGCATAGCCTGCTCTGTTCATCATGGGCATGCAAGAAAGGAAAGGTGCTTGTAGGCCTGGTTCCCCTCCCAGTGCATCTGTGTAACAGTGAGGAACAATTTGGCCTCAGGCAATGCTGTCCTGGTGGTGGTTTTTCTATTTGCTGTAGTTGCTGGTTTTGGAAACTCTTAATGTATGTTAATCTAGTGGAATATATTTTTTCTTCAACAGTAGGAAATTTTTTTTAATTACAGAACTAGAAGATATCTTTTTTTTCCTGAGTTAAACCATCACAATCCATTAACATTCATTTAGATACTTATGCTAGGCATTATATATGAAAATTTTGTAGTCTGTGTCTGATGTATTGAAAAGCAATGATACGTAAAAGAGCTTAGGGGTTATTCTGGATAATCACCTTAGCATGAGCCATCAGTTCAAGGCAATTGGAATAATGTCCTGGGCTTTACTATTAGTAGATATATCAAATACAGGCAGAGAAGTTATGTTGCTCTTGCACATGACACTGGTGAAACCACTTAATATATGAAGTCCAGTTTTTATGTCCATGTATCAGATGATGTGTGGAGATACTGAAGAGCTTGAAGGGTCATGAGAAACGATGCAGACAGAAGGCACCTTACTACGCAAAGTTTATGACGCCTAACTAAATTTTTTTAAGAGAATAATGTATGGTGGTCTAATCACTTGGTATAGGAAGGCATGCACAGAAGAATTACCTAACACTGTCAGGCCTGTTACTCTGATTAATGAAGACATTACAGTACCCTCCTTTATCAGTTGATGACATGCAAATTTAGTTTCAAAATTGAAGCTTACATCTGCAAGCAAAACAGTAATTAATACAAGACAGTTATCCTAGGATGGTGCTAGTGCCTAGTGCTGTCCTCAGCCATCAAATAAATTAGCTGTTTTTCAGAAAGACTTGCTGTAGTACCGTTTCCAGAAGTTTTGTATCATACAATATGACTGTTTTGACAAAACACTTGAAGTTGTGAGGTTTGTTGCTGGAATCTTGTGAAACTCTGGAAATCCACCGGTTAAGATCCTTTTTCATGGGTCTTTGGGGACATGGATTATCAACACCTTCGTAATGATTGCCAGTCTCTTGCACTTAAGACTTTCAGCTGGCTATGTATAGAGGAAGATGTTCCCTCACTCCTTCCTCCCCAGTGCAAGACTGGTCAGATGTGTTGTGGAGGGTTTGTATCTTTACTGTCTCATCTGAGACTGACCTCAGCAAGAATTAGAACAGAGAATAATGTGGAACGATAATATGAATAGTTGCAAAAGAAGCTTTATTTGGCTATTTGGTTGATAAGCTTTGCAAAAGTGCTGAAGACTAGAAAGATTGGAATGCCTACTTTTTCAGGCTGTTTCCTGCCTGTTTGTCTTTCTTACTCTTTGCCCCGTGAATTGAAATTGTTTGGTTTCTTCTGGACTACTTAGACGTTGTGAAAAATATTGTCACCAGTGACATAAAGGAACTTAGGGCAGATGATCTCACTGCACTTCCTGCCCTCCCTGTCTGAAATCTACCTATTGCTGTGTAATTGGCTGTGATTAGAAGAAATTATGCTGGCCCTCTTCTCTCTTGTTGATTTCTTCAGAAAGTTACCTAACAATACATGATTTTTTTTTTTTTTATTTTTAATGTAGTTACAGATAAGCACCAATTCAAACCTGAACACATGCTGTACAGATTCCGATACGATGATGGAACATACTACCCCAGAAACGAGATGCAGGATGTGATCTCTAAGGTACAGAATAGAATAGTTGCTATTACTAGGAAGGACACACAGGAAATGGAGGTTCTGCTTGAAAACTAATGTAAAATATTATGCTAGGGTAAACAACATCCCCTCACATTTGCCTGTCTATATTTATGTGAATCAAACTCAGTTTTCCATTTGTAGGGGAAGATTTTGGCTTGTTGTTACACGTTTTAATACAAAATTAGTTATTTTTTACTTATTTTTGTTATTTAATGGTGTCATATGCAGGATGCATTGCCTGTGTTTCTGGGTGATTCTAAAGCTGGTGTTTCAGTCTGTTGTATTTTTCAGTCCATTTTAATAGATGTGAACCTATATGTAGAAAAATGGTTTTAATTTTCTCTTAAATCTGAGTGTCTTTTATTAGTGCCTTAACAAGGCAGTAAATCTGCAGTCATGTAGATGTTTAAACACAGATAAGTAGTGCTATCCATCTATGCTACTGAGTATAACAAAATGATTGAACAAAGTTGCCTTTGAACTCATGAATATTCAAACGTTTCATGATTTTGAGGCGATAGAAAATGTCAGTATTTGGGTATTACATTACCGTTGTCATTCGCTTTTCTGCTGGCATTTGTTAATGTAAGGTATATCTAGAAGAACCTTCAATACTGAACTACCAGGCACATCAAGGTAGGATGGAATCTAATTTGACACAACTTTTAATTGTTATACATGGTTCTTCTTGCATGTTATAAACATAATTGGGTTTTGATAGTCTGCTAAGTAATACTAATGTGATTTCTTTTTTTACATAAAATTTTCTGATGGTAATTTCTTAAACTCTTCCAAATGTTTTATTTTTTGTTTTTACTTGAAAATTTTCCCAATCTTTGAATCTTTTTGCATTTTTTTTTAAGTTTATTGGTTAGTTATAATTTCAATTTGTAAGTAAAGTATTGATGCGTATAATCAAATGCAGTGTTTTTTCCTTTAATTACTCACTTTGTGTGTAGAATAGCAACCAGTGATTGGGAAAACCTTGTGGAAACATTGCTTTATCTTTCAGGTTTTGTGTACTTTTCTTTCAAAATACTATACCTTCAGAATTTTTTAATGCTACGTTAAAACTAATCATTTTTGCATGTGTCTCAGTGAAGCTGAGATTAGATTGGAAATGTTTTCTTTCTCATAATTTATTCATCAATATTGTTATCTGGAAATACTAAGTTTTGGCATATGAAAATATACAGAAATTTGAACATACTTTTTTTACTGTCTAAATGAAGTGCATTTAGAACATATAGGCTTCCTCACTGCATCCGTTCCTCTTATGTTCTCCGTGGTGTGAACATGTGGTTAACTAACCTCCTCGTTCTCTTTAACAGGGTGTACGACTGTACTGTCGTCTTCACAGTCTGTTTACCCCAGTAATTAGGTGAGTCCAATTGGGAAATCCTTAGAGAGTCATTCAGAAGAAGTATATAATCCGAAGATACTGTGTTTGAATGTAGGAACCTAACCCATCCTTTCAAGATAGGTCTCATTGGAGTAATCAAACAAGTTTGAAGGGCTATCAAGACAAAAAGCATAACTGAATCATTAAATGACTGCAAACTCTGTTCAATATGACCTTTTTTTAGAGACTTTTGTAGCATTCTAGGTCCTGATGGATAGGCTTATATGCATACTGTATATATTAATACACTCCTTTACTAACACTCCATTACCTCATTTAGAGAATCCCAGCTGTAACATAACAACTGCCTTTATGCTCCAGTGACATTATCACCCAAGTAAGATATGGTCAGCCTCCTTTCTATCTACACTGAAAGGTTTGACTTGCTTTCTTACTCCAGAGGCAGCTTCTGAACCATTACAAAATGCTCAATTCATGCTTGCACTAAATTGATTATAAAATACAAGGGTTTTTTCTGTTAGGCTCTTTTGAGTTTTTGTTTGATTTTCTTAAATTGTTTTGTTTTGAACAGGGATAAAGATTATCACTTGAGAACCTACAAATCTGTGGTCATGGCTAACAAACTCATAGACTGGTTGATTGCACAGGCAAGTATACACCTTTGGATTTATGTATGTTTTGCATTTCAATTCTAATTTGAAAGGTAGTGATGTATTAAGCAGAATAACATGTAGACACTTTGTGTAATGGTTATTAAATCAGCACATGTAAGTGTAATCCTCTTAAACTAGTAAAGAAACAGAAATCAGCTGTCAGCAGCCATGCTGTTCATCCCTTTTGTGCATATCTTCCCTATTTGCAATTGAACTTTAAATGTTTTAATGAGACTTAGCTTTGTGATTCAGCATGTAACATTGTTCATGGCTTAAAATGAAATGGATAGGCTCTGAAAAACTCTAAATTACTAACTAGATGGATAAAAGTCAGTACCAATTTGCTGTTATCAGTTCTGTTTTATTTTAAGCAAACTAGGAACAAGAACGGGGTATCCTGTTCACTCAGTCAACATGCACCCATTTTATAAAATAAAAGTTAAAAACTTTGACACTTTTAGATTCTATTATGTTCAATTTTTATGGAGAATGTAGTGTTTCTAAAATGCTTACATATTTATTTGTAACTATAAAGAGGTATACCATACAAGGGTCCCTTCCAACCCAAACTATTCTATGATTCTATGATAAACATGTATATACTGTTTTATATGTATGCTATAAATGTGTATATAAAGATGGCTGTGGTAAATATAATCTACAACCATTGCCAGCCCTGTGAGGTTATGCCATTGTACATAGTATCCATTTTGCTGCTATATTACAATATATTTAAAAAAATACGCTATGGTTTAACAGGGGGATTGCCGGACAAGGGAGGAAGCTATGATATTCGGTGTAGCTCTTTGTGATAATGGGTTTATGCACCATGGTAAGTAAATACATTCTGTACAAGCTATGCTTACCTTCCTACCTTTTGTTTAATGCTGTCTACATATTTGGAGGGAAATGCAGGGCCTGGTAAAGATTATAGAAGGAATAGGAAGTTCTTTCACTGTATTGCTGAAGTGACCTATGCTACAATCTGGAAGAAAAAAAATAGCTATTGTATACCCTGAAAATTATTTTCAGTTAATTTTATAACATATATTGAGGAATTCATCCTCTAATGGATTTAGGGGGGGCAGTTTTATTAGCCACTTGGAAAGAAATTTCTTAAGCAGGTACTACATGTTTGCACAGATGAGGCAATAAAAACTTAGGAAATATGTAGAAAAGAAAGGAGACATTTTGGGGGGAATGAATAAAGCATGGAGGATCATGACTTTAGAAAAGCGAAGTGGTGACAGTAGGAAAAAGTGGACTGTAGAAAAATGAGAAAATCATAAGGACAGCAGCAAACAATGAGGAAGGGAGACGAGAGCAGATATGTGTGCAGTACCAAAAATGAGGTGAACAAGGTCACACTTAATACCATCAGGGGCAGGATTTCAGTGAAAGGATTGAAGCAGTAGGTCATTTACTGAAATGAAAAAAGGAAAAAATTATTTTCTCATCAGGTTGTTTAGAGAAGGAGGGAGAATTAACTTCCTCTCTGGCACTGTTCATTCTTTTTCCTTTGATTTTTAAATATACAAACTGCATCCGTCTGCTGTTCTAGTTGCTTCCACATCCCCACCAAACCCATTTCTAATGCTGAACCTGGCATGCTTTACCACCTGGAGAGTGCCAGAACTTGGTGCTGAGCATCTCCAGCAGCTGTCCAGCAGAACTTTTCAAAATCATGTATTTAAACCCTTTTTAGGAAAAAACCTTGTGCTTGCCATTTTCACTAAAACCATTTCAGGCTAATGCGTCTTCCTCAGCTTGGTGGAATCCAGATGTTGTAGTTGAAAATGAGCTTAGTGATACCCATCTGTGATGGATCTAAGTGAAAATTGTTTATGTTAAAAATTAAGATTTCCCTAGATGCACACACAAAAATAGTTTGCTAGCATTTAATATGTGTATGCATGTTCAGCATTTTATGGTTCATGAAAGACACGATATTCAAAAGTTTAAGAGGAAAAAAAGGGTTAATATGTGTGGGTTTGTATCATACAGTGTTAGAGAAAAGCGAATTTAAGGATGAACCACTGCTGTTCCGTTTTTATGCGGATGAAGAAATGGAAGGGTCAAATATGAAGCACAGACTCATGAAACATGATCTGAAAGTAGTGGAAAATGTCATAGCCAAGTCATTACTGGTGAGTGAAACCCAATGATTGTATGTTTTGATGATTAAAAAAATTGCTGTAGCGACAATAAATTAGCAGTGTGTATTGTTATTTAATGGGAATATACTTTAGCTCTTCTTAATGCCTTTCTGAACAATGTTCTGAACAATTTTATTTTTCAGATTAAATCTAATGAAGGCAGTTATGGTTTTGGTTTAGAAGATAAAAATAAGGTTCCAATTATCAAAGTGGTGGAGAAAGGATCAAATGCTGAGGTATCAAGTATTATAAATTATCCTCCCTGTTTTATTCACTTGGTCACAGATGTATGTTTTCCACATCAGTTAGGAAAATCTACAGTAGTAGAAGGTGACAGTGACAACTTTCCAAGAAAGCTGTGGGTAGGAATCTTTTTTCTTCCAATTTTTTCCCTTAATTTTGTTTTTTGTTTTTGGTTGTTTTTTTTAATATTGCTCTGACCATTATCAACATTCATTTGCTGCTCAGGTAAATTGTCATATTGAGTGGTGATATAAAAGTTATCATTTTATTTTTATAAGTTTTATAATATTCCAGTGATGACATTAATCATGAATGGAATAAACATTTGTGGAAGAATATGAAATGAGTATAAAGCTAGTCTGTGAGTTGCACTCGATATATTTCTTAATAAGGGATGTATCAAGCTTTGGATAAAGTCTAGAATTTGATAATCTGAATGAATTACAGCCTTTCTGTTTGTTAGTATTGCTTTAGATTCTGTTTGGGTAAATTCATATTCTACTGAACTGCATGGGAATCTCTATACATCTAAACATGAAGAATGAGTCTCTTCCATGAGAGAAAAAATCTGGACCTACATTTCAAACCTTTCTAAATCTTGTGGTGGAATAGAAATTTAAGATAAAAATAGATACAGCAAATCAATAATATAATACAGCCACAGAGCTATATTGAGGGTGATTTGTAGCAGTCAGGTTCTGCCATGAACTCAGATGGTGCTAAGGCTTAGCCTGTGCCCTGAGCCATTCTGTGTACTCCTGCCATCCAACTGGTTATGGTTCCTTTCTTGTTAGACCAGAGTTTAAAAACTGTATGCAATTTGGCTTGCCATACCTTTGGCTCAAAGGCCACAAAATGTTTAAGGATATTGTTTTGTTTTGGAACTTCATAAATATTCACTTACGAAAATATTAATAAGGTCTTTCCTTATGAAAAGAAGCTTTAGTTCCTTTGGAGAATGATGGATTAGGTAATGTCATAAAAAAACCCAAACCAAACTGGCTCAATAAAGCTGTTGTGTTAATTATTACAAATACTAACTGATATTGTAATACTGTCATAAAATCTTGATTAAGACTAGGTCTTGTATTTAGGTCTCTTCAGAGTGAGTGTTCACTGTACCCTTCATGTCAATTTAACCAGTTCTAGAAGTGTTTTGTGGTGTAGGTCTTTTGTGCATGGTATGTGAAGGAGGCATAAAGAATGTAAAAGAAATGTGCACATCTTTATTCCTATTGGGGTTGCATGCCAGCAGAAGAAAACATAATATTAGTGGTTATAAAAGGCAAACATATACACAACTTTTATTGTTTTCTAGATGGCAGGCTTGGAAGTTGGGAAGAAAATCTTTGCCATTAACGGTGACCTGGTTTTTCTGCGACCCTTCAGTGAAGTGGATTGCTTCCTGAAAGCATGTTTAAGCAGCAGAAAGCCCCTGCGGGTTCTTGTGAGCACTAAACCACGGGAGTAAGTTGTCATTCCTTTGGGGGGATTTTTACAAACTACAATTGAAGTGAATTTTAAAAGACCAGTGGAACTTCAGACAGCACTACTGTAAAGTTATTTTAAATGCTGTATCTAACCTGACTTTGTGAAGTCAGGCAATTTGATCTGCTTTAATTTTATTACATTTGTCAGTCAGCAAAAGCGAAACACAAGTACTTTAGATCATCAGCTCTGCCACTTTAAATACATGCAGGAACCACAAGTCTAAATGAAGTTTCCTTGACTATATGGACAGTTTTGATAACTTATCTCTCATTGTATTTATTAAACAAGTTCCTCTGGCGATTAGTTACTGGTTTGACAGAAGTCGGACTCTAGTGGGCCCCTTCAGCCTGTGTTCTCGTTGTGTAAACAGCAAGAGCAAGTAAACAGTTCCCCATCTTTATGTAACAGATGCATTTCTGTACGCAGTTTTGACCATTCCTACCCAAATGCAATTTTTGTTACATAAAAGAAATATAAAGTGAGGCCTAATGGCTGGGTTCAGTAAGTATGTAAATGAGCATAGGTCTATTAATAAAGTTAATGCAGTTGTTACTAGTTTATACATACCATAAAAAGAGGAGAGTAAGAAACAGTGGTCAGGAGTAATTTCGATCAAATTTTGCAGGGTAAGAAGGAATCACGCTCTGTTACCAGATAGCACACACAGAGTGCCTTCGAAATGGCTCTGGTTCAGTGGTAGAATGGAGACGTATTTCTCCTGTTAATAAGCAAAGGTGTCTTGAGAAATACAATGGCACCCAGAAAGAGGAAAAGAGCAAAGAAAGAAATATGGCATAAAGATGAGCATCTGGACTGATACTCCAAAAAAGCCCACAAACAAACAAACAAAAACAACAACAAAAAAAATCCCCCAAACCAGTGGATGATAGTGTTCTAGCAAGTGTAGAAGGCATATCTTGGCCTTTCTTTAATGTAGATATTGGTTTAATTTCTGACACAACTTGCCAGTGAAAATGTGGGTGAATTTCAAGGTTGACAGAGGTGATCTAGTGAATGAGGAGTTCAGAGGAGCTGAAGAATTTGTTTTTCAGTGATGCCTACTTTTTGTCAGGAGCTGCTGCTAGCACAACTGTGTTGGCAGAAGAGCCATTTCTCTCCTAAATTCTTAGCCTCAACTGCCAGTGATGGTCTTTCATAGCTTATTAGCATGTTCATAAAGCATTTTCAGAATGAAACCGTATAGATTTTATCAACCTTAGTTAATATATAAGTATACTAAATGATGCTATACTTATGAAAGTATTTCAAATGAAAATTTATTCATCTCAAGAATATTATAGTATTTTTAAAAAATGTATAGTCTTCAGTAGGTTTTGGATCTCACCTCTGCTGATAATCGTCTCCAAATGCTAAACATTATGTATACTAGAAAAAAATGAAAGTACAAGAAATGATGCAATGATATTATTCAAAACTACCTGTAAATCAAGTTTATTACAGTCCAAATGTATTTTAAAATCACTTTTCAGCGTCAATTTGAATTTGTCTGCTTTTGTACTGGCAAATGGAGCTCGGGGCAAAGATCCCTTAAATAATAACGGAGGTGGCTCTGGCAGTAAAGGCTGCAAAGTTAAATCAGCGCACTGTTATGCATGACCTAACTAGCTCTGATAAGGGCTAATGCAGCTGTGTTGCTTTTTCTGGAACCTGAGCTGATATCATGTGGATATGTTAGCTTACTTTTGGCAAGCTTTAGGCTTCATTTTAAGGAGTAGATGTGAATTTTGATTCTCAGAACTATGCGTTTGTTGGTTATGTTTGTCAGTAGGTTTACTACTGTTGCATTTAGACCAAACGGTAGGGTAGCACAATGTGCTTACAAGTTATATGAACAGTAGTAGGCGATTCTTGCTTTACAAAACTCAGTACTTTGCATAGCTGCTCAGAAAAACTGTGACAAAATATGTTTTCAATAAAACTCACCAAGTAGATTGACATTTAGAAGTTAACAAATTCTAATATGGATCTAGTCTGTGCATTCTTCTGCAGCCCATCTGACAAGACCTCCCATGATCTGTGGTCCCCAGGCTCTGTCCTTTTGGCTGAGAGAGTGCCTGCCTTCCCAGGGCTTTCAGTGTTGCTGTCCTGTGGCAGCCTACCCAAATCGCCGTCCCTTTGGGAGGAATTTTAAAGCTGTGGTGATGCTTTGGTCATAGTTAGCATATTGAATTTCCCTGTGAAATAGTATTGCCTTCCTCTGATTGGTTTCGGTATCTCAGCTTGCTCTTATTTCTGATGTCAGAAGTGCAAAGTATCTGGGATATGAATGGTGCTGAATCTGAAACCATGAATTGAATGAAAGTGTGGAGTCTTACACCCTTGTAACCTACTTATTGCTGTCCACTTTTATCTTGAATAAGAAAATGCTACCTTTAGCTACATTCATATTGGATCTTTGCTTATATCAGGACAGTGAAGATTCCTGACTCTGCAGATGGACTGGGATTCCAAATCCGGGGTTTTGGCCCATCAGTTGTCCATGCTGTTGGGAGAGGTAAGCTATAAGAGCTGTCAACAGTAGTGATAAATATGCATTTAATATCTAAATGGCGTGGCTGAGATAAATCAAAATTAGATCCAGTGATTCAGCTTAGATTTCCCCCTCTGAAGTAACAAACAATATTAAATAAAACCAAGTAAGATTATTTTGTGTTCTTACACTTTGTAAGCTTTGGATAGATTTTCTGGCTTTTTTTTTTTGTGTATGTATTTATACGACTGTAGGAAAGTTAAGTTAAGACTGTGCATTCTTTACAGACTAAGGAATAGCTGATGGATGCAAAATCACCTTCTTCAGTGAGTGGGTATTGGGAACCACTCAATTCCTGAACCTTAATTTGTTAGGTGGCTGTGTGGTTCTGTAATGTTCTGGAAACATTTTACAGAAAATGCACTTTTCACAAATCTTTTCAAAGGTGCTAGTGACCTAGTCTGTCTCAGTAATTGCAGATGTTTCCTCTGAATACTGTTCTGTCCATTTTGTGATTGTCAAATACCCGCCATCTCTAACACTCAACTGGTGCACTGGCCATAAAAGAAGTTGAAGCACTCTTTGTTGCTGTCCTATGTTGTTAATGGTGGAGTCAACTAACACCGTATATTCAGCTATTGTGGGGCAGTTGTGTCCTTTCCCCCCGCCCCCTCTCTTTGTAATTGAGGATTTTAAAGTGAACTGACCTGCAAAGCAGCCAGATTTGAACAGAGCTTGATGACTATTTTTCTAGGCTGTGCTGCCAGAAGTTAGATTTTCAAGAGAAAGTCTAGCAAACTACAGACTGTTGAGGTGATGTGATAATTATTTCTGCACCTGCATCTCAATTCAACTGTCTATCCTTATTCATTAAGCACATACTCTATTCCAGTTAGCCTCAACAGTATGTAAGTGCTTGCTTGTGTGGCTTGCTAGACCTGAAAGATTTTAAGGATATGCTTAAATACTTTGCTGAATTGGGACCTTGGTTTTTTTGAAGAGAGATTTTTATATGATAGTGATTTAATAAGGCCTGTTTAAATGTTTATTTTTAAATTCCTTTTTTTTTTTTGGTGGGGTGGGGGGGATTGCAATCCCACTGGTAATGGTGTCATTTCCAAAGACGTTCTTTGATATTAGATTTAAAATGCAGCTATCATCTAACTTGGTAGTACCTAAAATGAGGGAAATCCAGGTATATTCTTTAAGTTGTATCCTTGTCAAATATGCTTAGCTGACAAGTCATGACATAGCTCATAGTCAGCCCTGCAAATTCAGTCTAGCCTTTTCTTTCATAGCAGCTAGCTTCTGCACCTCAACCTTGCAGTCTTTAGGCAATAGATTTTGACTTCCCTGGAACCTTTGTGGCAGTATCAAGACAGACACAAGGAGACAACCTTTCAGGTAGCTGGAACTAAGGTCATACATTGGCAGGCTGTCTTTCAGCAGTGGGCTTGAGTCACACTGAAAAGACCTGGAGACAGCTGCTATTTTTGTAGTACCTATTCAGTAGATAGAAGATTTTCCCAAGGTGGTTATTGCATTGTGAAAATAAATCACCGAACCATATTTTTTATGTTGCTCAAAGAGAATGTTTTGGTTTATTTTGTTTCCCCCCCCCCCAAATAATTAAATTTGAGATATCCTACTTGATTATCTTTGGGTGTTTTGATTAAAGCTGTAAGGCACTCTGTTATAACTGAGTTGGTAAAAAGATTAAAATAAGAACAAGATCCTTGGAATGTATTTGGATTTGGATACTTAATGTTTAACAAGAAACTCTGGTATTCTCTGATACTTCTTTATGAATTGTCAGAAAACTTCTGTTTTGTATGTAAAATAGAGACACCTGAAGTAGTCAACAAGCTTATAAGCTTGGGGCATAGAATAAAAGTGGTCTAAATTATAATTAGTGTGTTTCAAGCTAGAGCCTTTTTATCCTTTTAAAATCCTTTTCTTTAAGACAAGTTTTCCACATTTTCATATTACTAATCAACATTTGTTTTATAAAACAGCCTTTAGAAAATAGTCTGGTCTCTTTTTATGGAATCATCTGCTGGGGAGCTCCATTTTCTTGGAGTCAGCTGACTGCAGAAGCACCCTGTGGTCAGGGGAAGTATATAAGAATTGGTGAGAGCATGTAAGAATCGGTGAGAGCAGAGTCTGATTAAAATATGAGGCTTTTGGACTGTAAGCTTGAAAGGAGATGTTTGGGAAAAGAAGTCTGTTAACTATGTGGGGTTTTTTAATAGGAACAGTGGCAGCTGTGGCAGGTCTCCACCCTGGCCAATGCATAATCAAAGTGAATGGAATTAATGTCAGCAAAGAGACTCATGCAAGTGTTATTGCTCATGTCACGGCGTGCAGGAAGTACAGACGGCCAATGCAGGTACGTCTCACTTGGTACCCTTGCAGATTTTCTTCTAAATTTTTTTTGTGGTCAGAGTAAACAGTGTAATGTGTATCTGTTGTGTTTGAGTGGGATGAGTGGAAAGGAGTGGTGAATAAAAGTGAAGGGAAGCCAGTTGAATTATAAAAGTTGAAGATTGCTCAATATATTGCTGATGTTCAAGGTCTATTTAATTCCTGTATTGAAATAAATCTAAGCTTATAGCTAATTTTATTTTTTGTATGGTATTTTTAAAGGATTATTTCAAGTGTTTCTGCAGTTCTATGCAGAAAGTATTACGAGCTATATTCTCATCACGATGGAGAGGGATTTACACAGCTCGCTGCCTGCTCAGCAACAGGAGAATGCAATGCAAAAAGCTGATCTTCTTCCAGAATTCTGTAACACTTCAGCACACAGAGAGCAGGGTGCACATATTCCATCTATAAAAGTTTCTGTGTTCGCATTGCATTCCAATCTTGGGACTAAACATACATTCAAGGACTCAAAATTTCCCTTTCTTAATATAAGCATGCAATTTTTGTTATCTTTTTCATGTTAGTTTAGAAAATCTCAGGCTTCCAAGACACAAATTTAAGAAAGAAAACCAAACCCAGCTGGATTTTATAATGTAAGTTTTCCAAGTCCCTGCAAATTTTTCATAAACTGTGCACCAATTTCATTAATTAACTTCACAAACTCTTCCAGTGCATGTTAATTGAGAAAAAAATCCAATTAAAATCAAGAGTGAAATCCTCCTCCCACACCTACTGCATAGATATGAGATAAGAATCGTAAGTAAGAGTTAGTTAGAACTGTGTCATGCAAATACAGTCTTTATGAAAACGTTTGTCTGGATGTTTGTGTGTAAAGTCTGATACAGAATTGAAGTTGTTAACTATCATATCAAGATCAGGCTCACCTGTTCTTTCAAGGAACATGCGCTGTAGTAAAGAGAGGGTGCTTTGTGCACTAGTAGCAAAACTGGCTAGAATAAAAGATAAATTCTTTATAGTATGTGTGTTTTCTCTGTGTATAACTGTAGAGTTCCTATAGACATTAGTGACATCCAAAGAGGATTGATTAATGTTGGGTGGCATGAATGTCTTGACATGCAAAATTAATGTGTTTTTTTTTAATCCAATTGTGTAATATGTTGGAGTACATAACTGTTTTTCTATACAGAGTATTTATTTCAATCTTAAAAAGTAGCTGATAATAATTCAGCAAATTACAAATAACGAAAATCCCCCAGAACAACAAGAAAAACTTCATTTAGAATGTAGTGCTATCAAATGCTATGGGAGAACTGTCTAGACTGAAATAAATGGCAGTATTCCCACTGGTGTCAAGACAGCTAAAATTTCATTTCCTATTCAGAAATTTGGGGTTTTAATTATTTGGAAGATGACTATGGATTTCTCCTATTTTGTAAGTACAGTGTATTAGCCTATCATTTAATTAACATCAATATTGCAGTCTGTCCTGTGGTTGGCAATTGCATAATTGAAAGGAGATCTTTTTCTGTTTCCTGTATATTCCACTTCTCAGGGTGAGGAGTCTTCCTGCTTGCCTGGAGCATGAAGTTTCATTTCAGATTCTTGCAGTGTGAATAATTGTGTAACTTCTGTTGGACAATGTTTATATTCTTTGTGTCTTGTCTGGATAAAGAAAATTGAAAGCAGATTTTACTTCTTGGAAGTACAATTTCTTTGCAGTGATACTAATCATGATGTGACAGATTTATGCTTAGTTTGTGCCTCTGTAATGCTTTTGGAGAACATTGCTCCAAATCTTATTGCATTGTATCTTGTGTTAACTTTTGAAAGAGGGACTTCCAGTTTAAGTAGTTAGTCCTTCCATTAGGCCATATTAAGTTCAAATAATGAACAAACTCTTTGACATGATATAAATCTATTAGAGATTGGCATGGCAGTCTTAATGATGTCAAGCAAACCTGTAAGACTCCATAAATAAGCAGCATGCTTTCAGGTGTACCTCCAAAGAAGCGTGGGTTTCGGAAGTGTTTCTGTTGATCAGCTTGTGCACAGGTGTCTTCAAACAATCAACAGACAGCTCTGAAAGTTAAGCTTCCTTATTAAACTATTTGAGTACCATTGAGTGAAAAGTAAGGCATGGATGAATCTAGGAAACCTAGAGAGAAATAGTACCTTAATCATACAAAAATTTAGTTATCTATGATTAATGGGATAAAGATAGCAGCTGAATATCGTATGTTAGCAAAGGATAATCAGACGTACTTGGCATTTGGAGCGAAAATTGTAACATTCAGCTTAAGGTTTTGCTGCCCTTGCTTAACTTTGAATTCTTCCACAAACTTCTTTTTGAAGTCTATGAATTCAGATTAGTCAGAATTGTGTCATTTATTCTGCTGTAGCTGTTGGAGAGGGAATGATTAACTGACTGTCAAGCTTCTTTTGAAGTGTAACGGGAAGAGAAGAGTAGTCTGGAGATGCCATACTTGATAGGCCCTTCCACAAGGATGTGATGGGCATGTGGCTGAGTGAGGGGAGAGAACAAGTTGTAAGGCGTATATGTGGCTTCTTCATAGGTTGTATGACCAAGCCACCATTCCTGTGCTCACGTGTCACTCAGTTACATAAGATGACAGACTTTTGGGGCCTGTGATTCTGTCCTTTTTGGGGGTTTTGCTAATCTGCAGTTAAAATAAAGAACATCTAGTAAAATAACTGTAGTAAAGGCAAATTTAAGTAATGAAGGCTGTAGTGTATATTCTTCTTGCCAGTGACACATGGGTGATAGATTAACTGGACATACTATATCTTTGATTGGTATTCCATAATATTTGCCAGCAGATTTGTGGACGCACAGCAGATTTAGCAAGGCAAAAATCGGTTCTCTATTTTTTCACTATTTCTTGTCTCAAATATTTTTCAATCTGCAATTTGATTTGAAATGTCTTAAATTATTTTTGGCAGAGACATGAAACTGATGGATGTCATGCTGTCACAGACTTCATACTGTCTCATGACAGTATACTCTGAAATAAAAAATAAGTTGACAAAATGCTTCAGATTATTTTAGACAATGCCAAAATTTTCTGTAATTTTCAAAATATTATTTTTAACTTGGAGCTCAGAAGGCAGTAAAGCTGATAATAGTCCAGGAGTTAAAGCAACTATTTCATGTTTGAAAGCAGTGAAATAAGTTGCTATCAATTGTACTTGCAAAGCTTTTCCTAGCTGTCTTTTTGTTGTTGTTTTTTTAGCAAGATTCTATACAGTGGGTTTATAACAGCATTGAAAGTGCACAGGAAGATCTTCAGAAAACAAACACCAAGCCCTCTGGAGATGATGGAGGAGATGCCTTTGACTGCAAAGTGGAAGGTATGTGATGCTTGTTTTGATTTTGTTGTTGCTCAGAACGTTGGTGTAGTAGCAAGGAAAATATAGGCAGTGGTTTTGTTTTCAGAGAGGAAATTGCAAGCAGACCGTAAGATGCGTTTTACATAAGGATTTGCTTTTTTCTGTATTCTCAACATGTAAATTTAACATGCTGTTCTTTGAAAATTATTGTATTTCCCATTTTGAGAAAAAGCTTTTGTGAACATTTTAGGGAAAATCTGTTCAATTTTCATTCACAGGATACATAATCCTAGGAATTACCTGATTTATTTTCACCACTAGTAATCATTTAAGGCTAAATTAGATGTGTTAGTCATTACTGCATGAGAAATAACAAATCAGCTATCCTTCAGATTATTTTCAGGCAATTAACATTTAGATAAAGCTGCATTCATATGCATCATGGTAATTAAAGAGACAGTTAACATGTGAACTGTATTTATGTTCTCTGGGTAAATGCTGATATTGTGGTTTCATTTCTGGATGTTGACACTTTTCATGGTCATTTCCTTCTAGTCTATTTAGAAGTTCTCAGTTTTCCCTTCTTTGTTGCTTTTTTATGTCTCTGGATTATAAATGAAATTGAATTAGTGCCCTTCAGTAACTGTAAAGAGAGACTACTGTGACTCGTCTGTTCATGCCTCTTTAGCAATCTAGTATTTTAGCATCCATAAACCTACTGGTGTTCTGATTTTTAAATCATTCAGCAGGTAGCTGGGTTTTTTGATGAACATTTTTAAATAGAATAATCAGAGCATACCTGTTTCTAGGACATTTGCCTATGTCCTTTTTAGTTTGTTTAACGGCCTACCCTCCTCAACTGAGTTGTGTTATTTTCTTTATTCTAGAGGTAATTGACAAATTTAACACTATGGCAATAATTGATGGAAAGAAAGATCATGTGAGTCTGACTGTTGACAATGTTCATCTGGAGTATGGAGTGGTGTATGAGTATGACAGCACAGCTGGAATAAAGTGCCATGTGTTAGAAAAAATGATTGAACCAAAGGGATTTTTCAGCTTGACTGCAAAGGTATGGAGCAATTTTTTTATTCTTACTATGCTTAATACCAATGGAGCAATGTCTTTTGCGTATTCTTAGGGTAATATGTATTTAATTTAGTATCTTATAATTGGTCAACTTTATCTCTCTGACATTTTGGAGAATGATTGTGTACTCAGGAAGCAAACTAAGTTATGGTGTGGTTATAAATTGAGCCTCTAAACTGAAAAAATGAAAGAACTTTAAAGTCTTCCATTCCTCCTGCTCCTCTCCCTTTTTTCTTAATTATCAAATAAAACTTGAAAGGAAGTCAAAGACTCACTGAAATGTCAAAACTTAGTGAAGGTAGGTTTTAGTTTCCAGAAGTAATTTAATCTCATCAGAATTGCATGTGCAACTTTAAGAATTTGTTTCAGTAAACGGAGTAACACAACATCTGTCTTTTCTGTGTCTGAAAGTAAAATAAAGCTGTGCATATACAGGCTCACACATTGGTTAAATCAGAGAGGAAGAAAAAAACAAGTGCAACTTTAGAGTTTATTTTGGAGTTTTTATTTTGTGAATATTTCCAAATGGTAAAATCTGTGATTGCTATGAATGGGTTGTGGATTTTTTTATATGTGTCTGGTATTGTCTGTGTCAGATTGACAAATAATGTAGTAATACAGCTCTTTTACTAAGTTTGTGTTTATCTTTTCGCACACATAGGCATGTTAACAAAGTACACTTCACAGAAGTATGAAAGCCCAAACTTTTGGGGAGTGTATTGATACCTGCAAATTTCTTTTTCTGTTGATCTTTACATCAGAAATGTAAGCTGAAGTACTGATCTTTTACTGAAATGACTGAGACATGGGCAGTCATTTCTTTTCCCTGATTTCACTTTGGAGGAAGTCAGGTTGACAGACAGGGGAGTAACTTCTTGCACCAACATCACAAGATTTGCTAGAGCTGGTCTAGTGAATGCTTCAAGCCATTGGCCTGAAGGATGTTAATTCTTGCTGTAATTACAATTTCATATAAAAAGTTTAAGGTATTATTTTGTAACTGCTGAAGAAATATTTTTCCATTGTTGTCTATGGAGTAGTTAAGTAAAGAAGTACTTCCAGCACACTGATTCTGGTCTTAAATAATGAGTGTCAACACCCTTGGTGTTTAGGCTGGCTATTTAAATACTTAGAAATTATTAAAAAAAAAAAAGAGATGTAATGTGACTATGTTAGAATAATATGAAGTTTATCTCAAGTGATTGTGGTCTAAATGACTACAAAAGGTCCACTGGTAGAAAAATTAGGTCCCTTAACTCAAAGGCAATAATAAAAATTGTAGTGACACTTCATCAAATATAACTGTGTGCAAATAGTTTTAAATACTCCAAACATAAACTTCTCTGTGTGTTCAGTGGGGTCTTGTGCTTCTTTCCATATGCTTCTTTCTCTCTTTGTTGTGTATTTATTGTTGCTTTGCATTTTTAAACATCTCTATTCTGCATCATATGTAGTAGGGGCGTGAAGTAATCCTGGACTGCTTTCCTATATTGTGCAAATCTTTGTGTTAATTATTATGATGAGAAAGTATCCAAAGTCATGCTGCACAACTTACTGGTTTAGAATGCACCTATTTTAATGTACAGCTGCAAAAAACCCCACTTAAATTATTTAAATTTGTATTATTAATTAAATCTGACAAAAAGGAAGCTTAAGAGTGTGACCGAAGTGACTGTGGTGTTTTAATATGGTAATTAAACACTGTATGTAGCAGAAGAGTTAAAAACTTTCCTTAATTCATCAAGCTGGGGACCTGAGGAAAACAATTCTCTCAGGATCTTTTCATTTATAGTCTGTGACTTCTTAAAAACTTAAGATTTTGCATTCTGAAATTTCTGTAGGTTGTCACTTTTTTCTAAACTCCTTGGTCAAGGTTATAAATCGTATATTACATCCGTGATGGTGGATAGTATAGTAATGAACTGTAGCAGAAGTGAATTACAGATGTAAGTCCCATGATGGATTAATAATGTATGTGTTGTTTGTCCAGACTTCTTTGAGTGTCTCTAAAATGCGAGCATTTTCTTATTTAGGTGCCTTAATCTGGATTTTGGGTGCCTTTGTTAGAAAGTTACTTTGGGTGTGTTTTTCAAATACATCTTCGGGGTTGGACCCAACCAGCAATAGGCATGTCCCAAGTTCCATAACACAGTGAATTTTAATGCCTGAAATGTAACTCTAACTCCAAAAAAGGGCTATATACTACCCTCATCTCTTCAACATGCCTTTTTTCAGTTTTCTATCACCATCATTTGCTGGTGCTATTTCCATCATAGCAAGACTTCAGTCTTTGCTGGGCCGTATAGCTTATTCTGTTCCCTATTTCCTGTTTATATATGCAGAATATACAAGAGGATAGCACTCAGTTTCTTGTATGCTTTTTCAATGTGTTAGTATTGCTTTACTGCCACACCAAAGTTTTGCCATGAGTAATGAATTAATTCATCAGCTTCGCATAATATGTGCTGTTCAAGTAAATAGAGCAGGTAGTGTATTTCAGAGGAGCTATAGTGGTTACATTAGTAGGAAATTAGTAGTAAATCCATTATCAGCCAATGTCATGAGAAGCCAAGTAAACGTACTTATTATGTGTATAACTTATGCAGGGGATAGCTTTAAAGAAACCTCTGCTTCCCAGGTTTCAATAATTGTTATGCAGCATTGCCTGTAATGTTAAAAGGCAACTGATTATCAGGCTTTTCAGCTTTAATTATAAGGGATGATAAGTAGGGGGTTAAGTAAGGGGTTATCTTAGTCATCTTATTTCATAATGTACTGCTCTTGGTTTTATTATCTTAGATTCTTGAAGCACTGGCAAAAAGCGATGAACATTTTGTGCAGAATTGCAACAGCCTCAATTCCTTAAATGAAGTGATCCCCACCGAGCTTCAAAGTAAATTCAGTGTCATTTGCAGTGAGAAAATTGAGCATATCTACCGAAGAATCTCTAGTTATAAAAAGGTATGACCCGCATGTCCTAAGCTTGGTGATATTTGTCTTTTTAAGGGAGTAACAGGGGAATGTGGTACAGTTTGAATAACTCTTCAAAATGTCTATTGCAATGACAAAAATATGGCTGAAAGTTTAGCTATTTTGAGGCGTGAATGCCTAAACTGAGTAATTGCATAAATTGTTTTCAAAACGTGCTCTTTATTATCCCTTTCTTAGACACTGGGTAGGTCGTACCCTTTCTTGTTTGCTGTGTTCAGTTGTAGATAGAATCAACTGCATATTTCCCATAAAAGGCCCAGCATTCTTGTAAATGCCTTAAACCAATACTCTAGTGAATTTGCAGATGTTAACCAAAAATGAAGCAGTAACAGCAGAATTGGTTTTTTCCTTCTAATGCATCTTAATTTTAAATACCAAATAGTTACCCTTTTATTCATCTTTTATGCCCTTCAAATTGGTATGACTTTTTCTAGCATGACTATTAATAGTAATAGCTCTCGAAATTGTTAGATTAGCTTGGGTTAATAAAACATTATGGCACGGAAAAAAGGAGAAGGTGCTGACTTTCATACACTTGAGATCTAAATTAATGAGATGTGAATGAATAAATAACCTGGAGTATGACCTCTAGTTGCTGTCAGTGTATTTCTCTATAGTCGTTTAGCTAAGTAGGGCATAAATGAATCAACCATTTGCCAATTTGTTAATGCAAACTTATTTTCTCATCCTGGCTTCTGGTTTCTCTCCCATACAACCTAATTTTTGGGAGTTTGGAACTAGTTTGAAGTAGGCCCAAAATGGCTACATAGAACTCACTCTGCCCTGTCTTATCTCAGTTGGGGATCCGAGTTGTGACATTTACAAGCAGGTCTGTTCTGAGACTTAATGTGCAAAAAAATTGAAAATTAAAAAAAAAAAAAAGAAAAGGAAAAAGAGGTTCAATGTAGAAGCTACACAGTTCTAAAAGTTTCATGGAAAAGAACAGATAATGTTTTCTTCTTTTTCAAAGGAAAAGGAGGGAAAACTGTAAGGAAAACCTGTAGCTTCAGTAGAATGAAGGCCAAAAACCAGCTTTCCAAAGACTTTTCAGGGTGCTCTGACAAGAAATGGAATAAACTGAGGAGCTGAGTCATAGGCGACATCAACAGGATTCTGATACTGCATTACCAAACATCCAATTGCTCTGTTGTTTGCCTAAATTATAAACCTCTGTGTTTTCAAATTGATTAAAAATAAATATATCTTTTTTAAAAAACCAAATTAATTAGTTTTAACATTAATAATAGTATATTTAGAGTTTGAGTAACATGGAGGTGGTTTATACCTTTCCTGTAGCCAAAATATTTGAGCATGATGTACACTCTTTTTACAGGAAGCCAAGACAATAAATGAATTTTATTGTGTTGTGCTGGATATGAAACGAACAGCCTCAGGGAAATTTTCATAGTGCTTATACTGTCTAGAAGCAGATATTGCTGTTACAAACTGCACTTTCAAGCTCATCTGCTCAAAAATCAGTAGTTTCACAGTTACAGCTTTTAATGACAATTAGTAACGCAATGAATTTCAGGAATAGATATGTCATTTTCTTGGCAAGGTAAAGGTAACCATAGTTACAGGAGACTTCGGAGTGCCTGAGGCCGGCTTGGCTCCTGGTTTCACTGTGAAAGTTCGAATTCTATAAATAGAAACCCTGTAGATTTCTGCAGTTCCTACTATTATTATTATCAGAACATTTTGCTCATAATAGAACTCGAGTCAGTGCCATGAGTCCCAGATGTTTCTCAAAACATATATGAAAAGAATTTTGGGTCTGACTTATGACCTGATTAAATCGTAGCCAGGCATTTGGTCTCTCTAGAGCAGGATGTGTGGGAGACTGAGATGTGAAATATGTACTGCTTGCAGGAACATGTTCATCACTGAACGTCCTTAGTGCCCTTCTTAACTATTTGTACATACTTCAGCCTTCAAACAATTCCATAATTGGATTTCATGTAACCTTCCAGATCTTTTTCTGATAGAAAGATTTAAATGTAATTAATCAGTCAAATGTTCATCAGGCTGAAGTAATATGACACCAAAATAAACAGAAATTTAAATCCCAGCACAATAACCTGTTATTACTCAGAAGGGACATACCTTTATTCAACTGAAGTGTTAGTCAAAACTTGACTGTTTGAATTTGTACTGACATTTATTGGGGAAGGAACTTTGCAAGTTAACTTCGAAAATATTCTTATGCATGAGCTGTGCTGCATAGCTGAGGTAGGTCTGTGCAATATTTTGACTGGAGAGATACTGTGATTAAAATACCAGGGAGTTGGAACTGATTACGTCTTTTCCAGAAAAAAATCTCCGCTAACAATAAACTGCACTGGAAACCACACATTTTGACAAAAATCCTATTTGTGACTGACAAGTCTCTTTTCCAGTGGGAGAGCTTGATCTCATGACCTTTATGATTCTGAAGTAGATGTATTTTCTAAGTGTCCAAGTTTAGTACAGTTAGGTCTTAGCCATTTTGGGTTGACGTAATCTCATCTTAAAAAACAAATAACACTAAGCCTGTTCAAGAGTGTGCACAAAATTCAGGTGTTATAATGAAGGAGATGTGGCTAAGCACTGTATTAGAATTAGACCATAAAACAGAAAGGAAAAAAAAATATTCATCATTACTGAGCTGATATATGGGGGAGAGAAGAGGTTGTGGACTAGGAAAGTCTGTAAAATATGTTGTTTGCAATTTTTATGCTCTAATGTTTATCAGCATCACAGAATCAGTCAAAATCACAAGATGGTTCAGGTTGGAAGGGACCTTTGGAGGTCTTGTCCAACCTCCCTGCTCAAGAAGGGCCACCTAGAGATGGTTGCCCAGGGCTGTGTCCAGATGGCTTTTGAGTATCTCCAAGGAGGGAGAGCCAACAACCTCTCTGGGCAAGCTGTGCAAGTGCTTAGTCACCCTCACAGTGAAAAAATGTTTCCTGATGTTCAGGGGGAACCTCCTCTGTTTCAGTTTGTGCCATTGCCTCTTGTCCTGTCACTGGGCACCACTGAAAAGAGCCTGGCTCTGCCCTCTTTGCACCCTCCCTTCAGGTATTTATATATATTGATGAGATCCCCCTGAGCCTTCTCTTCTGCAGGCTGAACAGTCCCAGCTGTCTCAGCCTTTCCTCATAGGAGAGATGCTCCAGTCCCTTCATCATCTTTGTGGCCCTTCACTGGACTGTCTCCAGTATGCCCATGTCTCTCTCTTTCTGGGGAGCCCAGAACTGCAACCAGCACTCCAGGTGTGGCCTCACCAGTTCTGAGCAGAGGGACAGGATCACCTCCTTCCTGCTTCTGGGAAGGCCTCTCCTAATGCAGCCCAGGAAACCATTATGGAGGACTTCATCCTTCCTGAATATGAAATTCATAATTTATAGCTTCCAATTCTGTTGTTATTATAGCTTCAGGCAAAAATTTCAGAAATTTTTGGAAGACATTGACTTGTAAACATGTATGTCAGCAGGTGTTTATAAATGTCATGTGCAGTACAGTACTGGATCATAAAGCATTTCCAAACTTTCTCCCCAGGAAGACACTTAGTATTTTATTATGTTGCAAGGAAAATAATTTCTATCTCCTTGTTACAAGGCTATTTACATTTGTAAATATCATTTACTTGAAAACCCAACCCCTCAAAAATATAAAATGAAAAATATTTTTCTTTCCCTTGTAGAGGAAGATGGAAGTCACGAAGTCAAGGCATCTGAAGTCAAGGATGCCTGAAATATTTTAAACTTTTGCTTTCTAGTCAGGTACATAAGTTTTATCAGCCAAGTGCTGACATATCAAAAGCGGATAATCAAAATTTTGTTTTCTTTCTCACTTCTAGTTTTCAAGAGTATTAAAAAACAGAGCTTGGCCTACCTTCAAACAAGCTAAGTCAAAAATTTCACCACTTCACAGCAGTGATTTCTGTCCAACCAATTGCCATATCAATGTGATGGAAGTGTCTTACCCTAAAACCTCAACTTCCCTTGGTAGTGCCTTTGGTGTACAGTTAGACAGCAGAAAACATTCTTCCCATGAAAAGGAAAATAAAACCACTGATCAAGGTAAGTTAGTTTGACTTGAAAGAACTACTTCCAGTGCTTCTGATATAGAGTCTTAAAAGGTAACTGGTTTAGGTTTATATCCCAAATATTAAAATTAAGGACAAGCTTTTATGAAATCCCCCTATTTTTGATACTTAGGTTTATTTTAAAGCATAATAAGGGCCAGTCATAATTTCACAATAACTTTTTCCTTTAATAGCTTGACTTTGATATGCAAAATAGAATGCAAAATTAAGTCATTACATGAAGTTTTAAGCGGGAAAATATTTCAGTGTCTGCTAGGTATTTTACTAACTTCAAAATGTATGTTGAAAAAAATGTAATAATGTAACCTCTCTGGATTATTCCCAGGTAAACTGAATCCTATGATTTATGTTCAACATACCATTACTACTATGGCTGCCCCTTCAGGACAGTCTCTTGGCCAGCAAGAGGGCCATGGTCTGAGGTACCTCTTAAAAGAAGAAGATTTAGAAACACAAGATGTCTATCAAAAATTGCTGTTCAAATTACAAGCTGCACTGAAAGAGGTGGAAACATGTGTCTGTCAAATAGATGAGTAAGTAAATGTTACCATCTGGACTTGCCTTTAATTTTTCCATTGAAGATACCGATAAATCTGGGTATTCTTTTTGTGTAGTGTAGGATCAATGTTGACTTCAGGTAGAATTGAAATAAGGCAAAGAGTTTAAGTGTAGGTAATATTACATTTTGTTCTTTTTCCAAGCGTCCCTGATTTTTTCCCACTTTAGTTTGTAGCTTTTCTCTAGAATGTGGAAATGCTAATTATTTTGAGGTGAGAGAAATATGAGGCTCACATGTCATCTAAAATTTCACTAGGAATGGAAACAAAGGGCAGGGGTATAAAAATAGCTTTTATTGAACTCTTGAGGTATTGCTGAATAGTCCTGGAGATGAATTTGTAGGAAGATTATTAATGTGTTAGACATTTTTCAAAAACAAATTGGCCTTAATGAAGAACTATGGATTTAGGGAGAGCCACTCTTGAGTGATTAGGACACTTGGCTTGAATGTGGGAGACCCAGAGTCTCATCACAGTTTATCCTAATTCAGGACAAGGATTTAAAACTTGCTTTTTCATTTGGGAGGTAAGCAGGTTGTCTTGGCACGAGGATGAAGGAGGGTGATAGGTCTTTCAGTTTTGAAAGATCCCATATGTAATGCAAATGTCAGAAATTATTCATTTTGAAAATACAAATGACATAATTTTTAGCATTTAAAAGCCAGTCTTTCATGATCTCCAGTTTGGAAAAGTGGTGTATCATTGCTTCTCCTATTATTTTGAAGACTGGGCAATGATTTGTCCTTTCATAGTTATTTCAGAGTGGGATTTTTTTGGTACTGTTCTAATAGTAATGTAATGTAATAGTTACACAGTAATAAGTAATTGTCATGTATTACATACTGCAGTAGGAATGAAAGTAAAAGTGGCCTCAAATTTTTTAAAGAAAATGTTGTTTTCTGTGCCTTTATGTAGTTCTGCTAATTATCATGCTGAAGGTGAAGTCAGTTAATTAAATTTAAGATAATTTCAGTGTTTGGGTGCACTTAAAAATGACTGTCTGTAAAGCCTGTGTTGTCACTCTTCCTCAAGGAAGTCAGAAAATTATATATGGAAGTTCAGTCAATATTTCAGGAAGTTCCAGTTACCAGTCTGCCACGCCTTTCCTTTCAACTCCCTTGAGCCTGTGATGCAAAAGCAGAACTTCTGAGCCTTTCTTTCATACTCACATATATATAAATATACACACACACACACATATATATTGCGTGTACAGGTATATACATACATTCATTTTGAGAGTCACACAGTTGTGACACAAGGTTTCACTTTTTTTTCTGTCATAAACGTCCAGTACGCTGACCTTGTAGCAGATCTTGTATAAGGTGCAAAGATTTATTTAGCAAATTTTACCTTTTGCTATTTGTAAGACTGAGACTTTTCATGCTTTATTCCTCATGGACTTTGAGTGGACTGCCAGCGTGTAATTACTGTGGAGGAAAGCGGTTCTGTACAGGAAACAGGATAGCCAAGGGACCTACATAAAGTGCTGAAGAGGGTGTGAGCAGTTCAGCAGTATGTGGTGTATCATATTAGAACACAGTTACAGCTACTAATTAACTCTTGAGAGAAAAGTTAGGGCTACTAAGAAACAAAAGATAGAGTAATAAGATAGGATAATCAAACAGCTGTGCTTTAATTAGAAATATTCATACTTCAGCAGCTAGGAGGAAATGCTTGAACATACCAACCCTTGAACTTTATAAAGACTGTAGAACAACTGTTTTCTGTTACGACATAGCAACAATAAAATTGGTGTCTTTATTTACTGAATTGCTTATTATAAGCAATCCTCATTTTCATAATTTTCTCAGGACAGAAAATGTGAACCTGGTATCAGAATTCTAAATTTATATGATATTGAATGATAGAAAAATTGGGCTACTAAATGACTCTTTGGTACCCTTTATAATAGTACTGTTGAAAAAGTGTTGCTCTTTCATGTTACTAGATGTCTGTGCTCTGTGTTGAGGTTAGTAATGGTCTCTCTCTCAACTCCTCAAATCTTGGGGCAGTGTTATCTGCCCAACCTCTCCTACCTGTTAGTGAATGAAAGTGAACTGAAAAACAAGTGTTTCACCTGAAGAGCAGGTCTATGAGAGCTTGTGGATTATGGGAAGGGAATATCTAAGAGAAGGTTGTGTACTCCTAGCATTACCTTCATAATAACTTTTATCATGGCTCATTCATGAGCTTGGGTTGCATAAGAAATACAGTACTGATGGAGAGAGAGAGAGACACACACAAAAAAGACATATATACCCTTTCCACAGCCTCTCAAAGTTCCGCTGACTTCTCGTTCAAATAATTTAATAGCACCCCAGTACTTCTTTAGTACCATTGCCAGATACTCACCATTGATGCTAGGTATTATACAGAAATAAGTCCTTCTTCAATCTGTTTTCTGTATGATGGCTCTGCTGTGTTCTTGGTTCACATGCACTCAGTGTGCTCTCATGATCCCAGCTGATTTTGGAAAGATGCCTGTTGGGAGTATACAAGAGGCTTGAATATTTTCTGAGCCTCCATGGAGTGAGGAAAAGGCTAAGCAGCTCACAGGTTGCCTACTTTTTTTGTTATTGCCTGCGGCTATCCATTTTTAGTGCTTTGACTGACCATAGCAGGTTTTGTTTGTTTCTGACGTACTTTTAGGATTGTGTTGATTTGGGTTGCATGTAGAATTAATTCCACATGTGAGGATTTTTTTGGTTGAGATTTAAATTTCTCTGTTTCATGGAAATTTTCTTCATAGTTACAGAGACTTTCTAGCTGTTAGTTACTACTCATTCACATATTTCTCCTAGGAGAGACAGACATCTAAGATAGTTTTATTTGGGGCAGACCCATCTCCAAAGAAAGTATAATGTGCATGTACTGTGTTTAAGAAGAAAAAAAAATACTTAAAAATAATATCTATTTAAGCATGATTATTGGGGTTTTTTTTGTGTACAGGTTTGGGTTTATGTGTTTTAGACTCCCTGAATTGGGTTTCTAAGAGTACTTCAGTGACCTCAGGAACTACCAGCTCCAGAACTCTGTTATCCAAAGTTCCAGCTTTCGTTCATGGTAGTTCAGCAAAAAAATTTTCCTTAGAAAAAGAGCCTGCCTGCTGAGAGAAAGTGAAAAGCTCCCGTAGGAAAAGCTCCAGCTACCTTAATCAGTCTTTTACTGAGATCTTGGCAGCAGTGACTAAACAGTCACATAAAAGAAGAGGATATAGTAGTCTGTCTGTGTCTTGACAAATAATTACTCAGGGGAAGATATTTTCAGGAGCTGAAATTGCAGTTCATTATGCTTTTTTCTTACTCTTGATTATTTTCTTGCAACAAGAAGTTATCAGAATGGATCTGCCCAAAGCCCATTTTTGTTTTCCTAGAAGTGGGTGATAATGGGAACACAAGAAAAAACAAAAGTGTAGATTAATCCCTGTCCTTATCTCATCTCATCTCATCTTCCAGAGGCAGTGCTACAAGGTCTTCTTGGAATGGACCTTTTGTTTTAAGAGCACTGTTAGAATGATCTGCTATGAATTGGTCTAATCCCTTTTTGAACCCCTTTTATATTTTTTTCTTCAGAAAATAAGTTTTACGAGTACGAAGAACTGATTTTCTAAGGTCTACATTTTCATAACACATTTATTTTAGGACATATTCAAGAACATGTATGCTTCAGCAGGTATATTGAAACTGAACACTGCTGTATAATAGGGGCCCCATCTTTCTTCCCGTCCTCATGGAATCTTGCTAACAGGTGACTTAAGTGGTAGGGAATAACTGAGTTGTGATTTCACACTGATCTGAAATGTTAAGGCATCATGTAGCCCAAGAGATGTCTGCCTAGTGGATGGGTGGGCTTAAAGTCCTGTAAAATTATACTTTTTGTATAGTATTTCTGTATTTCAGTTACAGTTCAGATCAGTACCTTTTCCTATATGTAGGATAAATATCTGTCTATCTCTTGTTAGCTCTTAGCCAGAGAAATTAATGCAGAATGGTGAAAGGATTTGCTAAAAACCTTTACTTACCATCCTTGTTTCCCTAAAGTTAATGTCAAATCCTATGTTAACACCTACCAGGTCATGATTTCAATGAGACTAAGCTTAATATACCACTTGAGGTATGTATTCATTGCTATACAGTCATTAGCATTATACATGCTAGACAGCATTATAGGGATAATCTACCATATTGCATTTCCAAAGTATGTTGTTTCTTAATTTCTTTCTTAAAACTCTGTCCATTCCTGAGAGTCAGGAAATTATTTGTATGTACTCAAAAACGTTATAGTTGAACATGGTGTTGAACACATTGTCTGTGTTTTGTATGCAAAAAGTCACTGCTCTGAGTCCAGAAACTTCAACTTTCAAGAACACCTTAGGATCAAGTTGTTCTCTGGTAGAATATCTTTGTCAAAAGAGTAGAGAAATTGATGGCTCAGTACTGGTGTAACTGTAGCTGAACAAACTTAGCTTTGTTAGGATTAAGAATGAATTACTTCAACTGGCAGAGCCCCACAAAATAAGGATGGAGCTCTACACCACTTAAAGTCAGAATTCCCCCCTTGTGTAATGTAACAATGCTAATATATGTGGTGAGAAATAAGAATAAAAGAAGGAATTCTGAATGCTACCCTTTAATAACAATTAGGGCAGGATTTTTGTTCACAAAAGATACGCATCTCGCATAGTGGCCCTTCAGAAGTAAGAATTAAGTGTAACAAAAAGATCTAACATACATTTGAATCCTGCCATGTATGTGGTAGAAAGTTTGCCAGTTGACCATTCTGATAGCTCCTACAAACCCTCCTACCATGTCTAAGTACTTTACAGGAAAAAAAGCTTAATTCAGTGTCTTCTGATTTTAGGTAGTTAGAAGGTAGGTTTTGCAAGAAAAACACTGCCTTTCAAATCCAAATTTTAGTTTGAAAACATCATTCTAATGGAGCCTTTGAGTAATAAGATTTAAAGGACAGTTGCCCATTATAGCTGTTCTGATCTTGAAAGTAAATTGGAACATCTCTGTATGACTTAATCACCCAAGAATATGAATCTTTTGCTTCCAGTGTTTGTGCATGTTCTAAATGTAGCAGTCTGCACTGTTCTCTCTTCTTGACTGGATGTCACTTTTGTGCTCGTCACAGAAGCTTGTAGATTAATCATCAGTTTTACTAGTGATAGTGGCTTAGACACTTTGAATGTCAGGAAATACACAGATATGTTAATAAAGATTCTTAAAATGCCTTAGTAAAATAGCCTGTGATGCAGGCTGGCATATATGATGCAGTACTGATTGAGAAAATATATGCTTTTCACAGAGATATAATTTCTTTGGTTTGTTTTTTGATTTGTGCTGAGAAGTACATGGTTCGTATTTAAAAATAGTTATGTTAATACGAAATTTGACCCCAAGTGTTCAAGAATGTGCTGTATTTCTTTCCCACTGGAATCATTGCCTTCATACAAGTTTGAGTATTTAGTAATGCTAATGGGTTTCACTGTTACACTTTTTAACAGCAGAATGTGTCACTTTCTTCCCTTGTTTCAAATAGATATGGACCGAATTAAGATGCTCCTTTCACATATTATAGAATAATAGTTGGAGGATGTTGACAAGAAATAATATATAGTTGTTAGCTCACTTTTGAAAAACACGAATTTATCTTTTTTTTTTTTTTTTTGTCTGACAGCCTTCTTTCCTCAATAACATATTCTCCCAAATCAGAACGTAAAACACCTGAGCCTTTAATACCGGCAGACAGTGATAATGAAAAGGGGGAAAGAAATGGGAAGAAAGTCTGTTTCAGTGTGACAGGTGATGAACAAGAAGATTCTGGTCATGATACCATCAGCAACAGGGATTCTTACAGGTGACTTTACTAATAATGTTTTTATTTGTCAACTGAATCAAACCTGTGGGTTCATAGACTGTCAAGTGGCTATGAAGACTATCACAATATAATGATTCTGACATTGCTAACAAAGGAATAACGAGCATTAAGATGTGTTACAAGATGTGTAAAATAAACTCTTTTATGAGTACAGATTAGTTATTAGATCTCTGTATCCCTAAACTTCACAGGATCTCACGCCAGAGCTGTAAAGCTTTACTTTAGACTACCTGTCTTATAAAAAACAGAAATTATTTCTGTTACTCTGTTCCCCACAACAAACCAAATATCTGCCATGGAAAGCAAGATGCCAGAGGCACCACTCTTCTGATCTAAAGAAAAAAAGTACCTGTTTCACAACATATATTCCTCACCTTCTTCCACTCTAAATATTGTAGCATCATCTCATCTCTAGAATTTGTAATGCATCACATTTACTGTGAATGAAAATACAAAGAATTTTGAAGAGGAAGGAGTAATTATAGCAAGCATAGGTCTTATAAAGATTATCTTCTGTTGCTTAGAGAGAAATGGTTAACTACATGATATAAAATCTAAATTAAAATTTTAGCTGCAAGTAAAATAAGGGTTCATTATTTGTTCATTATCATGGTTCATTAGTATGCTCAGGAAATAGAATCTCAATAGGGTCATCGTTTTTCTACAGAACCCTGTGTTGCTGAGATCTCTTTATAAGCTAATATTTGATTACTGCAGCATGGTAGATAGGAACTCTTTGTCAGAGTAGAAACAGAAATATATGTATAAATTTGGACAGAAATAAATGTAGAGATAATTTGCACAGATTAAGTCCGTCTTGTTCTAACCATGGTGAACACACAAGGAAAGTGCTGTTCCAGCTAAAGCATGTTTAGGAGTTTCTGCATGTCCATGATGTGTCAAACTGACTGTGCAGGAGCTGCCCTAGTGGCCTGCGCTTGCTCCAGTTGGGAATTTCCCCAGTTGGCACAAGATTTGTACGTGGAGAAAGAAGGTGTGACTTAGTACATGATTGTCTCTTCATTTAAAATATTTTCTTTATTCTGATTCCAGTCATTTATAGTCCATTCTGGCTGTTTAGGAATGATAAAATCTAGGGTTCCATATGCAGAATAATCATAAAATCTGTGAATTTAGAACAATTATTGGAGTGAGATTGGAATTTTTTGTTTCTTTGCTTAAATAATTGCATTAAGCAATACTTAAAATCTCCAGATCTGATAATGCCACTGTGGCTATTATTAGAACTAGTAGGCTAATTTCAGCTGTTAGAATGCTTTCATTTTGTGTTGTAGGGTTTCATTCTAAACCTCAAAATACAACACAAGAAAAACGTGGAGTGATACAGCTAATACATCTAATCTGTTTCTCATTTTCCTGTGTTTTATTTTCTCATGCTTTGCACAATCCAGTTTTAAATAACCTTCATCTCCCCTTTGGAGACTTTAATGTTAGTTAGAAAACATTTCTTAATATCCAGCCAGAAATTCTTAATACTCGTTGGGACTGTTCACCCTCTGTTAGGAACATGTTGTTACTGATGTCTTTTCATCTACTTAATAGATACAATTGTAATTATATCATATTGCTTCATTTAAGTTTTCCTCATTCACTTACCTGCTTGGCTACAGGTCCAAAACACATACCTTAGCCAGGAAATGTAAGTCAGCATGACAAAACTAGTAGAAGATCACTTCTGTATTTACAAAAATAAAGAAAACAAGTAGGGAGCCCATGGGTACACGTATAACTGCAACATTATATATAAAATATAGATATGTATTTCTTGGTGAATGGGTACACCCAATTCATAAAACCAAAACCAGATCATTATATATAAATATCCTTCAGGTACACTTCTACATTACCTTATATTCACTTGGGTTTTTAAGACTCCCTCTGCTGGATAATTACTTAAGCATTGGCTGCGTTGAAACTAAACGATCTTCATGTGGCTAAAAAACTCTGAAGACTTTGAATTGAAATTTATCTTCATAGAATTTTTAGTACAAAAGGCGATGTTTTACTCTGTTTATGCTGCAGAAGTAGGTATGTTGTCCATCTATTCTCTGTACAGAACAATCTATTCTGAGAGAAAAGAGTAGGAAAAAAAAATGAACATTTAAATCCCCAAATCTCCTTACTACACCAATGTGGGTGACATTTTGTACGCATAGAAGTTTTCACTGAAGTCACAGATGTAAATGTCTATACATCTCTAACAAAATGAACAGCTGGAAGAGATGGGATTGTAAACTATATTTTGGCTGGCAAGGAAAAGTAGTTTGTAATTTGAGTTTTGGTGCTATTCAAATGGATCAAATCTCTTCTAAACCCATTATGGACTCTAGTTTGCAAGTCATACACCAGAGTGTTTCAACATTTGTATTAGCTATGGACTAGGAGTACAGAATTTATATGTGGAGTTACTAAAACATTTGAGGCCACAGTTTCAAAACCTGTCACTTGTGTAAGAAAAGTTGGTTGTTTTGCATTGAAAGTGTATATAATAATCATTCTGCAAGTACTTGTTCATATGCAAGGTGAAGGGAGACAATTGAATCATCTATTTTTGGAATCTGGTCCTCTTGAGTCCTACCACGATTGCAAATTAAATGATAGCCTAAGTATAGGGATCTTTATTGTTGATAAAGAATTGTACAGACCATCTCACCATTAAATTTAAAAGGGGAAAAGGGAAAGAATTTCCATAACTTTGATACAGAGCCTGTGTTAAGTCATGTCCTTTAATCTTTTTTTTGGTTTGTGTTTATTTTTCAAGCGATTGCAACAGCAATAGGAACTCCATTGCCTCATTCACCAGCATTTGTAGCAGTCAGTGCAGTTCTTATTTTCACAGTGATGAAATGGATTCAGGTATGTTTAGAAAAGTCAACTATGAATCTGTCATCTGTTCCTTTTATTCAGTTTTATTCTTTTCATTTGTCTGGCAGTTTTGTTGCTTTTGTTTTAAAAATTGCATCCTCCTTGGTAATAGAAGTGTATCATTTTGCTTCTGCCTAGCTAGTGCTGCACTTAAGAGTCCTTCTGTGAAAGAGAGCCAACATTCCAGCATCTCTGTGAATAGACTGAATTAGTTAGAGCTCTTAGAGTCACTGCTTTTAACCACGTTCATGCCTTGACCTTGACAGTGTGTTATGTTGCACAGAGTAAGGAGCATTTTAGGTGAGTGTGGAATGCTCTCCCAGTCTGTGTCAGCACCCAGATAGCAGGATTCGGCCGTGTATGTTTGTAGGAAAGAATGTGAGAGACCACATAGAAGCACATTCTTGTTTATGCCATGACAAATTGAATTTAAATAAATGCAGCTGCTAATAGGAATGAGATGGGATTTAACTGCATGGAGTACAAGGTCATATACTCAGGGACTAAGAATAAAAAATATTTGCTTTAAGCTGGGAGTTTATCATTTGGGAATGACTTAGGAAAAGAAAGAACTGGGCATATTAGTTGAATATGAGCCACCAGTGAGACTTGGCCCTAGAGAAGGCAAATTTTATTGCTGGTTGTACCAGGAGAGGTATTTTCAGTTGGGACAGGAAAGTGTTAATGACATTATGCAAGGCATCTGAGACACCTTATGAATAATGCAATTCTAGGCAGCTACTTTCCAGAAATGATACATACTTACAGAGCTGGGCAGATACAGAGGAAGGGATGAAGGAGTGAGTCCAGAGGCGGGCCACTAAGACGATCAGAGGGCTGGAGCACCTCTTCTGTGAAGACAGGCTGAGAGAGTTGGGGTTGTTCAGCCTGGCGAAGAGAAGGCTCCAGGGATACTTTATAGCAGCCTTCCAGTACCTAAAGGGGCCTACAAGAAAGCCGGAGAGGGACTTTTTACAAGGGCATGTAGTGACTTGTACAAGGGATAAGGTCTTTAAACTGAAAGAGGGTAGATTTAGATTAGATGTAAGAAAGAAGCTCTTCACTATGAGGGTGGTGAGGCACTGAACAGGTTGCCCAGAGAGGTTATGGATGTCTCAGTCCCTGGAAGTGTTCCAAGGCCAGGTTGGATGGGGCTTTGAGCAACCTGGTCTAGTGGAAGGTGTCCCTGCCCATGGCAGGGGGCTTGGGACTAGGTGATCTTTAAGGTCCCTTCCAACCCAAACCATTCTATGATTCTATGATAAAGAACTGTTAATAAAAGAGGAGAGCAAGGGTCCGCATCTTCAACTTAAGATGTAAATGAACTGATAGGCACTTGTGCAGCATCAAGCTGAAGTACCAACTGAGGTGCCTAAAAGAATATGTCTGTGCTAGCCAAGCACAGATAGTGTTTGAATTGGTAAATACTGCTGCTCAGTGAAACTCCCACTCTCCTGATGACTTAATTTTCTCCTAGTTCCAAAGCTAACCTGGTTAACTCCAAATCAAGGCTCTTTCATACCGTGCTCCATCTGTCGCAATTAAAATCCTGTGAAGGGTTGTAACTACTGGCTGTAAGGACATCTAAAGGAGCTAAAAAAAAAAAAAATCAAGGAGAGAAAAGTGCTATTTAAGGTTTTCACTGACATAAGAAAAATGAGTCTAGATTGACCATGAATAAATTTGGATTATAAATTATCAAGTGGCTACTTCTTATCTGTCACTGCAACAGCAAGGAGGAAAACCAGTTTTAAGCTCAATTTTTCACAGCTTTTGAAAGAGTTCAGGTTTCATCACCCGTTGTCTGAGAGAGCGAGTGACTGAGGGCAGTGACCTAGGAGAGTCCTTCTCCTTTGTACTCTCTTAGGAAATGATGTGGTATGTACTACTAAAAGCTTCATATCAAATACAGGATTTGGATGCTGTATTTTTGTTGAATTACTAAAATCTCAGAACCATTTAATTAGTAAGAACATTAAGACTGTGAATTGTCTGTAGAGTCCCTATAAAAATTTTATGCTGAATGCATTTCAGTGACTTTGTGGTCTGCTATATTAGGTTCATACTATTTAGCCGTTTAGTCTGGTGTTTAGGATGTTCTTCAGCGTAGAAGAATCCTGTGTTCTGGTCACAGAATGGTTGAGATTTGAAGGGACCTCTGGAGATCATCCAGTCCAATCCTCTGCTTGAGCAGGGACATCTACAGCAGGTTGTCCAGGACCATGTCCAGTTGGGTTTTGAATATGGGCCTCTCTCTAAGAGCTATTTCTGTATTATCGAGTGACTACCAAATGCAAAATATGTAGGAAGAACAGTTACCATAATCCTGAAAACCTAAGCACAAGTCTGTGTGTAAAGCAGATTATCTAAGTTACAAAGATTTTGGAAAATATGCTGAAAGTTCTAAACATTTTTTCATTTTAAAATATTTTTCAGGTGATGAGCTTCCCATAAGTGTTCGAATCTCCCATGATAAACAGGACAAGCTCCATAGCTGTTTGGAGCATCTTTTTGGTCAAGTATGAGATTATTTTTCTTGGCTTTGATACTAACATCCATGTTTGAGCTAAGATGTCTTTAGCAAATACTTCTTTTTCTTTTTACTTTTGCTTTCCACTGTTTACTGGGATGGTATGTATTTACTCATTCTCCTTCAGTTTTCTGTAAATAGTTCAAAACTGTGAATCAAACAGGTCCTTAGATTTACTCTAACATTCCCTAGCTTGTTACTTTAACTAGAGCCATTAGGTAAGAAAGAATCCAAAGCTGCCTTTCTGTAGTCTGTATTTCTTAAAGAAAGAATTTCTAATTGTTGCTGTAAAAAACATCTTTCTCACAGAACCTTGATCCCAACAGGTCGATTCAATTGTCAATCTTCTGAAAGGACCAGCTGTGATGAGGGCCTTTGAGCAGACAAAATATTTTACACCAGGTCGAGGCCTCCAAGGTAACATTTATTTCTAGCTAAGAGAATCAAAAGGCAGCTTGAGGGGTACATGGATATGGCTATCTACTCCTTGAGCTGGGTGTTAAAAAACTGATTTTGCTTGATCTTGGTGTATTCTGCAATAATTGATTGTTGAAATTCTTGTTAAGTAGATCTTATTCTTAGTTGGCTTCTTACACTTCCATTGCACAACGTACAAAAGAATTTTAAGTTTCTTGGAAAGTTAGTGTTAAATTCTAGACTCTGAACTGACTATAGAATTGCTGAGGTTTTTGAAGCAAGAAACAGGTTTTGTATATTGCAGGTGTTTTTATTACATTTTTGTCTCAACTACTGAAGCCATTTCTGATCTATTTTAGTACTAATACCAGATTTTTATTATTTTTTGTAGATATATAATTTGTGAAGTTGATTTATAAATAATTTTCAAATGTAAATATATAGTTAAAGTAATATTTATGCTAAATATATGCTTATATAAGTATTACTGATTGTTTTAAAAAAAAAATCCTGTATGTAATTTCAGATACTCTGCTAACGCTTACATAGTTGCTTAAGTCTAAGTGTATAAATAGATATCTGGTGGTAGCCATAATATTGTGATGAAAAATGCAAAGGACTTCTTTCAGTGAACTGAGGTGTGTTTTTTTATTAAAAAAAAGGAGAAAAAAGCTCAATGGGAGACTGAATGTTGTATTAATATGTATAATAGTTTTGATTATGATTTTATTGATCCTGCACATGTCTTTTGCCAAGGAAAACTAATTTTAGATGGCCAGAGGGTGGATCTTCATCTTTTATAAATCACCAAAATCCCACTGAAGTCAATAGAGCTTAATTACTGTACCCCAATTATCTGATTTTACAAAGCCTGAAATACTTCCCCCTCACTGAATTTGCATGGAAAACCACATAACCTCCTCTTTTTGTTCTTTTTTTTTCTTTTCTTTTTTGTTTCCTATTTTGGGACCAAGGTAATGGGGATGAACCTAGAGCATTTCTGCTCTCTTGTTTTTCTCAGTGTTTCAGATTAAGTACGTGGCAGGCCCACACAACAAAATGTTATCCTTTCAGTGGTATAGTAAATGTTCAGTTTGACACAAGATATGGACCTGTCAGATATTTTATTCTTGATCTGCATCATCTTCATGAACCGTACAAGGAGCACTTCAATGATTTGAAAGATAGACTACGTTAAGCAATAAGTAATTTTGTTTTAAGTTTCATTTTCTGATTGAATTAATTTTGCCTCTAAAAGTGCCAGGGTCCTGCTTTCTCCATGGAGACAGGCACCTTCTATCTTATGTACCTGTTTCAGAAAGAATCATGTTTGGGAGTGCTGCTTGCTCTCTCCTTTAAGTAGGGAGCTTAGATGACTGTTAGACCTGTCACCCTAGCTTTAACTAGAGTTAAATAAGTTGACAACTCCTTGAGCTGTGAAAACATTAAGGAAGAAATAATGTCTTACTGGGGCTTTCTCAGGAGGTTTAAGCAGAACAATATTATTTTTGTCCTTGATTAGAGTTTCAGCAGGAAATGGAACCGAAGCTTAACTGTCCAAAGAGGCTACGACTCCACATCAAGCAAGACCCTTGGAACCTCCCCAGCAGTGTCCGGAGTCTTGCCCAGAATATCAGAAAATTTGTAGAAGGTTAGTAAGAACAATGTGACCATAAATAAAGGCTTCATTAATGGTAGAGAGCCTGGGGAAGGGAAGAGGAAAGATACAACTGCTTCATGTTGCTGCTAGGCAAGGTTTGCTGAACACAGTGTAGTCTATGGGAAATGCCTGAATTTCAGGACTTTTTTGTGATCTTAGTAACAAGGTCAGTGGAGTATATCTCAGCTGTCCCGTGCTCACCCTATTGGCTTCAGGTACCAAAGAGAAAATCATCTGTTCTGACAAGTGAAAACAAATGAACCATATGTTGCATGCGCTACGTTATTTCAGTTGCTGCTGAAGTCCAGTGGGCTTGACTGATTTGTCACAGAACTTCGTGGTACTGATAGACCAAAATGGGGCTTTTCTTGAAATTAAACTCCCTTTTTTCTACCATCTTAAATGGAAAGATGAAGAGTCTGCAGGACAACTTTTGTCCTATATCGTGCTCTTACCTGTCATTGATCTGGAATCATTATCCCTCTAAAATCATGCTCCCTCTTCTGCTGTGAAGCCAGACCTCTTCCACTGATTTTCAATTACTCACTCCATCACAACTGATCCTATCATTCCTCCTCCTCCACCTCCCTCCCACCACTGTCTTAAGTTACCTAGTACTCTGCTCCTCTTCACCACCAAGTGACAATGTGAGCTGGGGTTTTCTGCTCCCTGGCTTCATAAGAAAGTAACTGGGATTTCCTCTCCAGAAAATCTTGCCTGTAGCTTCTGCTTTATTTCCTGTGCTGTTTGATAGAGAAACAGAAATAATGAGCAAAATTATTTCTATAAAACTACTTGCTCTAGGAGTCTACATGGGAACAAAAACTTGTGTCAGGTCTAGCTTTAAATGATTTGTGTGTGTGTTTAGCTTCTTTTGTTTTGTTGGCTGATTTCCATGGTGTCCCATAAAGAAACTGCTAAATTTCAGATCACTGGAAAAGAACTTTGTGATAAGTTTTATTAAGATAAACCTCCAAAAACCGACCAGCCAAACCAAACAAACTCCTCCTCCCCTGACATTTGGTATTTCTCATTTCAGATACAATCATATTTTCAGACCCTGGGTTAGAAAATTATAAAAACAACCACAAAAATATCTCTTATTTTTTGAGTCAATCACAGTGGGTTGACTCTCCAATACTAAGAATACTTCTTTTAGTTTAATGGTGGCTGTCAGTGATTGAAAAATGAATAAATATTTTTGGATCCTTCTATCTACAGGTCTATCTTCAGCCTAAACCAAATTATATTCAAGTATTAATCATGGTTTCTTTCACAGTTTAGGAGGAACAGAAATGTGTCTTTAACAGTCCTTCATTGCCCCCCTTCTGAAGCCAAGCCTAACAGACCATTTTCACATAACTTGTTTGCCCATAAATAGAATTAATAGACTTAACCCATTTCAGCATTGGTCATATACCCTCAATATTGAGCTGAGGTTATTCGGACAAATTTGGTTTTAAATCTACCACAGAATTCTGTGGGAGAGTTCAGCAAGGTCCAGATGACTTGCTGCCTCTCTATAATAGAAAACTTCTCTTTTTACAATACTACTATAATGTAATGGTGATATTTATCAGAAGGAATCTTGATGTTTACAGAACAATAAAACTGTTTGCGTTTTCTAATGTTTTAGAAATTAGGATTAAAAAGGGGTTTCTCTGTTAATAAATTATAGTAACTAACTTTATTGCAACTGTCATGCTTGTGAATGGTGCATGATTCAGAGAGCTAAATAGTAAAAGGCATTATTCTTGTGCTGTTCAAGGAGAGCACACACTCTGCCTTAACTTCTCTCATCACTGTGTCTCAGAAGTTGTCTGCCAATTTTAAATATTCTTGGCTCTCCCTTTCCATCCATGGCATCTGAGCTTTTGTCAGAGATTTCCAACAACTGGCTTCTGTGCCATCTTCTTAACCAAATACATGGGTTTACATGTAAAATTATCTTCTTATGTTGTTTATTCACCGTCAGTCTTTACATCTTTCTATTCTCTTGTCATGTTTTTTTCTTTACTTTGATTCCTATTCCACCGCCACCGCCCCCACAAACTGGTATCACTAATACTTGTTCCTGAGAAGTACTCTCGAGAATCATGATCCACATCTTCATCATAATTTTGATTTGCCTGTGGGACCAAGAAGTTGGTGTGATGTAATGGATACCTGAAAGCCTAGCTTCTTGTGGCTTTCCTGGCACAAATAGCATGAAGGAGAAATAGGAGAATGGAAGTAAATAATTGCTTTTCAAGCCTTAGTTTCCAAGGCATGCCTAGACAGGTATATCTAATTCAGTTTTGAAAAGATTCAGGGCAGAAATGTGCCCCTCGGGCAGTTTTGGGAGACTGCTGTGACTTAGACAGGCTTAGGCCTGTATAAATTAAACTTGAGACACAACCAGCAGCTGGATCTAACTGAAATCAGATCAGCACAAAGCAGGGCTAAAAATGCTTTAGCAGCTAAATTTTCCCATCATATCTTCATTTCTTGTTTTCTCCTTTCTAATCTTGCCATTATGCACTGTGTTCATAAATGGTCAGGATACCTAGAAGAACCACTAGTACTGCCCTGAGCTATTTCTGGCTGAAAACCTAAAGCATGGTACAGAGATTTACCTCCCTGATTTCCCTCTTATTAGCCTGATTCAGAAAAAAGAAAAGATGCCCCCTAATTTGACTGCTTAGTTGGCCTTATGAGAAAAAGTTGGAACAAAGTCCTGGGATTTTAGAAGAATCTTCATGTTTGTTTATAAGTAAAAGGCAGTATTTTAATAATTGAGGAAAGCAGATACGTTTGTCTCTTCTAGTGCGTTCTAGAGGAAGTAGTCAAAGGAGACCACAGATGTAACTTTGTTCACCATGGGGAAAAAAATTGTTGTAATTAAAACCTCCAAATGTTACGAACATACTTAACCATTATTGATGAGTGCTAAGTAAGGATGAATGCTTTCAGTAAATGCATCTCCTTGTTGAAAACTGACTCATTTTTATTTTCATAAAAATATCACAGGCTATTGTAATTTTTTACTCATTGTTCTGCTGCATCGTAGAATGTGTTGTATTAGATTAGACTGATTAGTGCTTTAGAACAGAAGGAGACATGGGAGCCACACAAAAATGAGGCGTTTTAAGTCTTAGATCTTAGGATTCTTTTTATTTACTTTGTTTAATAAGTATGAAGAAATGGAAAACTCAGAATGCCTTGAGGATGGTTGTTCTGGTCTGTCAATTTTCTTTTTATTAGTATCGGAATTGGGAGAACAGTTTTTAAAAAAAATCTACGAGGGTTTGCACAGATTAAAAAAAAAAAAACAACAGAAAAAAACAACCAAACCTTTCTTGACAGTAGATTTAAAACTTTATGTGGAGATTGCTTTGTCTCATTTCATTTGTCCTCCCATATCATTAGAGAAAGAAAAGTTTTCTATGGTTACAGTAAAAGGCAGCCCTAGAAGGCTAATCAAGTTGATAGAAATGAAGAGTTCTCTGAAATAATATACAGAGTCTAGGAGGATTTATCTGGAGCTAAGTAACTAAAGAAAAGATGAAAGTTATTTCTTGGAGTGACTGGGACTACTAAATTGTTAAACCAATAAAGATAAGTTGTTGGCACAAGCAGATCTTTGAAGATGAAGTGCTTGATTTTGGTGCAGGAGAGAGCAGTAGTCAGGGCAGGAATTCAACAGTCACTGAACAGAGAAAGAATAATGTAGGTACGTGATTCTGGATGTAACATGAGAATTGGGAAGCACAAGAGGGAAAGCTGAGGGATGACTCAAGTAGGAACCAGGAAAATCAACAAGATGGATGGAAAGAAAGGGACCCTTCAGAAGCAAAGTAAAACCAAAACTGGTCAGCATAACAGCAGAAAGTTGTAAAGAGAACAAAGAGGAGGAGAAATTTCTGTAGTTGCTTTTTTCCCAAATTAAAAAAAGGTAAGATTTTTGGTCAAAAGAAGAGGTGTTTTAGAGGAAGGCAGATTTCTAGTCAGCTAGTCACATAACTGCATGAGGAAGTCCAGTTGTTTTGCTAGCACAATAATTTTAAGTTTAAACAGGAAATACTATGCAATTGAGAAAGTACACATCTATTTTAATTTAAATTGGGAGTGAGGAGTGAAGGATCCTTTCAGTCATTAAAGGTATAAGACATGTATTTCAACTTAAATCATGAAACATGCAGTGCAAATCTCTAAAACTAAAATCTAGCCTTTACTGGCAAAGATCAGAATAGCAGAATAGCATGATAAAAAAAAAACAAGTACAAAAGAATGTTTAAGAACAAAAGAAGCTGAAAGCATCTTGCATTACAAATCATATAATCTAAAGATAAATTGCTAGGGAGTTATTCCTTTCCATATGCTGTGTACCAAGATGGGGTGAAAACTTCCATAGCATTTGGAATTTGTTGAAAAGCAAATGGTTGACATCCAAAGTTCATTTCTAACCCCAGGTAAGTCTCTACTTAAACAAATAACCTAAAAATACTTTCTTGCCTGTGGGTGTATTTTGAAATAGAGAAGACTTATAGCAATGATAAAGGAGAGTTGCAGTGTCCTGTAATTTTCCTATAAGCAGGAAATCATTATTTATAGATACCTCAAATGCTTTTGAATTCAGGGATCCAACAAATCTCATATAAAACAAGCTGCAAGTAATAGCCTCAATGTATCTAAATTCTTCAGACAAAAGCTATATTTCCCTGTATTGTATTTTCAGTTACTAAGCTATGTTCAGACTCCAAGATGCTAAGTTATTAATCTCTGTAAGTTTTTTTTCAAAAGACAGAAGGCTAAGGCAAAGACCTATCACCAGGCAATTTTCAAGAATAACCAGTAATTTTGAGTGTTTTGATGCTTGTATTTGAGATACTGTGGGCATGCGTTTCAGAAGCATAGGTACTGCCAGTTCTTTTCACAATGTGTGTACAGCACAGATGAAGATCAGGCTTGAAAGGTTTTCTTCTTTTTTAAGCATAGTCACCTTTGGGGAAGATTCTGGCTTTTCATAGATATGTTGAAGTACACATAGAATCCACTGCTGTTGATACAGTCAACTCCAATGTCAGTTCTGTCGTCTGAGTTGTGTTCAAATTTCAAACGATTCAAATTTCAAACCTATTAGGTTAGGGTTTAGTAGGGGGCAACATATTCCCAAATTGTCCTATTGTCCATATACCCCATAGCAGCTCTGCTGGTCCACTGAGCAGGGCTTGGAATAGGACTACACAGAAAACTGGGTGTATGAAAGAAAGTTTGGAAAGATGTGAAAGCATGTGAAGTAGCGGTGTGTTCCTACAGGCAGTTACTGTAGGATAACTGATGTGCTTGAAGTTCAACACTCTCTAAGGTTATGGCAGCTTTTTAATCTGCCTGTTCCTTGCAGTGGTGGTTAACACATTTAAATTTGTGCTCTGGTACATGGTAGAGGGGAAGAATCACTTCCTTCAGCCCACAAACTTTGAGAAGTTCACCCCCCCTCCCCCAAATGTGTCAAGAGATATAAAACCAAATTTTTATCACTGTAAATGAAGACTTTTTAATCTGTACTTTTTTACTTCATACATTGTTAAGTGACAAGAAATGTTTGAAACAAAATAAAATCCTGAAGGCTGAGAATAAAGTGAAAATGCTGTTGTATTTTTCCTGGATGCTTTGGTATACATTAAAATGAGGATAATTTGAGATTTTTAAGTATGGAACGAGAGAGGGAAAAGAAAAAATAAAGAACAGGGGTAGTGTGGGAATCAGTGAAAACTGGTCTTGCTTTTCAAAGTTTTAAGACTGGAATTCTTCGTATGTGGACTTGCACTGGGCAGCTGGTACACATGTACTCTGAGGTAGCAGGTGCTTCTTCATGTGTCTTTCTCAGTGTTGGTGCTTTTGATTATTATCAATTTTATCAAGTCATATGTAAAATTAAGTGAAATTGAGACTCATTACTGTTATACTGTAGGTATAAATCAGGATTGCCTACACAAGAAGTTGGAGTTAAGCTGGTATAAAATGAGAAACTGCAAATGCATTATTATGTTGGTGACAACACTTTTAACCATGACCTCAATATATTTTCTTTTTTCTTTAAGAGGTGAAGGCACGAATACTCTTGGCACTTCTTGAATATACAGGTAATTTTGCTTGTTTTGGGAGTGAGGGAAGTGGATGTGGGTGGTTTGAGATTTTTTTTGCTTTTGGACAGAATACTGTGTTTAGAGGAAGGAGAAAAATCTCAGATACGATAACCTGATATCAACAATTTACCCCTGTGTTTACAGTGAGGATTCCTGAAGAACACAACAATTCCAAAGACATTTCTAACAAACATTGCACATACTTTTTTTTTTAATGCAAAATACCTTCTCTGGTCATTTACTTTGGATCTTGGCATATGAAATAACTACTAAATCACTGAGCTTGTGCACAGTACTTCTGCTGTCTTTCTTGTTTTGGGCTTTCTCCTATTTGCTATCTTTTTTTCTTTTCTCTTCATTCCCATCTATTTCCAGACTTACCTTACTCTTCTAACCCTTACCTTTCCTTTGATCTTTTTTTAGAGAACACCTTTTTTTAAGTCCCTCCTTTTTGGAGGGATCTGATTATTCTGTGTATTATTCGACCATCACCCCATACAGCATACAGCTTCAAATACACAAAATAGACGTGTGTCTGCAAAATAAATGTCAGTCAATCAGTATTTAGAAAATAATACTTATGGCAGAAGATTCTCTACAGTTGTAGGTGCATAATATTCAAGTAAGCAGTCACATTTGATTGTAAAAGCTGATTATTTTAACCATCTTGTAGCACTATATGAATGCATTATTATTTCATTATTTTGTTATGATACGTAGCTGCAGTTTTATAAAGGGGAATGTAACATTTCTTTGTTGTCAGATTTCTTCCAAATATTATAAAAGTGTTTACAAATTCCTCAGGTGTTTTAAAATAAGTGACCTGAGAAAATACCCCAGACTTGATATTTTTTTAAAACAGTTTTCCTTATTTACATGGTTTCATAAGTTTGTAAATTCTGTAGTTTATTTTGTGTAAAAATTCTTTTGAAAAAAGAACCCAAAGTGCTCTTGGATGCAGTATCTGATATTCGAGTAGTATTAAATGAGATTTGGAAATGAGGTGTTGGAGACACAAGAAAGCTGCTTCAGAAGGAGGCAATACAGAGGAAGGCACTGAAAGTCAGCTGTTGTTAGGCAAACAGAGATAAAATTGAGCAAAGCGAGGAGAGAGAATGTGTATTGGGCTCAAATCCCTGAGTGCTGCTGTGACATTGGAAAGTTTTTGACCACGGAGAAGCCAGTGGGATTTTTGAAGCTAGAGATGGGTGGAGTTTTTAAATATGAAAATTCTGTCTGTACTGGAATCTGCACAACTTGAGAGATTGGAGAGACAGAGTTTAATTGTAATAATCAAAACAAAAAGCAATGAGTCATAGTGCAGAGGCAGTAGTGATTAGACCATTTATGGAAAACATTTGTAGGGTCCTGAGAGGATGGCAAATGAAATCAAAATGATAGTAAAAGAGTGATCACTATTATCAATAGTCAAGGAAAAGACTGAAGATCTCAGAAGGAAAACAGACAGAATGTAATTACTTTGAGAAATACTTGGAGTCCAAGAAAAGCATATATTTAAAGTCAGTATTAATTTTATGAGTACAGAATTATTTCTGCTGACTTATCCAGTCATCTAAAGTCTTGCCAGGTCTATAGAGAAGGTGGAAAAGGAGCTAAGCTTCTTAGAGGCAGAGGAATGTAAAAGTAAGGACTAAGATTATAGGCTTTGGAAAGACCTCAATATCACCTAATCTTCTTCTCTGGCTCTGAGAAAGATTAAGTCTACCTGTACCATTTGTGATTGATGTTTGCCTAACAGCTCATAATGATAACAATACTTGAAGACCTTCAGAAAAGAGAAGGAAGCACTGAATATTTATCACCACAATTTTGTGCTTTATTGAGAACCTATTTCCCTTTCTAACTCTTTTGACCTTTAGCTAATCTAATGCCTGTGCCCTCCAGGATAAATTGGTAGGTTAGCTAGTCCCTAATTTGAATCAGCTGCTAATGGTTCCATAGAATTCTACCTAGGGACCTGTCCTGGACTTCCCTGACACCATAAATCCCTGCAGCTTCCTGAATATGTGATGCTGCTCTGTGCTTATTTTCTAGATTATGCATTTATCAAATACTGTGTTTGGATAGATTGCGTTCTGGTAGCAGCACTCCTATATGCCCTGTCTGCACTTTACAGCAGGCAGTCTTCATCTGTCCTACCCAGCTGGTAGCTGTGGAGTTGACCAGATGATGCAGTCATATTAAGAGCTTCTGACTATCCTTGCTTTCCTGTGGGAAGTAAATGTTTTTGTGCCCAGCTGGTTCTCACATTGCAGCAAAGAGATCCGCCTCACATCCATCACCTTGTAACATCAAAAGTACATAGAATTGGTGGCATGTACATTAAAATCTACAAGATAAACATACAGTTCTTCATTGTTTATGAAGAACTACTTTAAATTCCAGATTTTAAATACATTTCTGTATAATTTTAGAATATAAAAGATTATTTTACATGTGGAAAATGGCAGTTTGGGGTGTGGAGTGCTATTTACTGGGAATAACATTAGGCTGTAAACTTGTAATTTACTATACATTAAAATGACTTGGTTTTTAGACAGAGAAAAAAATTCTAACCCAGTTCCTTTGCTGTTAATTAATCTACTGCTCCATTTTTGCTTTTCCTTTTTTGGCTTTTACCCATCACAGATAGCGAGATACAACTGAGGCGAGACATGGTCTTCTGTCAGAGCCTAGTGGCCACAGTCTGCGCTTTTTCAGAGCAACTAATGGTGGCCTTAAATCAGATGTTTGACAACAACAAAGAATATGAAATGGAGACACTAGAGGCTAGCAGAAGGTGGCTGGAACAGATAGCCAGTGCAGGTCTTCTCCTTCATTTCCAGTCCCTGCTCTCGCCTAACCTGGTAAGACTTCTCATGTGGCATGCTTGGTCACAGTCTGTGTTTGTTCCCTGAACCCAGGGCATGGTTAAATGTGTCTTAGTTATAAATGTGATTTTCTGTGTCCTTTGTGCTTAGCTTGTTACTTAATTAGCTGCTATTTGGAAAATTTGTGATTTAGATAATTACAGAGACGGGAAATGTTTGTTTGTGATATGGGAAATATGTTTTCCACAAAGACAGTATTATGTTTGTTTTGAGTTAGCAAATAGTGAGTTTACCCTTGACTCCCCACTGCTATTATAGCTGTTCCTTAGGAGTGAATGTAGTATTAGGTGATAACCAGAACTTCAGTTTGCAAAAAGCAGCAATGCAAGATAAATAAAATACCTGGTTTAGATAATTTTATCACCCCCTCCCCCAAAAAACAATAGGTCTGTAGTAGTTGAAGGAGTAGACATGCTAGTCTGTTTTGCTCCTGTCATAGGGCAAATCCTTTTAGCCTGTCAGGGTAATTGGAAATCTGCTATTTCTTCACAAGGCTTGGCAAAGAGCGATGGGTTAAGAAACAGTTAAAAAAGGGACATGGCTTTGTAGTCCTCTAATCCCCAGTTATCCAAAGTGCTGCTTCAGCTATTTAAGCTGCTTCTCACACTAGACTGGTGGCTGCTAACCTGAAGAACTGTGAAGCAGTCTGCATGGTCTGCTCCATGGTGGTGTTCTCAACCTCTGAAGTCGCTCACTGAAAATAACTGATTTGGTACATCCTACTGTATAAAAGTCAATGCAAATAACAGACTACGTTCCTAGTATCAAAGGTCTTCTTTCCTTGCCTTGTCTATCTTGGCAGCAAATTACTGTCAAGATGACCTGATAAACTTTAGAAGCAGAAGTGATCAATAGAAATAAAAGTATTTCTAAATCACAATCGTGAAGTGTTAGCGTATGGTACTGTTAGAGAGCATTGACTTGAGCTAGTGTGAGCAACTACTTCACAGGTAGTTGAGTTACCGACATGGGCTTGCATGGGACAGCGTATATCAGGACTAGGTGTGCAGCTTAAAAACAGATAAAGTCAGTGCGTGAGAGAAACAGGAGGGCTCTTTATCCACATGAGGGGTGTGTGAAGAAAGCACAGTCAGGGAAGCTTGGGTTCATGTCTTGAGTCTTGGATGCTTTTTAGCACCATGCAGCACCAGCATGTCCTGGTGCTGCAGTCCTCAGAGTTCAAGAGTAAATTCAATTGGCGCCTGTCTAATGTTTTTCCATGTGCTTAGTTGTCATGTTATCACAAAATAACTGTTGTCTTTACAGCACTGAACGCTTCTGTTTTTTCTTTCAAGATTGTAGAGATTTCCTTTGTAGTGAAAATGCATGCTACTTAGCTATTTTCATGTAATCAGATACCAGCAGTATGCATTGTCGAATTGAAAATAAAATTAAATTTAGTCTCTTCTGTCTAACTATTCTCAATCAAGTGAAAAGTATTTAAAGGCAACTTTTTCAATACCTTCTCAGCACTGTTTTGCTTACAAATGATCCATGTTATTTTAAACAAGGGTATTTGAAGGAAATTACAGTCATTATGGCCAGAGTTCAGTAAAGTATGAGGAGTTGTGCAAAGATTTCCCATGTCACTGAATGGTTTTCAGACTATTCTGCTGATAAAACTGCTCTGTCCATAGAGACTTCATAAATTGAACCAGGAGACAAAAGATTTCTAGCAGCTTTGCTTTTTCCTAAATACAAGGGGGAATGCTATTTCAATATATAGATCAGGGAAATCATATGGTGGTTTTCTTTTTTTTTTCCTTTCTATAATTCAGTGAGCTATAGTTTATTCTCATTTTATAGGCAGCTAGTTTATTATTCTTTGCCTTCCTACTGCTTCAGTTCTTAGAGGAGGAAAAATGCACGCCTCAGATTTCCATTTGGCTCTTGGTAACTTAAGGTGCTAGGTGAGGGTTGTATAAAGAACAAAATTAATTTAAGCAATTATTGATTTCTGCATATTTAACTCAAGGTAACCATACTTGTAGATTACTGTTTTCCTTTTTAAAGGTTCAGTGAAGTGTCCTGAGAAGTTAGTAATTTACTTCCTGAAGCTTTTTTGGTAAATTAGTCTGGATTTCTTTAGCTGTCTCTCTAGCTCAGGAGTACACAGAGTGAACCACAGGTGCAAATCAGAATATTGACATATCTACATACTTGAGTTGCATCTAGAGGTTTGTAGGTGAAAGTGCAAATCACCCTGAGCTGTACTCATTCTGAGCTACTGGTTCAATTATCGGTGCTTGGAGTGGACACAATGAACTCTCATCTGTGTTTTATAAATGAAATGCTAAAGGTGTGGCATTTTTTAAAGAAAATTGCTAAAAAGAAGAATTTGTTTTTCACATTTCCCCTCTGTTAATTTACAAGCTAGATCTGGTGTCAAGACAAGCTGTTGAAGTCTGGTATCTTACATAAAGAATAATTACAGTATTGTTTGATTAAAAGCCATGAGAAGTAATGGTAGCTATAAATTACCTATTAATTTACTATGTGAAATGATAACATTCATTTCAATAGTCTTGGACTAGTAATAAAAGGGAAGGTGCCAATAGAAGCAAAGGTATTTACATTATCTAGGAGTTAGGTTATACACTGCATCAGTGAAATGTTGTGCAACATTCTGTAGTTATGTTTATGTCCTGCTTTCATATTATTTCTGGTAGGGAAAACATCTGGCTGAAATGACCGTTTCACTTTTTCTTTTGCCTTTTTTAGGCTGATGAGCAAGCCATGCTAGAAGATACGTTGGTTGCACTGTTTGACTTGGAAAAAGTTACTTTTTACTTCAGACAATCAGAGCCAGAACCACTAGTTGCAAGTGAGTGATTAGAATTGTATCTGGGCTTTACTATTGAGAAACATTTTCTGTATTTGTAACATTTTTCTCTCCTAGAACATTACCTCCCACAGGGAGTATTATATAATTTGGGATTATGGAGAATTAGTAGATCTGTAGCCCTCCTAATATTCCTAGATTTCCTGAAATACAGCTAACATCAGTGACAATGCAGAGTCATTATCTGGCAATGTCAGTAACCTTGGGGACAAAACTGTTTGCTTAACCGAATTTTCCATTGGGAGTACATGACTGCATCAGGAAAGTCCCTGGAAGATCTAGTCGTTATTGAAGAGTCATGTGTAAAATAAGCTTGAAGGTCTTAATAGATAAATGCAACTGAGATGAGATGGAGAAGCATAAAAAACATTTCATTTATTGTCTGAAAGACAAAGTAGATTTTGGAAGAGTTCCTTGAAAGGAGATGGCAAACACTATTAGGATAGCTTTAAATTGTGCAAGAAACTTCCTCTGAGACCCGCTGGTGCAGATGATCAAGGTCCTGAACCCTTCCTCCCAATACTCGCCCAACTCGCAGGAAGGGACTGTCTTCGCAGTCTGCTCTTTATACCCTTCACTCATTTTCAGCCAGTTCTTTATTAATATGTTTCAGCCAGTGGAGATTTTCCTGCAGTGAACTTTGTTTAGTGAGCAAAAAGCCCTCATTTTTTCCTAAGTATCATAACTCTCCTGGGAAGGGAGGAAAGCATGTCTGCTTCACATCAAGCTTTTCTAAAACAATTCCCTTGCCGAATCGAGACCACGTGTGAGAGAACTTCTGCAATAACCAAAACCAGAAGACACAAAGCTCCTCCACAAAGCTTCCCGTGCTCCAAAGAATTCAGTAGGGCAGGGCTGGTAGTCAGGTAGGAATTAACCTGTATAAGACTCTATTTATTTCTGTATAATTCAAGTAAGGCCCCTGTTTAGAGTGTTTGTTTTAAAAAGCAGCCCTGCCAAGCCAGGTAACAACATGGAACTGGAGTTACAGGAGGGCCTCCTGATGGGGAGTTAACTCTATGCCTGTGTCATGAACTGTTCATATTGCTGTATCTTCCAACTGAGGTGTCTGTGCTAAAACAGAGATAAATGGGAAGTCCATGTGTTCTAGGATTGTAATAAACGCTGTATTTCCTTTTGGTTTAAGTGCTTCCACCACAGTCATCGTGACTGTGGTTACAGAAGACAAGGAACTGGCAAATTCCGTTTTACCATTTATGATTGTGCATAATAAATGAAACAAACCCCCTCTTTTTCTTATTACCAAAAACATTGAAAAATGTCCCTTTGGAATCTTTTCCATTTAGGTACAAAATAGTTTATGCACACAGTGTAAAAACTACGTAATAATATTATTAATGCAAATCACTAAATTTTATTGCTGCTGCTTTCAACTTGGAGATTATGTATGGAAAATATACTTAAACAGGAAAAAGCTTGAACTGAATTAAACTGACTTCCTCTGAGAGATTTAGCTAAATGGAAAATTTCCGTCAACTTTTGCTAATGGTCATTACATGTTAATCATCTAGCATAATACACACGATATATGTTGGGGAATCACTGTAACTGCAAAATGATACTGCTAGTTGCCCTGAACTCTATACCAGTTGATGTATTATGACATTTAGTTTGTCAAAGTGTAATGAAATGTACTCTTACAGTTTTATATATTTTACCATAATACATTTGTTTTCTCACTTAAGTCCTGATGTTTAATAAAAATTTAATGAATATGCTGGAAGCTACTGTATATTTACTTGTGTTCTATCCCACACAAATCTGGGGAGAGTCTGACTCTGTATAATCACACTGACCTGATACATTGTGCACCTGAGGAAGGCATATGAAATATGGCTAAAGGCATTCTTCCAGTGATTTCAAACTATGTGCTGTATGTAGATGTTTCTTCAGATTTATGCGGAATACAAGTAGGATGTTTCTAACTACATTATTTGCTCAGTATTTTTGCTGTCATTGACAGTCACTGCTTTTCTGTTTATCTACTTCCTGATAATGGATAGGCCAAAAGTGACCACAGCAACACTGAGTATAATGTAAAATACTGCATGTGTTAGTTTTGTGTCTGCAGTGATTTTATCTAACTGTGTGAATTTTGGGTGCAACAGTTTCTGGAAAAGGACGTGTCATTGCTTTTAATGAAATAATTACACTGACTGTATTCTTAGATGTACCAATCACGTACCAAGCAGAAGGAAGCCGGCAAACCCTGAAGGTTTACTTCTACCTTGATAGTTACCATTTTGAACAGCTTCCTCAAAGGCTGAAGAATGGAGGGGGATTTAAAATCCACCCAGTACTTTTTTCACAAGGTAAGCTGAGTTTTAATTCCTGCCCCCCCGCCCCCAATTCTTTTACATAATATTTAACTCTCTTTGAAATCCTACTCATTCACTCTGATTTAAATCCTTTGTAAGTATTAGGGTACAATGCTTATATTTAAATATGTTGTTTAATGTGGGTATTTATTGAGAACTTTGAATTAAAATGTGAATTTAAGAAATGCTGAGATTTGTGATAAAAAAATAGAAGCATGGGTATACATTTCTAAGTTTATACCTGTTATATGATTGCAACAACTAAGAATGAATCTTCTTTCATCAACGTTGTTTTGTTCTTTGTAGACATTAGTGGACAATAGTCAGACCATGCAACTTGCTTTTAAAAGTGTTCTGCATTCCAAATGCGATCGTAATCTTTTCCTGTTACTTCAGATTTAAGGACTGAATTGTTATCCCTTGAGAATTCTGCCTCTTTAAAAAGTTATGAAGACTTATATAACATTTGCAGGCTTTTGTAGTTATGACACTGCAAACGTTACCGAAGTGATGAATGGTGGCGCTGATGTTCAGACTGTTCATAAATTGCAGGCAGCCTGCATTAGTTGCAGTGTCATTACAGTCATCAGGAGTGTGGAGTTTGATTCACTGAAATGGTGAATGCGAGGTGCTGATTGCCTTGAGCCGCCTTTGATTTCAGAGGGAGCTGAAAGTACTCTGTACCTTGCAAAAGGCTTCCAGAGTCTATGTGGAGTAGGCAGAAGTCAGGCATACAAATGAAGGTTTCGAGGAGGGTTTGGTCTCTGATAGATGAGGAGGGTGTAAAAGGAAATAGCAAACAGATACATGAAGAAATAGCTGAACTTACTGTAAACTTAAACCACACAATTTTTAAAAAATAAGATCCCTGAAGTCTGATTTTTTTAAAACAAACTAATAAAGAGAGACTTCAGTGGATTAATTTTGAACAGATTGATTTCAGTCGTAGGGGCAAATGAGAACACTGAGCAGGAGACACATTTCAGTAAAGCAGGCAAAAAGGCACATGAAAGAGAACAGAAAATACCTTGGTTCAGATTAAATCCTGGAAATACTAATGTTTTTAGATTCGGGAGGGGATTCAGTGTGCTGCAGAATTTTTTCCCTTTCTGTTTCCAGAAGCCCAAAATACTTGAGTCTTAGGATAAACATCTTTGTAGTCAGCTAAAGGAAAAGGGCAAAGATTCATTCAAGTGTTACATCTGCTTAATAATTTACAGTAATACAGAATATTTCTCCTTTCCTTATCATACCAAATTTCCTTAATTTTCAAGGATCCCCCTCCAAAATAGTCCATTAGACTCCAAGAAGTAGTAGTCCTGGATAAGAAGTTAAATCCTAGTGTTTAAATCAGTATTTTGGGTTTTTTTTCCTCATTAATGAATGAATTGGGATTCTATTTTTTGCTCCTTTCCTAGGAGGTTTGGCTGAGCTGCCATCAAACTAACTCAGTAGATACCCATCTTTAACTGAAATATATTAGCTACAAATGTAGAAGTCTTCTGTAAGTTCCTCTGTGAAGTGAATGCTTGCTTCCCAAGCTTAACAGATCTAAGCTGTTTCCTGCCTATAATACAATGGTTTACGAAGTTTTCAAATGGGACATTTAGAAAATCACGGTTTTTGGAATACTTTATCAAAGGCACAAGTCAGTGCACATCAGTCTATCTCTGTGTTGCTCTAGTCTGCGTTGCATAGCTCCATGCCTAAAATTATAAGTCTATATATTTGCAGGATTGGGACTGTAGACGTTTTTAAAAGCTTTTAAATGTTTGCCCAGGCTATATTATGTATCCCTCCACTTGTAAAGACAGATTTGTGCAACCATATACTTAAGTGTAAAGGATTTTTCCATTTAAAAGGATCCTGATTTGCAAGATGGGGGTTTGAGAATGTTGAGATATTGCTCTTGGCATTCAGATTTCTCTTGCCTCTTGTCCTGCCAGCATGCACCATTCTGAAGAGTCTGGCTCTGTCTCCTTGTTGACCTCCTGGTAGCTAATGGCACCTGGCTAGTAGGTCCCCCCAAAGCCATCACTTGTACAGGCTGAACAAGCTCAGGTCCATCAGCCTCTCCTCACAGAGTGTGTGCTCAACCCCAAGACCATCTTGGTGGCCCTCTACTCAACTCTTTCCAGCTGATGCAGCAGCTTTTGTGTACTGTGAGGCCCAAAACTAGACACAGTATTCAAGATTCTGCCTAATGTGTGTTGAATAAAGTAAGGACAAGCACTTCTTTCAGTCTACGAGCCATGCTTATGTTAATACAGTTTAGGATGCCCTTGGCCGCCTTGGTTGCCAGAGAACACTGCAGGCTCATCTTCAGCTTGCTGTCTAACATGACCCCGAGGTCCTTCTCAGCAGAGCTGTTCTTTAGGCTCTGCTTTCCCCGGTGCAGGATTTGACATTAGGTCTTGTTCAGTTTTACAAGGTTCCTGCTGGCCCATTCCTCCAGCCTGTGTAGGTCCCTCTCTAGGTGGCCCTGCACTTGAGTATATCCACTGCTTCTCCTAATTTGGTAGTAGCTGCAAACTTGACTTCCCTCCTCCAGGTCAGTGATAAAGATGTTGAACAGTATAGATCCCTGTGGTATTCTGCTTGTAATGGGCCCTTAGGTGGACCATGTCCCATTAGCTACTACCCTTTGAGCCTACCCATCCTACCAGGTTTTTGTTTTCCCATTCAGTTGTCTATGCATTCAGACCATAATATCCTGTCTTGGATTCAAGAATACCCTACAAGTCATGTTTGTAAGGAAAGATTCCTTACAAAAGAGCTTTCTAATATATTAGGTAGAAAACTGTTAAAGCCTTTAAAAAGGGGAGAGCCAAAGCACACATGATGGGATTCCCTGCCAGCACGCATGAGCATGTCCCCTGTGGTGCCTGTAGAGGCAGAACTATGTGCTCTAGCCAGTCCCGACAGATGACTGAGTTTCCCAGTTGGGTAATCTAATTGGATAAAACCAACTTTACGCCAGTAAAATAAGCAGGACGGATTATCAACTCAGTTTGCACTAACATGCTATTATAAATGAAGTTCAGCAGATAATTTTGTGGGGGCTTTCTGGTGTGACTTAGCACCGAGGAAGTTAAGAAGCATGTCTGACTGCTGAAATTTAGTATTTTTTGCAGAGAAGTAGAATTACAAACTCTGAAAGCACAGAAGGGGAGTGCAATTTGCATGTTCTTTCACAATGAATGAATTATTTATTAACTGGTCATATTAAGTAGTACAAACAGAATTAATATTCTGTGTGTAGCTGGAGCTGTAAGACAGCAGCATGTTTCCATCAGAACTCTGCTTATTGCTTGCATTTTCTGATAGGGTGATGAATTCTTAGAATGTGTATGGATTATTAAAGTGGCAATATTCCTAACTGTAAAATCTTTAGTGCTTCTCCCCCAAAAAACTATTTCACCAAGAGCCTGTGTTTTATGTTAGCCTCTTAATGTGAAGGTCTTGATTTTTCCAGTCCAAATTTTCTTGAGAGCCTTTCAAACACTTGATTTGACTTGGCTAAAGAACAGGTTAAACTTTCCTGAGTATCTAAATTGAAGGGGCTAGGGGAGTGTTCTTTTTTTTTTCTTTCTTTTTGAAAACTATTGCTAGGAAGAGCATCCCAAAATGGAATGGTAGCGCGTTCCTTTTTTCCTGCTGTTAATTTCTGTGCAGTGATTGTATGAGAAGGACATACGATCCTTCCTGTAATGGAAGCCTTCGGTTAGTTCCTGAGTTCTTGTAGCAATATTCATCCTTGCTTTGATGAAGTGAGTACAACAAAGGTGGACATAGTCATGTATTTGACTTTAGAAACTTACCCAATCCCTGAAAAGGAGCTTATAGGGCATTTTCAGAGATCCAAGGAGTTTGCTTTACTTGATCCAGAAGGCATTCACATTGTCAGTGGGAATAACTAGAGGTTCAAGTGCTCCACATCTCCCAAAATTGGGCTTCGTAAGAAGTTCTTAGGTCTCCCTCTGTGAAAGTAGCTGGTGCGTTAATCCTTTCTTTCCTCTACCCCAGCTCATTCTACTGTTTTCTTCCAGGATATATCAGAACTAAAACCCACATTTACATTCACAGGGCAGGAGTACTTTAATTAGAGCAACAGAACTGAAACTAGCGCTCTCCTTTATGTTTTCCACAGGGCAAGAAATATAATTTTTCTTGTAAATGAAATCTTAAAGAGAGATCTGTATGAATTTGATGACATATGGAAACGGCTCAGCAATCCACAGTGGGGTCACAGCCTCAAGGTTAAAAAGTAATTCACTAGTGTGTGAACAAAGCTACAAAGAAGGCGAATACTAAATATTTAATACTGATTTTTCTCACCTCCATTCTCCTTTCTCTTTTCACAGCATTGGAGAGCATGGAAGGATATTATTACAGAGACAGTGTCTCAGTAGAAGAATTTCAAGCTCAGATTAATGCAGCCTCACTAGAAAAAGTCAAGCAGTATAACCAGAAACTACGGTGGGTAATAAACCAACATTCCTGAGATTAGTTTACCAACTTCTGCTTTTCAGCTCAGTTTCTGTGACACATCTTTAAACTGAAGTGCATTGTATGTGGTTGTTTCTTGGTGCATGATTGAGTAAGATCCAAGATTCATGGTTCTGACTTTTTTGATTTCTGCACTGTTAAGATAATTAAAAACCTGTTTTCCCATGAAAGCTGTAGCTGTACTTGCCTCCAGGTTGTTGTACTAGTGCATATAGAAAAGGAAATGTCTACTTGATGACAAATGGAGTATCAGAATTGCTAATCATTATGATCTGATTTTGCAGACCATATTTACCTAATTCTACAGAATAGGACTTAAAAAATAGTGTTGTTTTCCTCAAAGCTGAGCATCTAGCTCCCCACCCCCCACCATACTAATGGGAATATAAACCTATTTGGATGCCTGCTTCAGCTTCAGGTATGGGTTAGAGAGTGCATAGTTGCCAGTATATGTAAAGATTATGCAGCTGTGTATTTCAGTAAGTATTTCATTAAGAAGTTGCACATAAAGACACAATTTCTGGTATGCAAAATAATCTATTAGTTATGAAGTAAAATAATGAAGATGTGTACATAGATCACTCTTGTGTCTCACTGTATCTGTGAAAAACACCTGTTTGAGTACACTTACTTGCACATGAGTTGAAAAAGAGTGCAAAGGACTGCGGTAAAATCACATCTATTCACTTTTAAAATTCTTGAATCAGATGGAAACACTATCATTTCACTAGAACTGTTAGGCAGCTTTTAAAGACAGCAGAGAACAGGATCTAAAAAAAGAGGTTAAGGACAGTGGAGAAGGGGAAAGGGGATAAATGAGGGTCTCTTTTTCCAATTCCTTCACCTGTTGGCCCACTCCTGTCGTTGGAAGGTTTTCTTCATGGATCTTGCAAAAGTATTTCTCTATGTTTGTGTTATCAAAGCAGTGGACTTTCTAGATTCTGTTTTAATCTAAGCAGTGCTATAGTAAAAGTGATTTTAAAGCCAGTTGTATTCAGTGAGTACTGTATATTTAACTTTTTTGTGACATCTGTGTTGGTGCACTTCTATGTTAATGAAAAATGTAGTATTTATTTAGTCTGTTTTCCACCTTCTTGTATTAATACTTCCTATTTGGAAAAAAAAGTTCCTCCTGAGTATTATTTGACAAGGCTTATGTTATAGATCAGTTTTACAGAAAGCTTTGGTCATGCCAGTATTTGGCCTAGATGAGGTCAGCTAGTGTTGGAAAGGGATGTCTGTCAGTTGGACAAGGCAAGACTTTTTGTGCTGTTTTTTCTATGAATAGGCCCAATTTAGCCCCTATGAAAATCCTTAAAAGAAATTCTTCCTGACTTTATGCTCTAGTGTTCCCTGACCTTGCTTACATCATGTGTTAGGACCTCCATTCATGCTGTGGCTCTAATGAGGTACATTCCTCTTACGGTGTTGTGACTCAGCTCTCATAAGTTGCTAACCTCCAAGGCCTGGTTTTGCAAGAAGTTACTATGAAAAAGTTAACAATCAACAAAAATTACCATGGGTAGCTCTGTCCAGTCACAAGAATAGGAAAATTTTGGATTTTTTTCCAGCCATCTAATGTCTGATGAGAACATTCAGTAATTGATTTTTTTGTTGCTTTCTGGTGAACTCTACCCATTTCTTAAATGAGGCACAAACAGCTTCAGGAATTCACTGACATAAAGTGAAGAGGAAAAACAGAAAAGCAGATGCTTCATTCTTGTTCTGCCATTTGCTAGCCTGTGTAGGTGTTTGGCCAGGAGAATCTAATAAAGTAACTACAGCAGCAAAAGATATTAACATTTGGATAATTGCTCTGAAGAGCAAAAAGGTGAAATTGAATATTCCCTGGAAACATACTCAAGTGCAATAATACTATTTTAAACTCTTCACGTGGAAGAAATCCTCTGTGCAGAACCACCTAATCAGTAATAAAATAAGTCATTCAAGACACAATCCATTAACCATTCTTTCTCCATAGAAACGGAGTGCATTGCTTGCTTGTGAAATGACCATCTGATGACCATCTTACAATCTCTCCATTGCTACAGCAGCGGAAAGCAAATGGGAGCAAGAGCAAAGGAAAAAAGTGGGAGAAGATGGGGACTAGTGGGAATGAAACCACTGGTTGGCAGCGACACTGCAGGCGAGCCATCTGTTGATGAGAATTCTTGATACAAGTTCAGCTGCTTTTATTCCCGATGCATTTAGATAATAATGCTCTAATAATGTGAAACAGATGAGACCACTTTGTTGTGTATGGTCCCACTTACAAACAGAGATTTTGGCCTAACTTGGGATGTACCCAAGCAGGACAGTAAAAGTAAAAATAAGCAGTACCTTTGCTCAGCTACCTCTTAATTTCTTGTGGTAAAGTCTTGTTAAAGTTTGAGTACATAGAACATTTTTGAGGAATGTGGTATCTTTTGCGTGACAAATCTGATACTGGTGTGTGTTCCTTAAAAGAATTAATTTAGAAGTTATTTATTTGAATGAATCAAAAGACTTATTAGTAAATTTTCAGGGGGTTTCAGGAAGGATAACCTTTATCCATCATATAAAGTCAAGAAGCTGAATCCTTGCTTTTATTGCAAAATTCATTCATAACTATGGAACTGTGACTAGCTTTTCCACAATATCAGAAGTGGTACAATAAATCCAGGTGCAAAATTGTCCTCCTTGACACTGATTTGAGCATCATAAGAGCTTCTATCTTTTATGGTTCTTGCTTTAGGGCTTTTGCAAATACTACCTCAACTATGAAATAGTAATGATAAGATTATCATTTTTATGAGAATACATGAAAGACAGTTGAAAATTGATTATAGAATTTCATGCTTATGTGGAATGGAGGGAATGTCCCTCCACCTTCTGTAATAGACTTAACCCTAGCTATTTGAATCTAATTAATAATGTAAGGGAACTTTTATTCTAAGGCCAGCTAAAGTTGAGTTTTTCTACAATTCCTGAGGCAACATCCCCTACCCCAGCAATATGTAGGAAGTACTTTATCGGAATAAAGATGTTATTTAAAAAAAAACCAACAATGAATACCTAATTTCTGAAATTTCTGAAACTGCTGGGAAGTCTTCAGCATCTGGCCCACAAATATTCTTAATTGTGCTGGATTTCTTTTTCACAGTCAGCCAGATTGCACTTATTTTTATAGTTTACCAATTCTGTTTCTCTGACACTGATAAGGAAAAGAAAGTTCCACTCAAATTCTGTGTGCAAGTTAAGCTGCTGCTAGTAGTTGCCAGCAATGTAAATTTAAGCTCATCAAACTGTTTGCTAATGAGAAACATGCAGTACAACCAAGTGAAAGTAATTAGGTCAGCAAAGATTTTAAAGATCTCTATTACTATGTGTTTGATAGCTCAGCAGTTGTCTTCTAATTTAGAAAAGGACCAGAAAGAACCTGTGTATCTGACCTGTACAGCCCATTCTGTATTCTCCTGCCTCCTCCCACTTTTCCCCATCTTCCTCCTTTGGTACTCTTTGCCATTCGAATAGGCTTTTTTCATCCTGAATTAGTCCTTTTGCTTTTACAGATACCAGAGACCATTTTGCTTCAACAGTGCAGGGCACAATGGTGTTTGAACCCATAACTACTGCAAATACTAATAGGAATAACAAAAACTCACAAATGCACTATATTTACTTGGACTGCTTAGTTGGCTTAAGTATTCTTTTGCAAATCTTAAGTCACGTAATTGTAAAAGCATGAGGGTAAACTTTAATTGTAATTTTTGAAGTATTACTGCTTTAAGAATTACTTAGTTAAAATACGTTCTGTCCTTTGAGTATGATTTTTATATTTGGTACAGGTCTCTTTCCTGCAGAGTGAGATTCAGTATGGTAGTTATTACACTGCATAGAAATAAATCTTATGGTCATTAACTGCAACTAAAAGATCGGTTGCGATGCAGGCCTGTTGGAAGCTGGCACAGACCCTGACAGACAGGTTAGCTGAATGGCCACAACTCAGCCAATCCTTGGACTTTAAGGTAAAACATTTAGTTGGATATGAGAACAGTTCTTATCCTCAGAGAAATCGGGTATTGGATTCGTTTCCTGCAAAAAGTAAACCATTTGTTAAAATGGACCTTGATGAGTGTAGGAATGTCAACTTGTGTAATATTTGTCCAAGCTATCGGAGGTTTGGACTTGATGGCCCAGGATGGGACTTTCAGTCTACAGTAGTAAGGAAGCTTGCTCCTCCAGTCTTCCTTTCTCTGTGAGTATTTGACATTTTATCAGATTAGTCTTATTTTTTTTGTCTGTGAATTCTCTTTCTTGGAAAAAAAAAGGGTTGCTCCTATGACATTCTATTAAAATGCAATTTTCTACAGGTGCTCCTGGTTAGTTTCTTAATCAGAGAAGTCCAGGCACATCTACTCTTTAAGAGTTTTTTTCCTGGACATGCCTGTGCACGTGAGGGATGTATCTCAAAGGCAGAGACGATGTTCAGGGTGCAGGTCATTCAGTCGGGTGCAGGGCTGTGCCTGTACCAAGTATGCTTCCAGCTTCTGGGTCTCTGCTTCGCTGTGCATTGTTGACTGCAAGAGCAAACTATGGTGAAATATAGGTACCTAAACCTGCACATTAATATACCTGTTTGGATTCCAAAACTGTCTATGCAGATAATTTTTAGCTGATGAGAAATTAGTGAAATCACTGGCTTTTAGATTCATAAGGATTTTTAATGCCTCTTCAGCACCTATGCTTGCATTTAGACATCTAAACACCTTTAAAATTTCGTTCCCGATGTTATGGTGGCTTGGATTGGGAATAATCAGAGGGAAGTAAGCAAAATAATAGATGAGGGTGAGGTTAGGAGAGCTCTACTTTCCTGTAGCTTTTCTTTTATCCCCAGCATGGCTCTTTCTTGTGACACCCCTCACTATATGATGACCCAGTTCTTCACTCCAAAGATAGGATCATGCTGTGGGAAAGACAGCTGAGGATTGCTATCCATCCCCACCACTGGTGTGGATGCTAATTACCACTGTGTAGTAATTGACTTGTCTGTGCATCAGTAGACAAAGAAGGTCTGGAAAAAATGTTCCTTCCTTCCTGCCTACCATTCTGTGTGATTTGGAAATCTGCTTTGAAGTCAGCTGCGTCCAGGGTTATTGGCAGTTACTTTTGTAGCCTGTTGTACAGCCATAATAGAAGAAAAATTAAAGCAAGCAGTAAAGGGAAAAGGCCATTTTTTGTGGTTTTTTTCCTTATGTTGCTGCTTTCTTGGATGTCGTTTTAGGAGGTAAATGCAAGTCTGTTATGCTAAGGAAGCAATTATAATCAGTGAACCTAATGACAAATGATTTAGCTAACTACCCTCATTACATTGAACATCTGATTATGCTGAATGTAATATTTGTCATTTTAAAGTGTTTCATTTACAATGTAACTTCAAATAGTTTCTCTGTCTGAAGCCTCCTGTATTTATTGCCTCCACAGAATGATGGCAAAATTAATTTAATTCTTTTTTCACGGATGTTATAATCCATGAGGTTTTCATGTTGTTGGGTGTTCTTGTTTCTTTTAATTTTTAAAAAGACAAGAAAAGGAAACTATTTCTGCCCCTAGAATTTATGCAAGCATGGAACAAAATCTGTCTGAGGAATATAACATCTTTTTTATTTATACGTGCATGTACACACGCACAGCAGCCTCTCAAGCTGCAGGCTTCTTGGCAGGCTGATGTTTTCTGTATCCTGCATAATTTAGTCAAGGCAGAAAATAGATGTGATGGCAGTCATGGCTTCAGGCTGAACTAAAATTCTTTAATAGTTGCTTTGGTATAAATGAGATACAATGACATAAAGGACATATCCACTTAGAGATAGTTAATTACTATGAAAGGTCTGTCTCTGGAATAAACTGATGGATCCTCAAGACAATACCTGCATTATCACAAAGACCAGATCATATAGCAATTCCTGTAATAAAAGCATTAAAATCCACCTTAAAACTGGCAGATTCCTTCCTCCCCTGTTTCCAGGGGAAAGCTTTTTCAAACCAAATTGCTCATGTGGTTAAGAAGCTTATACTGTTTGTCCTTGTGCGCTGTTGTCCTGTGATTTTTAGTCTTACTCTCCTTTCCCTCATGTCTATCCACTTCAGTGAGTGACATCTTAATGAGCAACATTAAACAGTTTTTGTCACTGCTGTCAAATTCAGAAAAGAGTAACCTGAGGAGAGTTACGGGTTTCAGAGAGTGATTCTGTGAAAATATTTTCTTTTTGGTGAGTGGGATATTTATAAAGCAGGTGAAAAACTGTTTTCCTATTTTCAATGCTAGGTATTTGATACATTGCTTTGTGGTTAAAAAAGTGACAGTAAAACCGGACTGCAATGCTACATACACAAATTTATCATGTAGTTTATATGACTATAGAAATTGGAAATCTAATGCCTTTTAGATTTTTAAGATGTGTTTCCAAATGAACTAGATACTCGTGGCTGAACTCTCTCTGAATGCAAAATCTTTATGAAGGAGAGATTGAAAATTAAGCATTCACTCTGAAGGACATAACAAGGAAATAATAGCTAAATTTGTCTCCTGATGAACTTAATGAGAAGCATTTTAGGTAGAACAGAAATTAAGATTCATTGCATCTAAGTGAAGCAAGACCAGAGAGAGAATAGAGAAATTCTGGACAAAGTAAATTAAATTTGTCTAGCTTGTCTAAAAGATGTTGCCAGCTGGCTTGAATTTAGCTTTGGTTTTTTTTCTCTTCCAGTGCTGTGCTCTTTCTGTGAGTGTAAATTCATTGTTTCTTTAGACTTTTGACAAAATATGATCAGTATTTATTATAGGTAGTGACCTGAAATTGAAAATTATGTGTCTTGATGGATTATATATAATGAGTCTTTGCTCACTGAGGTGAACATCTGGTTCATTCCGCCTTCTTTATCTTCTGCAAATGCAGAGAACGTGTATCTGCAGTGATCAGAGGTGGAGCCTTTTCTTTCACTCCTGGTCACTGATAGGAATCCAGCCCAAGCCTGCAGCATGTACAGCTCCTAGCTGCAGTAGAAACCCTGACCACCCAATGACTCTTTGGCATGTTGTCTTTTCTAACAGTGTATTCCATGTCTGGAATATCAGGAACCAAAAAGGAGACATCTATTGTCTGAAAGGCAAATGTGGAAGCAATTAGTTAGTACTAAAGGGTTCAGTGTGGATTTGGCTGTTTGCATAATGACGGGAGAAGCAGAAAGGCAGCTGTAACTGGTCTGCGGCCCAAGAACTTCCCTTTAACATCACAAATAGGAGGGTTTCAAATGATCTTGGAAGTAGGTAGAGATGCTGGAGACTAGACTCCTGGAAAAATAGGGGTTAAAATGTAGCATGTGAATAGTGGGCAGTGTTACATAGAGCAGATGGTATTTTTTTCCATTTTTTGTCATCTGTGACTTTCTGTCTTCACATTTCTGTGCTCACATTTCTATGATCCCTGCTTGTGTGTTTATAAAGGTGTGAGAGTAGGGCTGTGATGTGCCTGCTGGGATAGTAGGGCTGTTCCTTTGCAAGCATCCTCCACAGTTTGCACCTCAGGTACTTGTACTCATCCTAACACCAATTTCTCAATGTGCCCTCTTCACAGACTGGAGAGGGGTTAAAATGGTGGGAGACCAGTAGTTTAGCCAGGTGCTGCAGGCTTGCAGGAAAATGAGGAGCGCTCTGAAGAATCATCTGCGCTGTTTAAGAGTCCAGTTTCTTAGGCATTTGGTTTTCCAGGGTTGAAAGTCTGTGTCCTGGCTATGTTCCCAAGCTACTCCACTAAAGCAGACAGTTGCCAAGAAAGCCCTTAAGTTTCATTTCTTGAAATTTTCTTAACACCCCTCCCTACTTGTAGGTATTTCGGTGCATAACTAAATCTAATTATTCTCCTCTTTTCTCTGTGTATTTTGCTTGTCTCACCTTACAGTCACATCTTCCTCCCCATAGACTGCAGTTTCCCACAGTTCTGTTTGCTTACGTTTACAGTAGGGACTGACAAAAGCTGGTTTGTCACTTTGTGCCTGGAGTAAGCCAGGAATCATAGAATCATTTAGGTTGGAAAAGACCCTTAAGATCATCGAGTCCAACCGTTAACCTCACACTACCAAGTCCACCACTAAACCATCTCCCTAAGCACCACGTCTACACGTCGTTTAAATACCTCCAGGGATGGTGACTCCACCACTTCCCTGGACAGCCTGTTCCAGTGCTTGATAACCATTTCAGTGAAGAAATTTTTCCTAATATCCAATCTAAACCTCCTGTGGCACAACTTGAGGCCGTTTCCTCTCATCCTATCACTTGTTACTTGGGAGAAGAGACCAACACCCACGTCGCTAGAACCTCCTTTCAGGTAGTTGTAGAGAACGATAATGTCTCCCCTCAGCCTCCTTTTCTCCAGACTAAACAACCCCAGTTTCCTCAGCCATTCCTCATAAGACTTGTGCTCCAGGCCCCTCACCAGCTTTGGTTGCCCTTCTCTGGACACGCTCCAGCACCTCAATGTCTTTCTTGGAGTGAAGGGCCCAAAACTGAACACTGTATTCAAGGTGTGGCTCACCAGTGCCAAGTCCAAAGGAGGGGCTTACTGAGTTGCTTACACATGAAATATGAATTACCCCTGGCAAGTTCAGAGCCACATGGTGTTAAAATTTTCTGTTCTGCCTTTCAGTTTGCACAATAGTTGTGAAAGGTCAGAATATTACTATGTATGTTCTTTGACAATTTAAAATCGTGATACTGTCATAAAGGTTTTCTCTTGTTATAATTAAACCTTTCTGTAACTACTAATGACACTGTACATAGGACACTGTATCACTGACATAGATGTTAGGACACATCATTTAAAATCACTAGGTCTTAGTATGGGCTGAGAGGGTAATTATATAGTTGGTAATTTATCATTTATTGAGACTTACCATTTAGTGGAAAGAACATGCAAAACACTTAAATTTGTTTGCTGTGACAGCAAATTGTATTCTGCAATGGGTACTTTGTACTACAGAAACAATTGAATATATATGTTAGAGAGAGAGAGGTAAAAAAAAGTATTTCCAAATGTGTGTGTATACAGATATATATAATATACATGCTATACTCATGCTCACCTATATAGTTAACAACCAGTTGGCAGAACATAGAACTGTTATTAAAGAAATACAAAATTATGTGTGCATATATATGCAAATATCCAGAGATATTATTTATCTATGTCATAAATACGTGCTTTGTAGTTTCAGCTGAAGAAAAGAATTAGGGAACTTAACACTTCCTGACTCTGCACCTCTGTACTGATGCATGCTTATCTACATGATCTTGTTTCCAAGGGATTGAAAATCAAGTAGAATTAAAATATATTTCCATCCTTCTGTTGAAGTCAGTATTAATTTATTTTTACGTATGCCACAGTGATGAAGAAAATGTAAAAGGCTGAGTTCCTCTCTGCTATAACATCAAAGCAAAATCTTCCTAGAGCAGAACCCCCAACTTGCCTTTATTTAATGCCATAACCCAATTACCTTCCCTCTCCCTCTCTCTCCCACTCCAATCACTTCTTTACTATCCTTGTATTCTAAAGAAAAGATCATCAACATCTACGATAACCCTATGGACTTCCTGGAACAACAAAATGATAATAAGACTAGAAACTTGGCTTTGCTTGAATTACTTGCATGTACAAAGTTACTCAAGAATGTGTGTCTCTATGGGTTTGGAGCCTCCTTAGGGTTCAATTTTCAACATTTAAAATTTTCAGGATTTTACATGTCTGGGTCAATTTTAGAGGGTACCCTGTAAAATGCTTCACTGAGAAAACCTCAATAGTTCTGTATCTCCGTTGTACTCAAGTTCTGGGAAAACATTTTGGGAAAGCTTTCATCTTGTGGTAGATTTTTCTTTTTGAACCCTAAGATGTTTGTTACCTCATTCCAGTGTAAGTTTTCCCTGAAATACTTGTCCCGTTATTTGGCATTGTTACATAGGAGATATCTTATGAAAGTGGAGCATGGCAATAATCCCCTGTAGTTTTAATGCCTATTGGATTTTCTACCTTTTTTTAAAAGAAGGGCTTTTCTGCTACAGCTTAGAGAAATTCTAAGTTTTTTTTAGAAGCAAAACCAGCATCACATTTGCAGACAAAGAACTATGATTTCATTCTTGTTCATTTCAAAAGCATTAGAAAATATTGTCCAAATTGGGCACCATGCCAAGATTGCCATTAACTTTTCCCATAAAATATGATTAAGGACCTTAACAAGCATTTAGTAATTAAGTGAAGTGCTTTGGAAATTTATATGCTGTCCACAGTTTGTCATGTTCTGTAAAATACCGAAGACAGTTTTTATGAAAAGCAATAAAAATGAAGCACTTGAGAAACATCTGGAAGTGTTATCTGGTTGTGGGGAGGGGGAATAGTTGCATTTATAACAGGATATTTTGATATTTAAAATTAATGTTGTGTGTAGTTGATTTTTGTTTGCTCTTTAGGTTAATGAATAATTGACTGAGTTAATGGAGTAATTCCTATAATTGTATATCACATTCTAGTGTCCATGTTGCTTCATTTTGTACCCTGAGTTGATTATTTTCCATGTACTCCATTAATGTGTGTACTGTTCTATATTTGGTTTCTGGTTTCATTTAATGCAGCTGAATTTGCTGAAATAACAGTCCAAAGAGCATGGGAGTGCTGAACAGACTCTGAATGAGGCAGGTTTTCCTGTGGCATGGTGGGAAAAAACAGTAGAGGCTTTCAGTCTGATAATGTTCAGTGGATGGCAGGGTGATGCTTTGTTTTTTAGCTGTGCTAACAAAGAAAAAGGTTGGTCTGTTGCTGCTGAGACAGCTTTTATGTGCTGTGGCCACTCAAAGTGATTTATGAGTAATTTTCTCTGCAAACCTCTTTTCCTTCCAATAGTCTTCAGCTTCCTTTGACACAGAGTACATTCTGGATCATGCAACAGGCTTAATGGAATAACAGAACTAGATTAGCTTTGCTGTGCTTTCTGAGGGGATTAATTCAAACCTTACATTTGGGAGAAGATGCTTTTCAAAACTGCAAAGCTATAGGAAGAAAAATCTACTAGAATTAAAGGTGGCTGGATTTTTTTATCAGCTCAGTTATTCCAGGTTATTGAAGAATAAAAGGCTATTCAAATCTGCAGTCTGCACCCCTCCCCTGCAAGTGTGTAACAATGTGAATAACTTCTTTCACAGATAAAACCATAAAAAGGAGAGGAGAATGATTTTTATCCATGTATGTTATATGAACCAATGTTTTCATGACTGGAGGATCCAGGTGATCCTGTCGTTTGAGAGTTAGGATGCTAGGATGCATTCTTTTCAGTGTTTATTTTCAGATTTTATTGCCACTGAAATTTGATTACCACACTCCATAGTTCCAGCCTGGGTCGTGGCTCAGCTGTGACCTTTAGTCAGGTCTGCTCCATGTGCACAGGCAATGGAGCTGGATCATAGTGATACCTTGAGGTTTCCACTGGAGAATCTATGTTTTATTCCCTGCACATTCCATAGCTCAGTGGGGTTTTTCTTGTTTTGTTTTATTTTAACCTTGGCCAGGATTGCTGCAGTGGTAGCTGTTGCCTGGTTCTTACTGGATGCCTCATCCAGGCAGGGAAGCCTACCAGGTGCTTCTGTTTTCAGCTGCCCCAGCAGGTTTTATGAGCTTTTCAACCAGCAGAATGAGTTTTGTGATCAGAGAATCACAGAATGGTTTAGGTTGGAAGAGACCTTTAAAGATCATCTGGTCCAACCGTTCTCCTATAGGCAGGGACAATTTTTTTTTTCTTAAGTGATGCTGCAGAGGCAGAGAAATTGGGATCTTATAATGGAGATATGTAAGATATTTCCTCTGCCTATGAGATGTTTAATGATAGCTCATCTGTGGTGAGCAATTAATTTGCTTATAAGGTAGAAAGAAAAAGATTCCTCTAGGGTTCCCGAATTGAAGGAGACAGAAGAACTCCTATGTGCTCTTTGCCAAAGCTCTTCCTTTCTGGTGTTGAATAAGAGAAGTTTTCCTGTTTTAGGAGCAAAGGATAGCATGGAAGCCCTCTGTACAAAATGTCAGCCTCCTTTGTGCCACACAGAAATTAGCCGACCTTTCTCTTTAAAAGCAGTGCATGTTCATTTGTCCGTTTTATAGAAACTTTTTCTGGTACTATTCATTGATAAGTGAAAGGTTATAGAAAGAACTGGGAGAATGTGGTTTGATGAGCTTTAGTACACAAAATATAAACCTGATACAGTAAGTATGCTTTCTGTATCACGATTGTGTTCTGCAGGTACATGACAGTTTTCTTCGGCTTTTCCTTTCATGCACTAATTAATTTTCAAAGTGTGCAGAAATTGTAAACAAAGGCAGTTTGGTTTTTATTTGCACATGCATGCATGAGTGCACACAGTGCAAATGCCATTTTGCTTGTATAATGCATATTTGCCTCTTGTAGGGTTTTCGCCTTTTTGTTTCTTTTTATGTTGTGAGCTTGTCTATGTTCCCTCTGTCAGTACTCTGTTTCATGTTTGGGATTCTGGTTTTATATTATTGCAGTTATATACAGCTAATATTAAAAAAGCTTGTAGTGCATGAGGCTCGGGCACTGTTTATATGCCAAGTTTCCCAAAGTCACTTTTAAAATCTAGACAGTTGCCACAAACCTTTTCATGGATAGCTTTGGTGAAAATCACTTCCAGATCCAGTTTTTCTACTAACTAGACATTAAAATTTTGCACTGTACTGTCAAAGGGGAAAGTGACAGTTTTTGTCTCCAGAACAAGAAATGTTCCTCATTACTTTAAAAGAAAGGGTGATAGTGGCTATTGACCATGTATTATTCCTTGATCCTCTCTTAGCATGAAATTTAAAAAAAAAATTCCAACCTTAGGATGGTGTCTAAGAATAGTCACATTTTGTTCAGGAGTTTAAACAAATGACAATTTTTGCCTTATTCTGTTTGTTCTTTCAGGGCATTCTACCTGGACAAGTCAAACTTGCCTCCAAATTCAACATCTAAAGCAGCTTATATAGATAAGGTAAATAAAAATGTTAAGTGCCTAATTAAACTTTCCATGTTACACACTCTTATTGTAATCCTTTCCTGCGGCTTTCTTAAATAATTCAATTTTTCGATGGAATTAAAGCTGGGGGTGGGGGGCAGGCAGGGAAAGGAGGAGCTCTCTTGCAGCATTTTGTCCCACCTGTGTTTTAGGGGTATGCGATGCCATGTGGTTCTGTATCAAAAGATGGCTGGAGGGCATCAGTTGGAGAAGGGGAACCATAATAACTTTCCTTTTTCACTGTGCTTTCAGAGCAATGCAATTGCTCCAGGACCATGTGGGGGGTGGAAGGATAGGGTGGGGGGAGAGCAGGTGCAGGCAGAAATTTGTTGTTGTGAAAACTGGAAGCGCTGTTCCAAATGAAATGCTCCTTCAGCATCCTGCTCAGAAGGCTTTCTTCTGAACCTCCTCATTTGGGCTTTCTTCAGATGCCTTCATTTGACTTTAAACCTCTGTGACCGAGAGATCCCAGGGGCTATGAAAATTCATTTAGTGCTCTCTCCTGTTATTGGAGAGTTAATGACCATATTGCAGCCCGATAGCAGGGAAAAAAGAAGTTTCTAGGGTCTTCCCTACACCGACTTCAAAAGTGATTGAGCTACTGTGGCTTGAGAAATACAGTGATCATCACCTGAGCCCTATGACAGACTAAAACTTTGTTGGTATCATCCAGCATGGGTGTTAACAGACTGATAGTTCCTGTTTCTTGGATGCATGCTGGACTGTATGGGAGGGGAGGAGGACATGTGCCTGTGCCTCTCCTTCCCTAGTGAGTCAGCAACTTAACTTTCTAAGCAGTCACAGGTGCAGCAGAAGACATGTAGCTATATGTGGAGCGCTTGTTACCCCTAAAACTGTTCCCTATCTATTTCAGTGAAAACTTCAAGGGCAAGGTAAAAGCATCTCATAATCCAGATCTGACCAAGGGATGCTAGATTAAGCTAATGCATTTATTTTGCAATTGGAGCAAGCTATGAGTGAGTGCATGATCTGTTTGTGGGTATGCCTTTTGCTCTGTTCTCCATAGCTCTGCATTAGTAAAAGGCACCAGCTAAAATCAATTTAAATGGGTGCAAGTTAAACCAATAGGACCTAAACCAAGTTAAATCTATTTGTGCCCAGGTTTAAACATGCTGGTTGTTATAATTGATTTACTTGACCTCTGTGCTTTCCAATGAAGTAACCTTCATATAGGAGCAAGTGAGGCTGCCATTTCCCTAATTAGTTAAAACTGCCCTTAGGGAATGGATCTGTCTTTCAAAAGATTCATTCTCTGAGTAGCAGGGAAGTTTGTTGGAATCTTTAGGTGTTTCTGGAATAAAGAGAATAGGGAATTTGGAGTTAGGAGGTGTGCAAAACTGTCTTGTGAACGTCTCCTTTACACAAAGCACCATGAGATGATGTTTTTCAGTTAGACCACTCTTGAAGGTTTCTTTTCTGAGAGCAGCCTTCCACTTGAAGCTGCCTTCTTTACTAGGTGGATCATTTATTTTCCGTATGGTAATGCCGAGGTTATTTTAAGTCCTGCTACAAAGTTAACTGTTCTTGTTTTCTAGTGTGTTTTTGTCATTTCTGTTCATTTTTATTTTTCCATGTTGTTAGTCAGGATTAGGAACTAGACATTTGCATAAATAAAGGACAGTGTTGTCTTAATTATAAGCTAATTTTCTCAGCGAGTCAATTAACTAGTCTTGGCATCCCTCCTGTATATGCGTAAGCTTGTAGGTTGCCTCTTCATGGCTCCCCTTCTTTTACAACACCATTAATGGAAATGGCACTGATGAGTCTATTCAGTCTATTGAATTGAAAAACACTTCTGTAGGCAGGACTGGGAATGAAACAGTCAGTGATGGTACGAATTTAAAAGTTTGAAAAAGTTGTCATAGGTCATGTAACAGAAGACTGTGTGCTCTGTGTTTGTGTTATGGAATTTGGCTTCGGCTTTCTCAGCCAGCCCTGCTGTTCCATCTGCATCTGTGATGACCTACTCTAAAAGAGCATTTTGTGCGCTCTCAGTAGTAAATATTTAAATCTCTCTCTCTCTTCCTTTCTTGCAGCTGATGAGGCCTCTCAATTGCTTGGATGAAATTTACCGACTGATAGGGTCCTTTATCCGATCTAAGCGCACTGCTGCCTGTGCATACACTGCGTGCAGTGCATCTGGAGTTGGATTGCTTTCAGTGTCTTCCGAACTCTGTAGCAGGCTTGGAGCTTGTCACATCATTATGTGCAACAGCGGAGTTCACCGGTATGACAATTTCTTCTCCTCCCTTTCTTTCAGTCAGTCATTGCAGGTTGGAGGCTGCTTCTTTTTATTTATAGAGAGGTCTTACACTAAATATCTCACATCTTAGACTAAATATCTAATACACTTGAAAGATTTGTGGTGAAAATCTAGAGTTGTATCTGCAGTGATTGACAGAAATGAGCAGTATGATTTTGGTTTGTGCAGTTGTAATGGATTGTTCCTCATTCAAGTCAGAAAAAGGCAGAAATCTTAATTGCTAAAGCAGAAAAAGGAAGGTTTCCTAGGTGAATAACACATACTATATTAAACTCTTAATAGAGGCAAGAAATGCTGAAATTTGTATTTGCTTTGTAAGCTAGGGGGAATTGTAGTAGAGGTTGTTTCAAGGAAAGAATAAGAAACAGAAGAGATACGCATTTTTGGTGTGCCTTATGATAACTAGTTCAGCCTGTAGAACAATTGGTGTCATTAATACAACATCAAAAAAATGAACTAAGCTATAATCAACAGATCTTTGTCATCAACACTAAGAGATTTTAATAGACATGTATATATGACAATAGCATCATGATAGAGCTGTCTCATACTTAATGATATTCATCAAAGGCAGTGATATGTTTACGTTCCAGCTGGGCAGATTACAATTTTTCTGTACGTTATGCCAAAAAAGCAAAGACTACAATTGGAGAGGGGGAAAAAGCCCCAACAAACAAAAACCCCAAACATAACCAAGAATATGATGCTAAACATCTGCTCTTTTTATAAGAATTCCAGACTGTAGATTACAGGTAGCAATATGTTAAAAATATGCTCCTTAGTTTATGATCTATGCAAGTCCTTATTTTAGCAGACTTGGTTACCAGTATATTGTGTTAGAATGAGCATTACTTTCTCCTCGTTTTAAGTAATGTCCTTTCTTTGAAAGTGCTCTGAGGAGGGGGAAAAAAAAAAAGGCAACATAGCTGCAATGCAGATTATCAGGCTTGAAAACAAGGAAAAGCTCCATATGTATCCAACACAATTAAGTTGTATTAAAACAGTGCTTGCCATTTCTTTTAACAGAGTTTGCAACAGACTATTTGTATTACTTTCCATCAATGATACAAGTGTATTTAACATGCTGTATACTGTACTTGATTTTAGGCAATAACAGAAAAAGACTGTATTATTTAACACTAGTCACTGTATCAGATGAAAATGGAAATGCTATATAGCATGGACTGCCATGAATTTGTCATTTCAGAAGGCCATGAAGCTATACAGCTTTTCTCTGGCTCTTTATCTTGGTTTCAGTTTCATGTCTTACGTGATCAGAAAGGGCTTTGGGCTTAATTCTGCCATTTTTTTTATAAAGCTGAAAAAGAGTACCTCCAGGTTTCATCATGATTTCATGGATTATGTTCTGAATTTGCCACTATATTTGTGCCAAAAATTCTTATAGTTTAAGAATAAAGTCAGAGCAACTTTAATAATCCCAATAAACTATTACCCCACAGTGTGTGGGTCACAAATTGTTCAGAATAATTCGATGACTGAGTAAGAGGTGGTATGCTTGATTCTGAATGTGAGCTGTTCTTAGATGAAAAGAAATTATTCATCAAATTTCTGCTCAAAACTAGGGCCACTTCAAAGGTATAAACTATTAAATGTATATTTAAGTATATTTAAAAAAACCACAAAATACTAGAAAACCAACATATTGGATTTCAGGACTATATTATGAGCAATGGGAATGGGATTTAAATGTGTTAGGTGTGAGTTTCCATCTAAACATTAGAGGATTCAACACCACCTATTTACGTAACGGTGCAAAACACTTTTCTCTAAAGCATGACTAGTTCTGCTTTACAGCGAGTCCATCTGAGCTTTTGTACAAGATACTGTTACTTTATTTGTGCATTAATACTGCCTTTGTGGCTACCATCTGTTCAGAGAAAGAAACATCAACTCTTGGCATTATCAGAGACATTTTAAGATAAGCCCTCCAGGAAAAAGGAATGTATTACTTAAGATTTTATATGTACTCAAAGAGTTTTTGTCCTGAATTTCTAAAAGTTCAGAAGAAAACTCATGTATTTAGAGACTAGAAGGGATTCTTGTGCTATTATTTTTTGATGTGGTGAAAGTTGAGGGGTTTTTTTAACACCAGTTTCCTGAAGTTGCTATTGTGCATACGAACTGGATGGATGAAGAAGTTTTTCCTTTGAATTTGAAGTCATATAAAGTCCCTTCATGTGCTGTTTTCTCTTTCTGGCCTCCCTAGGCCACATCGCTACAATCCAGCACTAAGTAGGCTCTGCTTTTTGGCACTCTGAAATTGCCTTTGCCCAGATAGAAAGCCTGTTTTGACTCCAGCTAGTCAGCCTGCTGGGTGAATTTTTTTCCCTGACATTTCTACTGCTAAATTCTGCTTTGTTTTTGTGAACCTACTCCCCTTCCTGCTCTGCAGAGTGAAACTGTCTTGCAGCACCATGAAATCCTGTGAGGAGCACAGAAGAGGGAAGAGTAAGATGCTAGATGTGAGAGTCCCGTAGACATAGATGATTTTGCTTGTTGCCTGCAATCTTGAAGGCTTAATACTTCTGTTTGTTGGAATATTATTTAATCAGGGCAGATAATCTTGCAAAATAGTGCTCTTTAAGTTGTAAGTTAGTTCTTTAGAGGTCAAGCTACTGATTGTCAGTAAGAGAGGATATTTATCTCTGGTTGTATTCAGCAGTGTATCTGGTCTTCTGTGTTCTTAGAAACTAAATGCTGTGAAGTGTTTGATTGCAATCAGCTGCAGAAATCCACACTTTGTAGGCCCAGACCAAGGACTCATGACTGTTTTTTAACACTATGCTACGGATATTAAATGAGTTGAAAACTGGTATTATCTACAGATGCTACTAGGCAAGCAGATGGGGGAAAGATGTGAATTGTCTTTGCAGGTTAAACTTCGAAAGTATATTTTTCGCTTATCAGTCTTGCCATCTTAAAAATGAAGAATAATCAACTCAGAGCAAGGTTCCTGTATGCTTCCTTTTAACACTCCCCCCCTCCCCCCCCCTCATTTTAGCCTAATTTCTATGATTGGTCTCTAATGGGAGAGAACATCTGAGAGTGTGGAAGTGTACAGGGTGCTCTGATGGTCAGCATCTCTCTTTTGTTTATGGGGAGTGGGAACTGAGCAAACCATTAATCTGTCAGAATTTAGATGTATTTAATAGACTTTAAACAAAATATATATGAACCTTCCGTCACTCGATTTATCTGTCTTACTGAACTGACTGGAAAGTCCTTTCTATGTTTTCTCAACCTAGGTGTCATGGAATGACAGGGGGTGAGGGGGGGGGGGTTCTGCCACCCCTCCTTCTAACCAGAAGTGAATCCCAGATAGCTTGGGAGGGAGGTGCTGGCTGGCAGTCCTATGCAGAAGAGGCCAAGAACTATGAAACAGCAGCTTTGTCTGCTTTGACAGTGATTGCTGATCTCTGGATCAGCAGTGTCTTGGTTTCTGACTTCTCTGCGATCCATATTAAATTGCTTTTTACACTGCACTAGGCTAAACCAGCTTGACAGAGTTCGTATTTTCATCCCTATATCCAAGATAATGCTGGGGATTTTGAATTGCTGGTGATTGCTTTGCTTTGATTTTTATTATGACAATATGTTTACCAATTTACATTAGAGCCTGAAATCCTCTATCCATTTCAGACAGCAGTTCTTTTCAAATATATTTCCATCATCAGAAAAACAAGGGTGGGGAAAAATAAGTCCCTTTAACCTTCACTGTCTTAAGTGACATGTGAATACTACAAACTCCCCTTGGATTATCATAAGCGAACATGCCTTGTTGATCAACATCAGGAATAGAGCTCTAAATTAGTCCAAGAAATCAATAGTTTGCAGTTCTATTTTCCCTTTTTTATTATCTGTAATTATATTTCTGCCTGCCAATCAACTGTCACCCTGTAAACAATGTTCTGCTTTCTTTACTTATATTCATTCTGTTTGAAGTTGCAATCACTCTGTATAAATGTAGGTGATGAAAGGCGCTCTTAAATTTTATTGAATCGCGATGCTAGCTCCTGCTTGAGGGAGAAGAGCGAGACTGCACTGCACAGACATGTCCTAGCCCCTTTCTATGCCAAAATGAAATTAGGTGCAGCAGCTGCGGAAGTCTATTCAGGGACCATAGGCCTTACAGGCTCAAAGGAATAATTTAAAGCATCCAAATGAAACAAATCCCAAGTTTATTTAAAATTTTGCATTTCCTGGAGGATCAAGAGAAAAGAAGTCTTTTATAATCTTGATGAACCCCAGAAAAATCACTGTCTAATTTACTTTTCTGAATTTTAATTTCCCCTCCAGAAAGTCTCTCCTTAGTGTTACCATCCTTCAAGCAGTGGGGTTCTGGCTGGCAGACACTCGGCTGAATGATGAGGGAGGTTTTGCCAAGGCTTGATTATGCTGTCTCCTGTAGCTGGCACAGCTCCTGCAATCCAGCTAAACCTGCTCCATCTTCCACATAGGAAAGCAGAGTTACACCATAAGCTGTGTGTCATGGCCAGCTGCCTTTCTGTGAATCAAATGAAACAAGGTGAAAAATAGGTGCTCTGAATTTATATTTTAGACATTCTATCGTAAGAATTCTTCCTTTTAGATTATTTTAGAAATTTTTCTGTAGGAATTCAGTTTTGAGCTCAATGACTGTGTGCTACAAAACAGAAGTTTCCTTGAAGTTTTGCAGCTGTATTTAGGCTGGCTATTAGCTCCACAGTAAGACAGCTTTCTGGGATCGATGGGACTACTTTCAGGAGGCAGGTCAGCACAGGCTGAAAAACATCCTTGCTCTTCTCCAGGCTTCTGGTCTAAACTGTACTCTTAGTCCTGCTACCTACTCATTTGGTCAAGATTCCCTTCTACTTTTTAAGTGGCAGTTTTGTTATGTCTGTCTACAGTTAGTGCATTTTTGTGATACCTACTGAGGCATCAACAAACTTCTCATAAAATAATTTAGGATAGTAGAGTATTTCATTCTGTGCTGGTTACTATTTGAATACAGTTACATAATTGTGAAATATGTGAGAATTTATCTTAAGGCGAAATAAACAAGACATTTAGCACAAATAGTTTGTTTCTACAGTGATGAACATTTTATTTTGATCTGTATTTGCTGTTCATAGGCAATCTGGTACATTTTTGCTTTGTTATCTCTAACACATGTGAAGGCCTATCGTCTTAGAGTTCTCTTGCAGGTTTTAAATTCTGAGACTATTTCATTTAAAATGGAATCTGAAAATGCAAAGAAGTGCATAAAATGCACTGAGACAGGTAAGATGGATCTAAGTTGTTACTAGTATGGGTTTCAAGGTGTTCTTTTTTTTCTATTTGGATTTCTTTTAACATTATGGACATTTAGTAGCAAGGTTGACACAAAACTCGATCACTGTGCTCTGTAGAATCATCCTCTCATCCTTCGGTTCCTGCAGTATTGCCTTATCTGCAATCCAGGTCTTTGGGAGAATCTGATTCTTCCTTACAAAAACTGCTACGTTCTGACAGAAATAGAATAGATCCTCTCAAATAATCTAAAATTAAAACCTTATCCAAATCTTCTTTAATTTTTGAGGTGGAAGAGAGTTAGGTGAATAACCGGAACTATTACAAGACAGGAAGTAAACTGGAATTTTCCAGCAGATTTACTTGCCTGCTTACATGGGAAGAAGCCTTTAATGTGAAAGACTTTCTGCACAGAACAAGAGATAATGGCTGAAGCTGGGTTTTCAGTTGACTTTAGATTTTTTGTTTGTTTTTGCATATATGACTGAGAATGAACAAACAGAAGGCATGGGATACTTTGAATCTTTTGGAAATGCTGTTCTTTTCATCAAACAAACAATATTTAATGGTGGAAGTGCCCCCTTGCAACATTTGCAGTTGATTAAAGGTGGCAAGATCTTAACAGGAAGAACTGTGCAGTTTTTTAACACTGACACAAGATATGTGCTGAAAAGTTATCCTTTTTTTTCTTTCTTTCTTTCTTTTCATTATTCTTTGAAAATCTCTCTGTTTTGAAAAAGGTAGTCATATTTTATTTCTGGAAATAGATTGGATGATAGTAATCTTCCAAATAAACTACAGAAAAAAAAATCATTATTACCTACTGCATGTTTCATGCTTCAGGATTAAAAATTACTGATATTGAATCTAATAAACCTGATTAAAACCATATTTGTAAACTACAAAAGAAGTCATTAACCAAGGTTAGGTCTGAAATATGGCTAATGTATACTTACCTCCCAAGACTGATTCTCTAGCTTGATAAGTTCATGCCATCTACTTCAGCAAGTCAGAAATCTGTTGGTAGATTGTGTTTGAAAATACCTGGTAGAGCTGGTTATCCTGTTGTGGGATGCTGGATGTATGCCTGATAAGGGAGTTGGGATAGATGTATTTTGAGGTTTGCACAGCTACATAATCACAGTGGTGCCTCTCGTGAAGGAAACCTGTGCATGCTGATGCTTAATGGCTAAAAGGCAGAAGTCCCCTTAACTGTGGACTAACCATTTCTGTGTGGTGTATGTAATATCTTCCACAGTTACTTTTTGAAGCATTGTTTATGATTACTGAACCAATATAATGGAATAAATATATTTCACTTGCAGAGTAATGGCTTTCTATATGTTGGCAAAAATAACACAAATTTTGGACTAACCTTCAGTGGATGGGTTCAATCCAAGGCTGATTTTAAAGCAGTGGTCTTTAAAGTAGGGCTCTTTCCACACTGGGAACAGCTTGGCTTCACAAAGGTTCATAAAGGGACTGAACCTAAGTCCTGAGCTCCAGCAGAGATTTATTGTAATTGTAAAATACAATATTGTAGTTTAATGTACGAACTTCATGCTCATTTTCTCTCTAATACCTATTGGCAGGCCCAACTTCCCTGTCTCCGTGAAATGAAATTCTGTTCAGCAAAGTTTCAGTATATGGGCACAGAGAATGCAAACTTCAGCTTTACTTGCATGGAGACATATTCCACAACAAGAACAGCTTAGAAATTGTGGGAGAGTCTTGAGTTAGGCCTGTCTATAGTTTTTATGCTTATTTCTTATAGTCCTGAACAACATTTTCCCTCCTTTTTAGGCTTATCATGGCTTATTTTCTTCTTTGGGTTACTCATTAGAATGAATACATACTACCCAGCCGTCACTAGTAATTATAGAGAAATACCCCCAAAAATGTTTACCCCAAAGTGACTTACTTTAGTACTAAGTTTTTAATTGCTGCATACACTGACATAAATAATAGCTGCTCTATAAGCATTAAGTTAAATGACAGCAGAAACAAGTGAGTACTTCACATTTAATTGGTTTAAAAGGTGGTCAAATGCAGGTATGATTATCTTATGACGTATGGAAGGAAAGGTAATTAAAATAATAACATTGGCATTAAATTACATGTTGAGTAGAAACTTTAGATTTTAAGTAGACTAAGCATACATGCATCCTTTTCATATTTTTTTCCTATTCACATAACCAGAACATAATTCATTTCGACATCTCTGACTGTGGTAACTACTAAACCAATTTGTTTCACCTCATCTTTTCTATTCAGGGCATTTTTCTAAGGGATATTTTGATGCATCTTTGGATGTAGGATGGCTGGAATCCTAATTGAAACCTGAGAATGAACTGAATGATTTAGATTCTTTTTACTCTGGTAACATAGATACACAGTTTGCTGAGTGGCAGCTCTGTAGGTAGTGTACATGAACTCAAATTATTTTTCCTTTCAGGTGACATTAAACAAGCTGTCACAAAATAATCAATTTCTTAGAAAATTTCAATCTGTTTTCCTCTTTAACAGCTCCATTTTTCAGTGTAGATGTATGTCTATCTAGCCAATTTGCAGCCCCTTTAGTAAAACTCACATCCAGTCAGAAACAAATGGACTATTGGTGACAGAAAATGATTTAACCTCTTTTGTTCAGGATGTTCTGATACAGAAGATGTTTGAAAGTGTGTATTTAATCTTCACATCAGTACTGTCATGACTGATGGGAGACTGGGGATAGCAGGGGCTGGGAGCAGCTGCAGCCCCTTCTGTTTCTTGGAAACCAAATGGGTGAAATGAGGAATTGTCAGCCCAGTTGTTCTGGGGAAGCCAAATGTCTGTGCTGCCTTGCTGCTGTAATCTGTCAAGGCAGGTAATTTGTGATTCTAACCCACATAAATTCTGAGATGATGAATTTGTGTCTTTTGTTTTTCTGGTGTAAAAGAAGGGATGAGAGGAAAAGAGAGGGAGTGAGAACAGATTTTGATTTGTTTACACTGTAAAATATATGGATTTGGGATGTATGCTTCCCATAACAAAATGTTACGAGAGCATGGAAGGAGTTTTTCCCCTAATATTTTCCTTGTTTGGTTTATCTGGACTGATTGCATCCAAATGACCAGATACTTTTGGTGGTCAGAACTGCTTCCAAATTGCTTTGTAAACTTTAATACCATCTGCTTATCAGCTCTCAAAATGGGGGAGAAGGGTAGATTATTACATATTGGACATATTTGCTGACAATCCTTGATATTGAACCTTGCTCAGACCACCAGAACAGTCTTACCATATGAGGAATTCCCAGCTTTCATATTGTTTCATAAAAGTGTACAAGTTGTATTGGTTTAAATTTGCATTTGCTTTATCTCTCTGTGCTTGGCAGCCCTATTGCTGAGGTACTTCCAGTTATGACTTTTCCATGTTACCATCTGATGTTTTGTGTGTGCATTTGTTTCTTTCACAGCTGGTTTCCAGGGCAGTTTGATTTGTGATAATGGATACGTAGTAATTCAAAAACTGTATTTGAAGAGCTGGGAGAGAGCACCAGCATGTAAATACATGTTTACTAGTGAGCCAGTTCAGCATAGCACCATGGAAGGTTTATATATCAGTTTTATTAGAGGATGCCATCTCATTGATTCAGTGTTCAACCAAAATGAAGCTATTTGAGTGTTGTTGGTTTTTATATTTAGAAAGTAGTAATTATTTCATAATCACATGACAAAAGCCATAACCAATAATTTATATTTAATTTTACCATTCATCAGACCTTTTACATGCCTTAAGAGAAACACAGTGATACTGAATTGCATCTCTAATGAAGTAGTATATTGAAATGCAATCATGCCACTGATGCTATTTTAATATTTTTTAACATACATTAACCAGTAAGAATGTTTTTTAAAAGAAACAGTGGATGTATCTAACCACCATTACTGTAGGACTTCACCTCGAATGTAAAATGTTTTATTAAAGAGGTGTGATAATAGTTAATGTCATCGCTGCTGTCATCTTGAGTGTCTTCACTACTAATTTCCTAGGATATGTTAAAAATATTATCCTTAGAATTACTATTCTTTTTTGCCTTGAGGTGGGATCTTCAATTTTACCCTATATGCTTCAGGACTGTACTGTAGTTGTTGCCTACCTCCATAGTAGCTTATTAAAGAAATCATTATGCTATTTTACTCTTTGTCTCTGCTTTTTCCACTGTGGTTATGTCTTTATCTACACACTTGGCAACCTTATTTCTCAATCATGGTTGGCACTGTCAAAATGTAGATGGCTCATAAAGTCCATGATCACCGGCCATTTCGTCAGGTTTTGGATAGGGAGCAGTTTGGCAGTCTTTTCCAATCACAAGATTAGTGTTTGCACCTAATTCTTCAAGCTGACCGTCATTTAGGAGGTTCTTTTGTTAGTTTTGATATCATGCATGCAGAATATGATTTTTCTGTTCTTTCAGTCTTTTGGGTTCCAGGAAGATGAGATTTATGGGAAAATTGGCTCAGTAACTGGTTGGTTGAAAGCTGTACTGTGAGCCCATTAACCTCTATTATACCTACAGAGAGACTTTTTACCCTTTTTCTCTGGCTTAGATTACACCTGTCAAATTAGATTTCAGATAAGCTTGCTTTTTCCCCATTGTCAATGAGACAAAGCTTCCTTTGCAGTCTGGTCTTGAAGGTTAGATGTTTAGATTTTGGTGCTGGCAAATATTACAAGCATGTACTTTATTTGGGCAATATTTCACCTTTCAAAGACAAGATGAAAACACAGTGCTTATAATTTCTAGTCTAATATTTAACTATTATGCACCTTAATCAAACATATAACACAAAAGATCAATAGGTTTTTGCTTCAAGTTAACTCTGAGGTCAGTGCATACAAGAAACTGGGGAATAAAATTTATTTCATTACCAAGGAAAATCACTTAGCTTAAATTTTTAATGAAAGGCCATTAATAAAGCTACAGATCAAATTTAGTATCTTCTACACTCACTACTGTGAAACTTTTTACAGTCCATAAATTTACTTGAGCGGTATTTAAAATGTGTCGGTGGGGAGGGTTCAGTAAGAAAATAAGTGCAGACACATTCTTCCTCCTACAGATCTTCTGCTCAGCAAGATGAGTGTTTGATTGAAACATATTGTCTGTTCTGTGTGCATAATATAAACTATGCAGAATCTTTTGGTCAGGATTTTGAACAAAGGCTACTCAAAAGTATATTTTAACCATGTGTCTTAGTTTTATTATTTGAATTTGAAATATGCAGCTTTTATCAGGTTCTGCTGAGGTAGGATCATTTTCTGTACACCTCATCTTTCTGGTTGAAGAGATTTGATTATTGCAGTACTTTGGCTGTGAACAGAAAAATCATCAAGCAGCTTGCTGGTGCAGAATGGAGCCACTCTCACCTCTTGGATGATAGCAGCTCTCAAACATGTTATGCCTTCCAAAAAGTACCTGTTTCTACTCAGTTTTGTTGCCTTTATCTGTGAGTCTTCTACAGCTTTGTTCTTGATTGTATAAGAAACCAACTATTTGGCCTTATCCTCACCATGACAACTGAAATCAGATGGCATGTCCAGAATGACTTTCCCTGCTAGTTCTTGTCTGGTTTGATGACAGGTTTTCCTACAGCAAGATCTTTAGCTCTGAAACTTCCCTGGTTGCTCTGACAAAGCAATTACAGCCTTTTCATTAGGATGTGGTACCATGATCAGTTTTTGTCCTCAAGTGTTTACTTGAAAAAAGATTGGCAAAGTAGGAGAGGACAGTTTATTTGAAGGAATGCTCTATTTATTTATTTACTTTTTTGAAAGGGCTAAACGTCTCTTAACTTTGGACTGAACTGCACTAATGTGCCATGAGAATAGCCAAGCTAAATTAATGGCAAGATGTCAGGATCCTGGTACTAAAGCTAGGGTCTGC
>JANHGO010000063.1:49592177-49713442 GCA_024606505.1 Aquila spilogaster | reverse complement strand
CAAATATTAAGCACCAACTTTAGGGAAGATTCCAGCTCTGAATAGGTATGGTCAGACACAGAATCCAGACTGTGCTGTTGATACTGTCAATTCCATCACCTGAGATGTATGTATACCCTATAACAACTGTTTGCATTCCTATTCTTGGAATAGAACTGCATAGGAAATTGGCATGTGAAAGACTGGTAAGATCTGAAAGCGTGTGAAATAGTGATGTGTTCCTCAGGCAGTTACTGTAGAAAAACTGATGTGCTGGAAGTTTGATACTCTCTGAGGTTATGGTAACTGGTACCAGATAGATGGGCGGAATCACTTCCTTCAACATGAAAACTTAGACAAATCAAAAATAAAATGGGGAAAAAAAGGGTTATTTTGCTTTTTCTATACTGTTTTTTTCCTTTTACTAAAACAGTATAAGTAGATGTACAAAGTTTTTGTCAGTATGATGTTTGTTAAATTTGTACCTTTTACTTCATAAATGGTTAAGCAAAACCAAATGTTACAAGGAAAACAATATCCTGAAGACTGAGAATTAAGTGAAAATGCTATTTCTAATTTTTCCTGGATACTTTGATATAGATGAAAATGTGAGGTTATCCTCATGTTGAGGTATGTTACCAGAGAGCAAGGGGGAAAACTGGAGTAGTGTGGGAAATGATGAAAACAGGTCTTGTTTTTCAGAGTCTTAAGACAGAAATTCTTCATACGTGGACTTGCGTTGCCCAGCTGGTACATGTGTACTCTGAAGCAGGAGTTGCTTCTTCATGTGTTTTTTTTTCTCTTTGTCGGTGCTTTTGATGCTTGCTGGTTTTATCAAGTCCAAAATAAAACATAGTGAAATTGAAACTTAACACTGTTTTGTAGGTATAGGATAGGATGGCATACACAAGAACTTGGAAGCTTCTTTTATATGGAAGAAGTTCAAATGCATAATTATGTTGGTGAAAATCCCTTTAACTGTGATGACTTCAATGTATTTCCTTTCTTCTTTTTTCTTTAAGAGGTGAAGGCACGGATACTCTTGGCTCTTCTTGAGTATACAGGTAATTTTGCTTATTTTGGGAAGTGACATTGACAATTTTTATTTGTTTGTTTGTTCTGTCAGAATAGAGAAAGGGGTAGAATATCAAATATGATAATCTGATAGCCAGCAACTTTATTTCTGTGTTTACAGTGAAGATTCCTGAAGGACACAATTCCAGAGACCTTTCTATCAAACACTGCACATTCAACATTTAAGCGGAACACCTTCTCTGGTTATACAGTTACGAATGTTGGCAGATGAAATAGCTGCCAAATTACTGGGCTTGTGCAAAGTACTTCTGCTGTCTTCCTTCTTTTGTGCTCTTCCCTTTTTACCATCTTTTTTTTTCTCACTTCATTCCAAACTCTTTCCAGACTTGCTTTGCTATTATAACCCATACCTTTCCTTTTATCCTTCTCATACTGCGTACCTGAGACAATATAATGGAGTGCAGAGTAGCTGTTCAGTTGTTTTGTTGTTTCTTTTTATAATATCCTCCCTTTTGGAAGGGATCTCAGAATTCTGTGATTTGCTTTAGCTTCAGCTCATGCAGTTTCAAATGCACAGAGTATGTACATTTGTCTGCAAAAATAAATGAACTAAATTAGTCTATAGAAAGCAATACATATGATAGAAAATTCTGTGTGAGATTTGTAGGTGCTTATGTGATCAAGAAGCAGTCATAGCTCACTGTAGAAGCTGATTGTTGTAACCATCTGACAACATTGTATGAATGTGTGATTATTTCATGATTTCATGACATTCAGTTTTATAAAGGAGAGTATAATATTTCTTTTTTGTATTTCTTCCAAATTTTATAAGAGGTTTTAAGTAATATTTTAGATCAGTTAAAATAATAAGTGACCTGAAAAATACCCCAGGCTTGATTTTTTTCTTTTTCTTAATTCTGTTTTCCCTATTTACATGATTACTTAAGTTCATAAATTCTGTAATTTATTTTGTTTCTTTTTTTTTGGTGAAAAAATCCTAAAGTGCTCTTGCATGCAGAATCTTATATTCAAGTAGTATTAGATAAGATTTGGAAATGAGGTGTCAGAGGAACAAGAGGGCTGCTTCAGAAGCAGACATTATGGAGGAAGGCCCTGAAAACCAGCTGCTGTTAGACAAATAGCGATAACACTGAGCAAGGCAAGGTGAGAGAATGTGTTTTGGCCCCTAAATCCCTAAGCACTGCAGTGACATTGAAAAGATTTAGACTATGTAGAAGCCAGTGGGATTTTTGAAGCTGGAGGAGAGTGGAGTTTTTAAAGGTAAAAAGACTGCTTGTACTGGATTCTGCAAAACTTGAGAGACTGATGATGGAGTTATATTTTAATAATCAAAATCAGAAGGTAGGAAAATGGACAGAATAGCTTTCAGAAATACATGAAGTCCAAGAAAGGTGTATTTTTAAGGTCAAAATTAGTTGTATGACTTATGCAATTAAACTGTCAGCCCCAAAGAAATGTGGAAGAGGAGATAAATCTCTCAGGGGTAGAGGAATCTAGATTGTGAAGAAAGATTTTAGGTTTTGGAAAGACCTCTGTCATCCAATCTTCCTCTCTTACTATGAGAAACATTAAGTCTACCTTTACCTTCTGTGATTCATGTTTGCCTAACAGCTTATAATGATAAAAAATACTTGAAGATCTTCAGGAATTAGAATAAGGAGGAAGTACTGAATATTTAACGACAGGAATTTGTGCTTTACTGAGAACGTGCTTCCTTTTCTAACTGTTTTCACCTCCAACTAACCTTATGTCTGTGCCCTCCAGAACAAATAGGTAGATTAGCTAGACCCTATTTTAAATCTGCTGCTAAGGATTCTATAGACTTCTACCTAGGGTCTTGTCTTGGACTTTTCTGACTGCATAAATCTCTACTGATTCCTGGATATGTGATGCTGCTTTGTGCTTACTGTGTAGATTTCATGTTCATATGATTGTGTCCTGCTAGCAACACTTCTATATCCCTTGTCTGCAAATTATGGCAGTCAGTCTTCATCTGCCCTACACAGCTGGATGCTGTAAAGTTGATGAGATGACACAGTCATGTTAAGAGCTTCTGCCTGCTTTTACTTTCCTATATTAAGTAAATGTTTTTGTGTCCTCCTGATTCTCCCACAGCAGCGAAGAAATGTGACTCACATCCATCACCTTCTAATATTAAAAGTGCATGGAACTGATGGAAATACATGGAAATCTGAAATGGAAAACGATAGTTCTGGTCGTGAAGTGCTGCTTACTTGAGTAACATTAGGCTGTAAAGTTGTGATTATCTTGGACTAAAAAACAAGTTATTTTAAAGAAATAAATCCATCCCAGTTACTTCACTGTTAATTAATATTCTGCTTCATCTCTGCTTTGCTTTTCCTCTTTTTGGCTTTTATCCATCACAGATAGCGAGATACAACTGAGGCGAGACATGGTCTTCTGTCAGAGTCTAGTGGCCACAGTCTGTGCTTTTTCAGAGCAACTTATGGTGGCCTTAAATCAGATGTTTGACAACAACAAAGAATATGAAATGGAGACGCTCGAGGCCAGCAGAAGGTGGTTGGAACAGATAGCTAGTGCAGGTGTTCTCCTTCATTTCCAGTCACTGCTGTCACCTAACCTGGTAAGAACCCTTACATAAAGTACTTGCAAACAGCCAATGTTTATTCCCTGAACCAGGAGCATGGTTATACACTCTTCGTTATAAATGTGTTTTTCTGTGTCCTTTGTGCTTAGCTTGTCACTTAATTAGGTGCTATTTGGGAAGTTAGTGATTCAGATAATTGCAGATATGGGAAATGTTTGTTTGTCATATGGGAAATGTGTTATCCATAAGTATTAAGTTTGTTTTAATTTAGCAGATAGTGAATGTACCCATGATTTCCCACTACTGTCATTGTTGTTCTGTAGCAGTGAATGCAGTATTAGGTGATAACCAGAATTTGAGTTTACAATAAGTAGCAATGCAGCAGAAATTAAATACCTGTTTTGGATACCTTTGAACGACTAGGTATGCTAGTCTGTGTTGCACTGGCACAGAGCAAATCCTCATGGCCTGTTGGGATAATTGAAAATCTGCTATTTCTTCACAGGCTTGGCAAAGAGCCATGGCTTACAGCACAATTTTGAAAAGGGCATAGCTTTACAGTCTTGTAATCCCCAGCTAACTAAAGTGTTTCTTCAGCTGTTTAAGCTACTTCTCACACTGGACTAGTTCCTACTAACCTGAAGAACTCTAAAGCAGTTTGCAGAATCTGGTCTGTGTTGGCCTTCTCAAACTCTTGTTTAGCTCCATAAAATTAACTGCTTTTTTATGGTTGCCATGTGGTTTTCTTGTGCTAGTGTTTAGTCTTACTGTTAAGCTTTAAGATCTGTCAATATGACTGTTAACATTTCATTTAATTGTCTAAGATTGAATGTGGGATCAGACTTCACAAACCAGTGTCAAAGTTGCACATCTTACTGTATAGAATTCCACACAAATGACAACGTTCCTAGTGTCTAAAGTTATCTTTCCTTCTCTGTGTCAGCATCAAGCTGCTGCTGAGTTGTCCCTATAAACTTTCAAATCAGAGGAGATCTACTTAGGTTGCTCCAAAAGTAATGCCTCCTATCTATTTCCATGGCCATTGTAACAGGTACACGAGCACAATAACTTTATTTGACAGAGCAAATTCTCAGCTACAAAATGCTATTTTTCATCCCAGTCCCCATTAGTTATGCATTTTCACTAGCAGTGAACAAGAGTCTGCAAGCCACGCTTGTAAAAGTCTGCACCAGCAGAGGTGATCTGCTGTTGCCACTACTGAAATGCACCACCTGCCCTCAGTGTGCTCACATCCACTGTTCGGTCTCCATAAGCGTTCAGCAAACATTGAAGAATGTCAGTGGGTGCCTTTTCCTCTGTATGGAGGAATTCAGTTCCACCCCTTTGCTTCCTACGCACTTCCATGTCAGACACTATTTTGTCAGACTGCCCCTCTGCTGCCATCTGTCACATGGGAACAGCACATAATAGAATATTGGTGGGAAGGTTCAACCTCTACTGCCATACCACTAACATCCATCTCTGACGCTGCAGGACAAAGTAACAAAATACAGTCAGAGCAGCCCTTGTATAAAAATGAAGATATTTCTAAATCACGATCATGAAATCTATGGTACTGTTGAAGAGAACTATCCTGAGCTAGTGTCAGCAGCAGTCTCACAGGTGGTCAATCTACATGCATGGTCTATGGGACAGGGTGTTGAGTTGTTGTGGCTTAAAAACAGCTATACCAGTGCCTATGAGAAACAGAATGGCTGTTCTCTACGTGAGAAGTGTGTGAAGAAAGCATGGACTGGGGATCCCCTGCTCATGTCTTCTCTTGGATGTTTTTTAGCACCATTCAGCACCAGACTGTCCTGGTGTGCTTAGAGTGTCATCAGAAAATAGCTTTTGTCTTTGCATCCCTCCATACTTCTGCTTTTTCTTTCAAGATTGTAGAGACTTATTTTGTAATGAAAATTCATGCTCCTTAGCTATTTAAATGTAATCTGATATCAGCACTATCCATTGTTGAATTAAAACAAACAAAACCCAAACCTACATTTAATCTCTTCTGTATATGTGTTTGCATAGAAATTCTGAATTGGTTCAGTTGTAACTGTTCATAACTAAGGGAAAACCGTAGGCAACCTTTTCAATACTTTCTCAGGACCGTTTTACTTACAAATGATCCATGTTATTTTAAACAAAAGTATTTGAAGGAAATTACACTTGTTGTGGCCAGAATTCAGTAAAGAACGAGCGGTTGTGCAGAGATTTCCCAAGTCACTGAGTGGTTTTTGGACTATTATGCTGATAAAACATTGTTTTCTCCACAGAGACTTCATAAATTGAACCAAGAAACAAAACATTTCAAGCAGTGATGCTTTTTCATAAATACAAGGGGAAATACTATTAAATAGTATATATCAGGGAAAATAATGTTGTTTTTTTTTCCTTTCTACAATTCAGCAAGCTATAGTTTGTTGTTTTTTTTAGGCAGCTGGTTGATTATTCTTTGTCTTCCTACTGTTTCTGTTCTTTTAAGCATCTAATTTAACTCCTCTGATTTATATTTAGCTCTTGGTAGCTTAATGTGCTAGGAGAGGGTTACTTTAAGTGATTATTGATTTCTGCTATAATTGTTCTGCATATTTAACTCAAGATAGCCATCCTTGTAGGTGACTATTTCTATTTTTAAAGATACAATAAGCTGTTCTAAGAAGTTAGTAATTTATTTCCTGAAGCTTTTTGGTAAATGAGGCTGGATATTTCAATATTGTGCAAACCACAACACTGACGTATCTGTTTACTTGATTTGCATCTGGGTTTTTGTAGGTGGAGGTGCAAATCACTGAGCTGTACTCATTCTGAGCTATTGGTTCAATTACTGGTGGCTAGGGCGGAGACAACAGTTGTCTAGTTTTCATAAATGAAATCCTGAAGTAATGGCATTTTTAAAAGGAAATTACTAAAAAGGTGGAATTTGTTTTTCAGATTTGCTCTCTATTAATTTACAAGATAGGCTTGGTATCAAGGACAAGGTGTTGAAGTCTTACATGAAGAATAATTATAATATTGTTTGATTAAAAGCCATAAGGCGTAATGGTAGCTATAAATTGCCTATTAATTTACTATGTGAAATGATAATGTTATTTTCATAATTACAGACTAGTAATGAAAGGGAAAGTGCCAGTAGAAAGAAGCAGCTATGTTTATGTTATCTAGGAGTTAATTACTTTATACACTGCATCAGTAAAATGTTGTGCAACATACTGTAGCTTTTTTTATATTCTTATCTGTTGCTCTCATGCTATTTGTAGCAGAGAAAGCATCTGTCCAAAATGACCATTCTGTTTTTATTTTGCCTTTTCAGGCTGATGAACAAGCCATGCTAGAGGATACACTGGTTGCACTGTTTGACTTGGAAAAAGTTACTTTTTACTTCAGACAATCAGAGCCGGAACCACTAGTTGCAAGTGAGTAATTACAATTAATATCTGGGTATTTCTGTTCAGAAATGTTATCTGTATTTCTAATATTTTTGTCTCCTAGAACATTCCTTCCCGCAGGAACTGTTGTATAACTTGGGATTATAGTCAGTTAGCTCGCCTAATAGTCCAAGAATTCCTGAAATGAGCTAACATCAGCCATGACGAAGTATCATTAAATGGTACTATCGGTAACGTGGAGGGAGGAAGTATCTGTTTAATTGAAGTTTCCGTTGGGAGTATGTGACCGCATAAGGAAAGTCCCTGGAAAACCCAATTGTTTTTGAGGAGTTGTGTTTAAAAGAAGCTTGAAGGCCTTAATAAACAAATGTAACTAAGATAAGATGGAGAAGCATTAAAAGCATTTAATTCTAATGTTATTCGACTCCGCTGATAGACAATGTGGATCTCAAAAGGAAGAGTTCCTTAAGAGACAGCAAATACTGTCAGAGTAGCTTTAAATTTTGAAAGACGCTTCTTCTGAGACCTGGTGATGGAGACAGTCACAGACATGAACTCTTCCTTCCATACTCACCCAACTAGTAGGAAGGAACTGTTTTCATGGACTGCTGTTTTTATTATCCCCTTCACTCATTTTCAACCACTCCGTCATTTTTTTTTAGCAAGTAGAGATTTTGCTTCAGTGAATTTTATGTAGTGAGTTTAAAAAACAAAACAAAACAAACTCCCCTGGAAAGGGAGGAAAGCATGTCTGCCTAGCTTCAAACTTCTCTGAAACAATTCCCTTGCTGGATTGAGACCATACATAAGAGAACTTCTGCAATAAACAAAACCAGAAGAAACAAAGCTCCTCCACAAAACTAGTGAGAGGTTCCTATCCTCTGAAGATTTCCTAAACATACACGTACCCATGAGCTGCAACTCTGGTAGGAATTGGCTAATATAAGACCATTTTTACTTCTGTATAAGTCAAGTAAGGGTCCTGCTCAGAGCTTTTCTTGGTGTTCTTTTTGGTGTTCTCCATGTTGGGTAACAACATGGAACTGGAGTTTTGAGGGGGCTTTCTGATGGGGAGTTAACCATAAACTGTTCACAGAGATACAGAATTGTAGGGGTTGGAAGGTACCTCAGGAGATCATCTAGTCTAACCCTCTGCTGAAGAAGGTTCCCTAAAGTAGGTCACTCAGGAAAGCATCCAGGTGGATTTTGAATATCTCCAGAGGAGACTCCGCAACCTCTCTGGGCAGCCTGTTGCAGTGCTGTCACCCTGAAAGTAAAGAGTTTCTTTTTCCTGTTCAGATGGAATTTCCTGTGTTCCAGTTTGTGCCCGTTGCTCCTTGTCCTGTTGCTGCACTCCATTGAAAACAGCATGATCCCATCCACTTGACACCCACCTATTAGATAGTTATAAGTGTTGATAAGATCCCCTCCCAGTCGTCTCTTCTCCAGGGTAAATAGTCCCAGGTCTCTCAGTCTTTCCTCAGAAGGGCAATGCTACACGCCCCTCATCATCTTTGTGGACCTCCGCTGGTGTCTTGGTAGAAGTTCCCTGTCTTTTTTGAATTAAGGACCACAGAACTTGACACAGTACTCCAGATATGGCCTCACCAGGGCAGAGTAGAGGGGAAGGATCACCTCCCTCAACCTGCTGGCTGCGCTGTTTTTAATGTACCCCAGGATCCCATTGGCCTTCTTGGCCACAAGGGCACACTGCTGGCTCATGGGCAACCTGTCATCCACCAGGACACCCAGGTCCTTCTCTGCAGAGCTCCTTTCCAGCAGGTCAGCCCCTAACCTGTACTGATGCATGTGGTTATTCCTTCCTGGGTGTAGGACTCTACACTTGGCCCTGCTGAACCTCATAAGGTTCCTTTCTGCTGAATGCTTACAGCTTTGTATTATCAGCAAACTTGTGGAGGTGCACTCTATCCCTTCATCCAGGTCATTGATATGTATGTTAAACAAGACCAAACCCAGCAGTGACCCTACAGTCCCCCAGTTATACTTTGCACCACTGATCACAACCCTGTGAGCTCTACCGGTGAGCCAGTTCTCAGTTCACCTCACTGACCACTCATCTGTCCCACACTTCATAAACTTACCTATGAGGATGTTGTGGGAGACAGTGTAAAAGCCTTGCTGAAGTCAAGGTAGTTAACATCCACTGCTCTTCCTTTATCTGCCCAGCCAGTCATAACATCATAAATGGCTACCACATTGATCAAGCATGATTTTCCACTTGGTGAACTGATGCTGACTACTCCTGAATAACCTTCTTTTGCTGTGTCTTCTGACTGAAGTGCCTATGCTAAAATAGAAATACAAAGTCCACATGCTCTAGGAGTGGAACAAACTGCATTTCGTTTTAGCTTTAGTGCTGCCACTGCAACCAACTTTACTGTGGTTTCAGAAAGCAAGGAACTTTCAATGACAATTCTTTTTTCTACTATGACTCTATATGATCAATAGAAGTGTATTTTATTACCAAAAATAGTGAAAAATGTTCACTATGTATACGAAATATGGCTTATGCCATTCTTCTAGTGGTTTCAAACCATATGCTGTACACACACATTTCTTCTAATTTACAGAAAATTCAGTGTAGACTGTTGCCATCTGTATTTGCTTAGTATTTTTGCTGCCATTGGCAGCAGGCAAAGATGGATTTATATTGTTTTTCTACTTTATGAAAATGGATGGGTGGATGGGCCAAAAGTGACCAGAACAGCATTAAGTACAACGTAAAATACTGCACATACTCATTTTTTTTGGTAGTGATTTTGATCCAACCACGTGAATTTGGGGTGCAACAGTTTCTGTAAAAGGATGTGTGATTGTTTTTGATGAAGCTCTAACGCTGACTTTACTTTCAGATGTCCCAATCACATACCAAGCAGAAGGAAGCCGGCAAACTCTGAAGGTTTACTTCTACCTTGATAGTTACCATTTCGAACAGCTTCCTCAAAGACTGAAGAATGGAGGGGGATTTAAAATCCATCCAGTACTTTTTTCACAAGGTAACTTGGTTTCTTATTTTTTTCCAGTTCTTACAAATAATACTTAAGTGTCTTTAAAACCCTAATTACTGTAACTTAAATCTTTTATAACTGTAAGGGTATAGTTCTTAAATATATTGTTTAATTTGAGCATTTATTGTAAGTTTAGGATTAAAATGTGAATTTAAGAACTGCTGAGATTTGTGATGAAAAATAAATGTATGGATATGCATTTCTTATTTTATAACTGTAATATGATTCCAGCACCAAGAATGAATGCTCTTTCAACAGTATTGTTTTGTTCTTTGTGGACATTAGTGGATGGTAGTCAGAAAATGGAACTTGCTGTTAAGTGTTTTGCATTACAAATATTATAGTAAGCTTTTCATATTACTTCATATACAAAGACTAAATTGTTGTCTTCTGAGAATTCTATCTATTAAAATGTTATGAAGACTTAAATAACCTTTTCAGGCTTTTGTATTTATGACACTGCAGACATTTCTGATGTGATGAATGGAGGCACTGATGCTCATGCTGTTCATAAATTGCAGGCAGCCTGCATTAGCTGCAGTGTCATTATAGTCATCAGGAGCATGGAATTTGATTCAGTGAAATGGTAAATGCAAGGTGCTGATTGCCTTGAGCTGCCTTTTCATTACAGAAGGAGCTGACAGTTCTCTGTACCTTGAGAAAGGCTTCCAGGGTCTATGTAGAACAGACAGAAGTCAGATACACAAATGATGATTTCATGGAGGGTTTAGTTTCTGATAAGTAAAGAAGAATGTAAAAGGAAACAGTGAACAGTGATACATGAAGAGAGAGCAGAATTTACTGTACATATAAAACGTGATTTTTCTTAAATAAGATCCCTGAAGTCTGATTTTTAAATAAACTAAAAGAGGATAGACTTCAGTGGATTTCTTTGAATAGATTGAGTTCAGTCATATGGGGAAAGGAGAACAATGAGACACATTTCAGTAGAGCAGACAAAAAAGCACATGAAAGAGAATGGAAATTGCCTTCATTCAGATGAAATCTTGGAAATACCTATTTATTTATATTCAGAGAAGTGGGGGCAAGGACTCAGTGTGCTACAGAATTAATTTTGCAGAAATTTTTCCCTTTCTGTTTCAGAGGCCCCAAATATTTTGAATCTTTATAATAGTGTCTTCGTAATGAGCTGAAACAAAAGGGCAAAGATTCATTGAAGTATCACATCTCTTTATTAATTTTCAGTAATGAGAAAGTTTTCTCCTATCTTTATTGTACCAAATTTCTTTAATTTCCAAGAGTTCTCCTACAAAATAGTCTATTAGACTCCAAGAATAAGAAGTCCTGGGTAAGAAGTTACCTACCAGTTTTTAAATTACTCTTTTTTTCCTCTCATTAATGAGTGTACTGAAATTCTATTTTTTACCTTTTTCCTTTGAGATTTGAATGAACTGCCATCAAACTAACTCAGTGGATCCCCATCTGTAATTGAAATTTATTAGCTAGGAGTGTAGAAATCTTCGATGAGTTCCTCTGTGAAGTTACTTCTTGCTTTCCAACCTTAGCACAGCTAAGCTATTTCCTGTCTGAAAATACAATGGTTTATAATGTTTTCAACTGAACATTCAGAAAATCATGCTTATGCAATAGCTTTTCAAAGGAACGAGTCAGAGCATTATCAGTCTACTTATCTCAGTATTGTTCTATCTGTGTTGTATAGCTCCATTCCTAAATTTAAACGTCTCTATATTGCAGGATTGGGATTGTCAACTTTCTTTTATAGTTTTATAACATTTATCCAGTCTAGATTATATATCCTTCCTCTTATTAGAACAATTGCTTAAGCATAAGAACATATGCTTAAGTTTATACATTCAAAAAATCTTGATTTGCAGTATTGAGATGTAAGAATGTTGAGATACTGCTCTTGGCCCTCAGACTTTTCTATTTCCTACATTAGAATTGTGACTTCAGCTATTAATGTACTTAATTAAAATATACTCTATTTAAAATTAAAATTCAATTTAAAATTGCTCTTTAGACTTTTAATTACGTAGCTGCTTTTTTATGTTTTAGTTTTTCATGGACGAATAGAATAACTTCATTAGGTCATGAAGTCCTGGAGGATCTGTTCATAGAAGAGTCAGATATGAGAGCAGTCCAGATTGCTCAGAGATTTTTCAAGTAGGATCTTGAGCAAGAACAAGAAATGTGAAAAGAAACCAAGCAGGCTCTTGGATGGCCTGTTCCTTTATTTAACTGCTTTTATCATGAGAAAGTGTTTTCTTTACATTCAGTTGCAGCCTCTCTTTTCCCAGTTTATGTCTTTTGCCTGTTGTGCTGCCCCCTTTCATTATTGTAGAGCTTGGCTCTGTCATCTTCTTGACCTTCTGTTAGCTAATGGGAGGTGGTTAGTAGATGCCCACAAAAGTCATCAAGTACAGGCCGAGCAAGCTCAATTCCCTACCCTCTACTCATGAGACTTCAGGCTGTGACCATCTTGGTGACCCTCTACTAAACTTTCTCTGTTGATTAACAGCGTTCTTTTACCATGGGGCCAAAAAATGGACACACCTTCAAGATGCAATCTAACGAATGCTAAAGAAAGTAAGGATAAACACTCCTGTCAATCTACCAGCTGTGCTTCTGTTAGCACAATTTAGGATGTTCATGGCCTTCTTTTTTTGCCAGGGCACACTGCATGCTCATGTGCAGTTTGCTAACTAAGGTAACTCACAAGTTCTTCTCAGCAAAGCTGCTCCCCAGGCTCCATCTTCCCAGGTGCTGGACTTGACATTTGACTTGTTCAGCTTCACATTGTTCCTGCTGGCCAATTCCTCCGGCCTGTCTAGGTCTCTCTCTAGGTAGCCCTGCATGTGATTGTATACACTGATTTCCATGGTTTGGCTGCAGCTGCAAACTTGACAGGAAATGTCACCTCCTCTAGGTCAGATTTTGAACAATACTGATCTCTGTAGTATTCTGCTTGTAGTGAGCCTCTAAGTGTAGAACATGTCCCATTAGCTAATACCCTTTAAGCCACCCCTCACACCCCCACCCCCCTCATCCATTTATTTCCCATTAAGTGTCTATGCATCCAGGTCACCATATCCTAATACTGACATAAGAGTACCATGGAAGACATGTTTCAGTTTGTAAGGAAAGCTTGCCTTACTTAGGTAGAAATATATTAAATTCTATAAATGAAGGAGAGAGCCAAAGCACACAGAATGGGATTCCATGCTACCAACCATGAGAATGTCCCCCACAGTGCCTGTAGAAACAGAACTGTGTACCCCAATCAGTCCTAAGAGGTGACTGAGTTTCCTGGTGGGTGATGTAACCAGGATAAAACCATCTTTATGCCAGTGAAACAAGAAGTACAAACGATCAGCTCTGTGTTTGTGCTAACCTGGTACTATAGAGTTCTGTGGATATTTTCTATATGGGCTTTCTGGTGTGATCTAGCACCAAGAAAGAAGCAAATCCGAATGTTGAAATTAATATTTTTTGCACAGAAGCAGAACTGCAAACTTTGAAAGCACCAAAGGGGAGTGCAATTTGCATGTTCTTTCACACTGAATGAATTATTCATTAACTGGTCATATTAAGCAGCACAATTACTGCTCAATGCAGAATTAATATTCTGTGTACAGCTGAAGCTGTGAAGACTGCAGCACACTTCCATCAGAACTCTGCTATTGCATGCATTTTCTGATAGGGTGATGAATTCCTTTAGTGTGCATGGATTACTAAAGTAGCAATGTTCTTAATTGTAAGATCTTTAATGCTTCTCCCTAAAAAGCCTGTTTTACCAAGAGCCTGTGGTTTCTGTTATAATGAGGTTAAACTCTTAATAAGTTCTCATTAAAGATCTTGATTTTTCTGGACCATATTTGCTTGAGACCTTTCAAACACTTGAACATTTGATGTAGTTTAGTCAAAGAAAAGGGTGAGCACTCCTGAATATTTGAATTAAAGGAGTGGTAGGTACTTTTTTTCATTCATTACCTTTTTTGTTTTTAATGTGCTTTGTTTTTCTAAGTTATTACTGGGAAGAACGTGCCAAAATGGAAAGGTTGTGCACTTCTTTCTTCTTCCTTCTGATTACTTTTTGATGATCATATGAAAAGGACAGTGTCATTTACTGGAAGTCTTTGTTTAGTTGCTGAATTCTTGTAGCAATATTTGACCTTGTTTTTGTAAAGTGAATACAACAGAGATGAGTAAAGTCAAGTATTTGAACATAGAGACCTACTCGATACCTAAAAAGGAGCTTATATGGCATTTTCAGAGATCCAAAGAAATTTCCTTTACTTCTTCCAGAAGAAGGTTTTCAGATTATCAGTGTAAATATCTACAGGTTCAAGAACTCCACATCTACCCAAATGAGGCTTCACACAAAGTTAGGTCTCCGTCTGCGAAAGTAGCTGGTACTTTTATTCTTTCTTTCTTCTACCCCAGTTCATTTTACTGCTTTTCCAGTAAATATCAGAAATAAAAAAACAAACGCTTTTGCATTCAGGGTTAGTAGTACTTTAATTAGAGCAACAGAAATGTATTTTCTACAAGGCCTGAAATATAATTTTTCTTGTAAATGAAATCTTAAAGAGATCTGTATGAATTTGATGACATACAGAAACAGCTCAGCAATCCACAGGGGTCACAACTTCAAGGTTAGAAAGAAATTCACTAGTCTGTGAACAAAGCTACAAAGAGGGCGAATATTAAATATTAAATACTGATTTTTCTCTTCTCCATTCTACTTTCTCTTTTTATAGCGTTGGAGAGCATGGAAGGATATTATTACAGAGACAGTGTTTCAGTAGAAGAATTTCAAGCTCAGATTAATGCAGCATCGCTAGAGAAAGTCAAGCAGTATAACCAGAAACTACGGTGGGTAATAATACCATGCAAGTTTTACTTTCTGACCCAGTTTCAATGACACATCTGTAAACTAAAGTGCATTGTGTGATACTTGTTTTTGTTGCTTGACTGAAGAAGATCTAAGACTCATGTTTCTGACTTTTCTTATTTCTGCACTGTTAAAATTACATTGAAATAAAAGTAGAATAATATTTTTTCCTAAATTGTTTTCCCATGAAAATTACAACTGTAATTGCCTCAGGATTGTTGTACTAATGTATATAGAAAAGGAAATGTCTACTTGATCAGAAATGCTGATCTGGGGTATCAGTCTCTGAACATCATGGTCTGATTTTGTAGATCATATTTCTATAGAGTTGGACTTAAAGATAATGCTGTTTTCCTCAAAGCTGAATGCATTTGTTTTTTTTCTGTCACTAATGGCAGTAAAAACATCTCTAGGTATTTGCCTCACTTCTGGTATGGATTACAGAGCGCATATGCATTGTATGTAAGGATTATGTATTTGGTAAATAATTAGGAAGTTGCACATAAAGACAGAATTTCTGGTGTAATAAGCTGTTAGTGATGAATAAAATAATGAAGGTATGTACCTAGACCCCTCCTGCAGCACAGTGTACCTGTGGAAAACACCTTTTAAATATACTTATTTGCATGAGTTGAAGAGAAAAAGAGCAGAGGACTGCTGTAAAATCACATCTTTTCACTGTTTATATCCTTTAATTGGATGGAAACTGTATCATATTAGGCAGCTTTAAAAACAAGGAAAACAGGAGGTAGAAAAGAGATTAAGGACAGCTGAGAAGGGCAGAGAAGAAGAAGGTTGTTCAGTCATCCTATGGGTATTTATATGGGGAGAAGCAGATAAGTGAAGGTCTCAGCATTTTTCTGGTTACTTCACCTGTTGACCCACTCCTGTTTTTGGGACATTTTTTTCATATATATTGCAAATGTATTTCTGAAATATTTTATCAAAGCAGTGGAATTTCTAAATTCTGCTTTAATTCAAGTGGTATTACAGCAAAACCAATTAGAAATCCAGTTGTATTCAGTAAATACTGTAGCTGTCATTTCTTTGTTCCATCTGTGTCAGTACAAATCTGTCCTAATGGCAAGAACTGTATTTATTTACTTACTCTGTTGTCCACATTTTTTTAAATTTTTCCAAAGTCACTGTTTGGAGGGAAAAAAAAAAATCATCCTTTGTATTTATTTAATAAGTTTCATGTGACCATTCAGTTTCATAGAAGAATAGGAAAATTATGTTTTTTTTTTTCTAGGCATTTCACGTCTGATGAGAACATTCAGTAATTGATCTCTGTATTTGTTTTCTGTTGAACTTAGCCCGTTTCTTAAATGAAGCACAAACGGCTTCAGGAATTCACTGACATAATGTGATGAGGAGAAGAGGAAAAAGAGAAAAGCAGATGCTTCTCGTTCTGCTGTTTGCTGGGCTGTGTAGGTGTTTGGACAGGAGAATCTAATAGACTAAGTACAGCAGGAGAAGCTATTAACATCTGGATAATTGCTCCAAAGGAAAACATAAAAGTGAAATTGAATAGTCCCTGGAAACATACACAAATGCAGTAACACTATCTTAAACTCTTCATGTGGAATAAATCCTCCATGTAGCACGACCTAATCAGTAATAAAATGCCATTCAAGACACAATCAGTAAACCATCATTTCTTTCTAGAAAAGGAATACATTGCTGCTCCTGAAATGACTACCTGATGACCATCTCACAGTCTTTCCTCTGCTGCAGCAGCAGAAAGCGAGGTAGAGCAACAGAACTTTTGAAGCAAGTTCAGCTTCTCTTTTTCCTGACTCATTTAAATAGTAGTACTCTATTAATGTGAACCCAGTGGAGCCATTTAAGTTGTGTATGATTCCAGTTACAAAGGAATAGTGATGAAATCGAGTAGAAAAATGAAATTAAAAAATGTTTGGTACCTCAGCTACTTCTTAATTTTCTGTAGTAAAATTCTGTTAAAGAATGAATCTGTACAACACTTTCAAGGCATGCAATGTCTTCTGGATGACACCAATTTGGGCAGTCGTAAGAACTTATGTCTTTCATGGTTCTTGCTTTGGGGCTTTTGGAAATGCTACCTCAACTACGGAGTATTAATCATAAGATTATCATTTATAGGATATCACATGAAAGACAGTTGAAAAACCAGTTACAGAATTTGATACTTATGTGGATTGGAGGGAACATCCCTCCATCTTCCATAATTGACCCAACCCTAGCTATCTGAATCTGATCGGTTATATGAGAGAACTTTCATTCTAAGACCAGCTAAGTGTTTCTACTTTTTCTACAGTTCCTGAGGCAAAATCCTTTGCCCCTGCAGTGTGCAGGAAGTCCTTTATCTGAATAAAGATGTTATTTTAAAAACACACTAGTTTATGAGATTTCTGAAACTGCTGGGAAATCTTCAGCATCTGGCCCACAATTGTTCTTAATGGTGCTGGATTTTTTTCACAGTCAGGCAGCTTGCATTTATTTCTGTAGTTCAGCACTTCTGCTTCCCTGACACGCATAAGGAAAAAAGATCTGTACTTGCTGTATTTACAAGTTGTGCTGGTGCAAGTTGCCAGCGCTGCAAATTTAACCTAACCAAATGGTTTGCCAGTGGGAAACAAGTAATATAACCAAGTGAAAGCAATTAGGACAATAAAGATTTTTAAATACATTCATTATTATGTGTTTGATATCCCTACAGTTGTCTTCTGAGTTAGAGGAGGACCAGTGCATCTGACCTGTACAGGTGCTAATGTTAAATAATAACATTCTGCATTCTTCTACCTCTTCTCACTTTTCTTCATCTTTCTCCTTTGCTACTTCTTGCCATACAAATAGCCTTTTTCCATCGTGAAACAGTTGTTTTGCTTTTGTAGATATGAGTCAGTTTTAATTCAGCAAGGCACAATGGTATTTGAATTCATATCTACAACAAATGATGATAGGAATAGTGATAATTCGTGAATGCAGTGTAATTATTTGTACTGTTGGATTGGGTTAAATCTTTTCTTGCACATCTTGAATCACATGACTGTAAAAGCTTGAGGGAAAGCGTAATTTATCATTTTTGAAGTGTTGAAGTTTTAAGAGTTATTTAGTTAAAACACACTCTGTTCTATGAATATGATTTTTATATTTGCTAAAGGTTTATTTTCTGCATAATGTAATTCATTATGGTATCTATTACTACGTTGCATAGAAATAAATCGTATGGTCATTACTGAGACCAGAAGCTTGGTCATGCTTGCAGGTCACTTAGAAGCTGGGATAAACCCTAACCTACAAGTCAGCTGAATGGCCATAACTCAGGCGACCCTTGGACTGAACAGTGACTTTTAAGATAAAACCTTTAGTTGAATATAAGCACACCTTCCCTCAAAAGAATCAGGTTTTGGATTAGCTTCCTGCAGTAAGTAAGATTGTTTTAGAATGGACTTTGATGAGTATAGGATTGCTTGTTTAGTATGTCAAAGGTTTAGGGTTGATGGCCTAGAATGGGCCTTCCAGTCTACAGTAATAAGGAAGCTTGCTTTTCCAGACTTTATTTCTCCATGAATATTTGACATTTTGACATATATCAGGCAGATATACTTCTTTTCATCAATGAATAATCTTTTTAGGAAGGAAATGAGCCCCTCCTTCAACATTCTATTAAAATCTACTTTTTCACAGGTGCTCTTGGTTATCTTCTTAATCAGAAAAGTCCAGGAACATCTGTTTTCAAGAGCATGGGTGATCTGTCTCAAAGGTGGAAAAGGTGTTGAGACCACAGGCCATTCAGTGGGGTGCCAGGCTATGTTAAGTATGTGAGATGTCTGCAATTTGCTCCACTGCATGCTGTTGACACCAAGAATAAGCACTCGTGGAATTTAGGTGCCTATATCTGTTTGAGTTTTGAAATTGTCTACACAACTAATTTTTAGCTGATGAGAAATTAGTGCAATCATTGGTTGTTAGATTAACAAACATTTTTAATGCCTCTTTAGCACCTATCCTTGCATTTAGATATCTAAACACCTTTAAAATTCAATTCCCAATAATATGGTAGTTTGAACTGGGAAGATTCAGAGGGGAGTAAGTAAAGGAATAAATGAAGGTGAGGTTAGGAGAGCTCTACTTCCATGTGTCTTTTCTTTATCCCCAGTATGGCACTTTCTGGTGATATCCCTGACAACATGTTTGACCTAGTTCTTTACGCCAAATATCTTGCTGAGGGAAAGATAGCTGAGGATTGCTATCCATTCTCACCAGTGGCGTGAGTGCTAATTACTACTGTGTAGTAATTAACTTGCCTGTGCATCAACAGGCATAGAAAGCCTTAAGAAAATGTCCTGTGTGCCTACCATTCTGTGTGATTTGGAACTACTCTTTGAAGTCAGCTGGCACTAAAGGGAAAAGGCAAAAGGCCTTTTTTTTTTCTTCTTTTTTCTTTTCATTTCTCCTAAGTTGCTGCTTTCTTTGATATGATTTTAGGAGGTACATGCAAGTCTGTTAGGCTAAGGAAGCAATTATAATCAGTGAATCTAATGACAAATGATTTAGCTAACTATCCTCATTACACTGAACATCTGATTACGTTGAATACAGTATTTGTCATTTTAAAGTGTTTAATTTACAATGTAACTTCAAACTGTTTCTCTTACTAAAGCCTCGTACATCTATTTGATGACATAAGAAGCCTTCAACAGAATGTTGGCAAATTTAATTTAATCTTGCTATAATTTGCGAGGTTTTAATATAGTTATTTTTTATTTTAAAAATAATTCTGGAAAGAAAAAGTATTTCTGCCCCTAGAATTTATATGAGCATGGAACAAAAATATGTCTATGTAATATAACATCTTTTTATTTACACAAACATGTATACATACTTAACAGCTTCTCAAGCTGCAGGCTCCTTGGCAGGCTGATATTTTCTGTACTGTGTATAACTTAGTCAAGGTAGAAAATAGATGTGATAGCCTTCATGGCTTCAGGTTGAACTAAAATTCTCTAATAGTTACTTTGGTAAAGATGACACAATGACACAAAAGACCTATCCACTTAGTGAGAGTTAATTACTGTGAAAGGAAGAGTTTGTCTCTGGAACAAGCTTATGAGTCCTCAAGACCATGCCTGCGTTATCACAAAGACAAAATCATATATCAAATCCCATAATTAATGCATTTAAACCCATCTTAAAACTGACAGATTTCTTCCCCCACTGTTCTCAGTGGAAAGCCTTTCCAAATAAAACTGTTCATGAGATTAAGAAGCTTCTCTGTTGGTTCTTGTAGCACTCTTGTCCTGTGAATTTAGTCTTACTTTCCTTTTCTTCATGTCTAACTGGTCTTTGTTACTGCCATCAAATTCGGAACATAGTAATCTGAGAAGACTTACAGATTTCAGGGGGAAATTCTATGAAAACATTTTCTTTTCTCTGAAGTGGAATATTTATGAAGTAGGTAAAAGATATTCTCCTATTTTTAATGCCAGGCATTTGATCAGCTGCATTGTGTTTAAAAATACAGCAGCAAAACTGAACTGCAATGCTACATATACCAATTTATGAAGTAGTTTATATGCCTATAAAAAATGGAAATCTGATGCCTTTTAGAATTTTAAGATGTGGTTCCAAATGAAGTAGATACTTCCAGCTGTACTCTCTGTAATGCAAAAGTGTTATGAAGGAGAGATTGAAAATTAAGCATTCACTCTGAAGGACATAACAAGGAAATAATAGCCAAATTTGTCTCCTGACAAACTTAATGAGAAACATTTTAGGTAGAACAGAAATTGGGATTCATTACATCTAAAGTGAAGCATAACCAGAGTGAATAGAGAGTATTCACTCTGGATAAAGTAAATAGTCTAGCTGGTCTAAAAGATATCTCCAGCTAGCTCGGATTTGGGTGTTTTTTGTGTGTGTTTTTTGTTTTTTTTCTCTTCTTCTGTCTTCCAGTTGCATAGTTTTTGTGTGAGTGTAAATTCACTGTTTCTTTAGACTTCTGGCAAAGTACGATCAATATTTATTACAGAGAATGTTCAGAAATTTAAGGTTATTCTTCTTGATAGATTACACTAAAAAGGTTTTTACCTCAAAATGACGCCTGGTTCATTCTGCTTTCTTAGTACTCTGCAAATGCAGAGAAAGTGTATCTGCAGTGATTAGAGATGAAGCTTTTTCTTTCACTTCTGGTCGCTTGATATGAATCCAGTCCAAGCCTGTAGCTTGTACAGCTTGTAGGTGTAGTAGAAATGCTTGCTACCCTATGACTGTTTCACATATTGTCACTTTAACAGGATATTCTATATCTGGAATATCATAAATCAAAAAGAGACATCTACTTTGTGATAAGGAAGCTGTTAGTACCAATGGGTTCAGTGTGGGTTTGGCTCTTGATATAACAGGGGAAGCAGTAAGACACCTGAAAGTGGTTGTGGCCCAAGAACTTTCAGTTAATAAAACAGGATGATTTCAAGTGATCTGGGAAGTAAACAGAGATGACTGGAGTCTTAGCATTCTGGGAATAGAGATCTCTTCTGGATCCCTGGAAAAATAGAGAGTAAAATGCAACATTTGAAAAACAATTGGAGTTACATAGAGCAAATGCCTTTTTTATTTTATTTTTTTCTATTTTCTGTCATCCAGGACTTTCTGTCTTCACAATTCTGTGCTCATATTTCTATGATTCCTCTTGCGTGTGCATTTATAAATGTTTCGGAGCGGGGCTGTGATGTGCAGGCTGGCATTTCTTGATATAATTAAATTCAAAGATTCTTCTCTTTTCTCTGAGTATATATTTTGATCATTTCACCTTGCAGTCACATCCTTATCCTCACAAACTATTTTCCTCAGTTCTCTTTAGTTACAATTAGAATAGACACTGGCAAAGCTGGTGTGTCACTGTGCCTAGAGTTAGCCAGGAAGGACTTACACATGAAATATGAATTATCCATGTTAAGTTCAGAGCCACATAGTGTTTATATTTTCTGTTCTGTGCTTCAAGTTGCATAGTAGTGCTTGTGAATGGTCAGAATATTACAGTCTACACTGTTTAAGAATTTAAAATTGTGAAATTGCCATGAAGGTGTTTTCTTGTTAAAATTAAAGTTTCCTCTAATAATACTGTACATAGGATTGTATCACAGACGTAGATGTTAGGGTTAAAATCTCCTGATGTCCATAATCTTATTTTATGATGAAACTACAGAACTTCTACACGTTGCTCTTACTGCTAAGACACGTATTTTTCCAGGCAAGTAAATGATGGACGGTGGGAAGTCCTTGTGTGTTCTGACATCTGATTGTTCATATGTGCAAACTTCTTTGGAGTACTCAGTATGCTGAGGCTTCAGTGGGTTGTTATCTTAATGTATTATGTCTGTATGAAAACTATTCCTTTCTTGTGTACCTAAATAGTTAGAATATTACAGTTTTCTTTCTTCTAGACTTGGAGCCTGAATAGTGATACAGAAATACTGCTAGCAAAATGTATAGGAATTGTGCTGTGTTGCAGTAACTGTGAGTTCAAATGGTGTCCATTGTTGGACCTTTATAGAGCAGAACCCCCAGTTAGCCTTTATTTAATGCTATTTAATCCAATTATCTTTCCACTGCCCCCAGTCAGAGGATGGATGGTCAATATTCAGGATAAGCATATGGACTTCTCCTAGAACAGCAATTTGAAAGACTAGGAACTTGGCTATGCGTGTACATGCATGTACAAAGTTTCTCAGAAATGCCTGCCTGCTTTGAGCTTCAGTTTTCAAGGTTTCAATTTTTCAGGTTTTTACATGTCCAGATCATTTTTGTAGGGTGTCCTAAGAAAACATCAATATTTCTGCATCTAATTCACAAGATCTGGGAAAATTTATTTTGTGATAGGTTTTTCTTTTTGAACCCTGACATATTTGTTACCTCAATCCATAGTAAGTTTTCCTTCAGGTATCTGACCTGTTATTTGACACTTTGACACAGGGAATGTCTTTAAAAGGTGGAACATAGCAATCATCTCCTGTAGTTTTAATATCTACTGGTTTTTCTACCTTTTTTTTCCCTTTTATAGGAAGGCTTTTCTACAGCGATTTATAGGAGTTGTATGGCTTTTAGTAGCAAGAAACAGCATCACAATTGCAGACAAAGAACTATGATTTCATTCTTGTTCATTTCAAATTGATTAGAAAATATTGTCTGAACTGGGCACTGTGCCAAGATTGCCATTAACTTTTCCCATAAAATATGATGGAGGACCTTAACAAGCATTTAGTAATTAAGCGAAGCGCTTTGGAAATTTATATGCTGTCCACAGTTTGTCATGTTCTGTAAAATACTGAAGACAGTTTTTATGAAAAGCAATAAAAATAAAGCATTGGAGAAACATCTGGGAGTGTTATCTGATTGTGGTGGAGGGGAATCATTTCATTGGTAGCAGAATATTTTGATATTTAAAATTAATGTTGTGTAGAGTTGATATTTTTTTGTTCTTTAACTGAATTTATATAGTAATTCTTATAATTGTATATCCCATTCTGGTGTCCGCGTTGCTTCATTTTGTAACCTGAGTTGATTATTTTCCATGTACTCCATTAATGTGTGTACTGTTCTATATTTGGTTTCCGGTCTCATTTAATGCACTTGAATTTACTGAAATAATAGCACAAAGAGAATGGGAGTGCTGAACATACTGAAGAGGAAGCAGATTTTCCTATGGCGTAGCAAGAAAAAATAGTAAAAGCTTTTAGTCTGATAATGTTTGGTGGATGGCAGGGTGATGCTTTGGTCTTTAGCTTTGCTAACAAAGAGAAAGGCTGGTCTGCTGCTGCTGAGGTGGCTTTTATGTGCTGTGGCCACTCATAATGATTTATGAGTAATTTTCTCTGCAAACCTCTTTTCCTTCCAATAGTCTCCAGCTTTCTTTAACACAGAGTAAATTCTGGATCGCACAAGGGCTTAATGGAATAACGGAATGACATCAGTTTTCATTGCTGTGCTTTGTAAGGTTTAAACCTCAAATCTGGGAGAAGATGCTTCTCAAAACTACAAAACCACGGGCAGAAAAGTCTACTAGACCAAAAGGTGTCTGCATTTGTTTAGCAGCACAACATTTCCAGGCTGAAGAATAAAAGGCTATTCAAACCTGTAGTCTGCACCTCCGCTCTGCGAATATATAACCCTGTGAATAACTCCAGCCATGAGGATAAAATTATTTTTAAAATATACATATATTAGAAAAGTTGGGGGAAGCATATGCTGAAATTTGGTTGCTATGTTCTGTAGGACAACTGGACTTCATTTCCAGCCTGGGCCAGGACTCAGCTGTGACCCTCAGCCAGGCCTGCTGCTTGTGCTCAGGCCTTGGAGCTGGTTAACACCTTGAGGGTTCCACTGAAAAGCCTTGTTTTTTTTGTTTTTTTTTTTTCCCAAAATTCAGTGTTTTTTGTTTCATTTTGTGTGCATTTTGTGTATTTTTTTAATTTATTTTTTATTTTTTTTTAACCTTGGCCAGAATTGCTGCAGTGGCAGGTGTTGCATGGTCCTCACTGGAGGCCTCATCTGTCAGGGAATCCCAGTGGGTGTTTTATAACTATCAGCTTGAATATGCTTTCCTCAGTGCCAATACTGGCTTTCATATTTGGGATTCTGTTCTGATACCATTGCAGTTATTTACAACTAATATTCAAACAAACAAACAAACAAAAACTTGCAGTGCAAAAGATCCCGGCACTATTTGCATGCCATGATGCTAAGTTTTCCAGAGTCACTATTAAAATCTGACAGTTGCCACAAACCTTTCATTGATGCAAATGTATGTTTTGGTGAAAATCGTTTTCAGAACATGTTTTTCTACTAAGTAGAGGTGAAAATTTCACAGTTAACTGTCAAAGGGCAGAGGGGAAATTTGTCTCCAAAACAAGAAAAGCATTCCTCATTACTTTAAAGAAAGAGTGTTAGTATCTATTTACCCTTGTAAATTCTTGATCCTCTCTTGTTATGATAGTAGTAATAATAATAGGGTAATAATCCTACCTTAGGACGATGTCTCGGAATAGTCTCCTTCGTACATTTTCAGGAGCTTAAACAATTAACAGTCTTTGCCATATTTTGTTTGTTGGTTTTTTTTCAGAGCATTCTACCTGGACAAGTCAAACCTGCCTCCAAATTCAACATCTAAAGCAGCTTACATAGATAAGGTAAATAAAAATGCTGAGTGCCTAATTAAACTTTGTATGTTACACACTGTGTGCTTTCATGAGGCATTCCATTGGGAAATGGAATTATCCGAAGCAACAGGGGGCAAGGAAAGGAGAAACTCTCTTGCAGCTTTTTGTTGCACCCCTCTTTTAATGAATATCTGTTGATATGTCATTCTGCATCAACAGATAAGGCTGGAGGGCATCAGTGTATCTGAGAAAGAGAACCATAACTTTCCTTTTTCACTGCATTGTCAGAATAATACAGTCTTACCGGAGCATGCAGGGGCTTGGGCAGTGGGGGAGTAGATGCAGGCAGAAATTTTTAGTTCTGAAAATTGCAATTGCTGTTTAAAATTAAGTACTACTTCAGCATCTTGCTCACATTTCCTTCTGAACCCACTCTGTTAGGCTTTCTTCAAATGCTTTCATCTGTCTTTTAAACCTCTACAACTGAGAGATCCCAGGGGCTAGGAAAATTCGTTTAATGCTCCCCTATTGTTGGAGAGTTAATAGGCATATTGCTCAACACGAAAAAAATAATAATAATTCTAGGATCTTGTCTGTACTGACTTAAACACAAAAGTGATTGTTACTGTGGCTTGAGAAGTGCAATGATTATCACTGAGCTCTGTGTCGGATTGAAGTTTTATGACCGTATGATGCAGTATGATCATTAGAAGACTGATAGTTCCTGTTTCGTGTCTCTGTGCTGGTCTACATGGAAGGGGAGGAGGACATATGCATGTGCCTCTCCTCCTTCTATGGTGTCAAGAATTTAATTTTTTTTAAATGTCACAGCCGCAGCAGGAGAAATTTAACTACATGTGGAGTGCTTGTTACCCCCAAACCTGCTATTTCAGTAAGGTCAAGGGCAAGATAAAAGCAACCCATAATACAGATCTAACCAAGGGATGCTAGGCTAAGCTAATGCATTTATTTTGCAGTCAGAGCAAGCTAAGAGTGAGTGCATGATCTCAGTTTGTAACTGTAGCTGTGACTTTTGTTCTCTGCTCCATAGCTCTCCATTTGTAAATGGCACCAGTTAAAATCAATTTAAATGGATGCAAGTTAAATCAATAGGAGTTAAACCAAGTTAAATCTGTTTGTGCCCAGATTTAAATATGCTGCTTTCTGTAATTTATTTACCTGACCTGTATGTTTTCCAGTGAGGTTACCTCCATAAATGAGCAAGTGAGGCTGACATTTCCCTAATTTGTTAAAGATGTCTTTGGCGTATTAATCTGTCTTTCAAAATATCCATTCTTTTGGTAACAGGATTTTGTTAGAATCCTTAAGTGTTTCTGATATAAAGAGATATGGAATTTGAATTATGGAATCTACAAAACTGTGCTGTGAATGTTTTCTCTACACAAAGCATCGTGGATGCTGCTTTTCATTGCTAGACTTCTTTTGAAGGTTCCTCTTCCGAGGGCAGCCTTCCACTTGAAGATGCTTTCTTTATTAGGTGAATCATTCATTTTCTATACGATAGTGCTGACTTTTGTGGTATATTTTGTCACTCTTGATCAGTTTTCTCTTTCCATATTGTTAGTCAAGATTAGAGAACAGCCATTTGCATAAACGGAGGGTAGTGTTTCTTAATTATAATCTGATTTTGTCAGTGAGTCAATTAACCAGCCTTGGCATTTCTCCTCTGCATGCATTATGGTTTTAGGTTGCCTCTTTGTGATTTCTCTTTTTTGAAAGTACCATTGGTGGAAATGGCACTGATGGATCTATTCAGTTTATTGAAGTGAAAATCAGCTCTCTAAGATGGTTTGGGAGTGAAAAAATATTGTCCTAAGTCATGTAGCAAAAGACTACATGTTGTTAATGTACGTTACAGAATCTGACTTTGTCTGTCCCAGCTTACCCTGCTGTTCCAACACACATCTGTGAAGACTTACTCAAAAAAAGCATTTCACATGCTCTCAGTAGGAAATACTAAAATTTCTTTTTCTCTCTTTCAGCTGATGAGGCCTCTTAATTGCTTGGATGAACTTTACCGACTCGTAGGGTCCTTTATCCGGTCTAAGCGCACTGCTGCCTGTGCGTACACTGCTTGCAGTGCTTCTGGCGTTGGATTGCTATCAGTTTCTTCTGAACTCTGTAACAGGCTTGGAGCTTGTCACATCATTATGTGCAACAGTGGAGTTCACCGGTATGACAATTTATTTTTCTCCCTTTGTTTCAGTCAGTCATTCAGACGCTGCAGTTTGGAGAATTTTCTTTTTAAATAGAGTTCTTACACTGTCTTTCCATTTATGTGGCTAAGTATCTAATATACTTTAAAGTTCTCTTGTGTAATTGTATAACTGTACTTGCCGTGATTGACAGAAATGAGCAGTGTGATTTTGTTTTGTGCAGTTGTGCTATGGGTTGTTCCTTATTCGTGTCAGGAAAAGACAGAAATCTTAATTGCTAAAGCAGAAGAAGAAACGTTTCTAGGTGAATAAAACACACTGTATTAAACTCTTAATACAGGCAAGAAATGCTGAAATTCATATCTGCTTTATATACTGGTGAAATAGTAGTAAAGCTTTTTTTTTCAAGGGAAAAAAATAAGCAAGATATATGCATTTCTGCAGGTGTACCATAACTTAACTAGAAATTCTGCATGTATTAACACAATACCAGAAAATGAACTATAGCCAACTGAGCTTTGTTGTCATCAGGTCTGAAATTTTAATACACACACACATTTATTTATATGTGTTAAAAAATGCAATAGTGTCATTATTGAGCTCTTTAGTATTTAATGGTATTAGTCAAAGGCAACAATATGTGTGTATTCCAGTTTGGCAGACTACAATTTTGTCTGTATTATACCAAAAAAGCTGAGACTGCCATCGGAAGGGAGGGAGGGGGAACAAGAACAAAAGTCCAAGCTATAGCCAAGAACATGATGCTAAATACCTGTTCCCTTTCTAAAAATTCCCAACTATGGATTGCAGGTAGCGATATGTTAAAAATACTCTCATTAGGATTTTGACTTGATGATCCTCATGGATCCCTGTGGGGTATTCTGTGATTTTATGACCTTTCCAAATCCTTATTTTAAGTAGGCTTGATTACCAGTATATTGTACTAAAATGAGCATTACTTTATCCTAATTTTAAGTAATGTCATTTCTTTAGAAGAGATTTAGGGGAAAAAAATGCACAATAGCTGCATTGCAGGTTATTAGATAAGAAAAATACAAAAAGCTCTGTATACAGCCAACACAATTAAGTTATATAAAAACAGTGCCAACCATTTCTCTTAACAGAGCTTGCAACAGATTGTATTGCTCTTCATTGCTGGTACAAGGGAATGTCACTTCGTGTGCAGTACTTGGTTTTAGGCAGTTGCTGAAGAAGACTACAATTTAACATAAGTCGCTGTATAAGAGGATGGGAATACTATATAGCGTGGATTGGCATGAAGTTGTTGTTTCAGAAGACTGTGAAGATGAGCCAGAGAAAAGCTGTCTCTTACCTTCATTTAAAATAGTTTAATAAGAAGTTTTTCTCAGTCTTTCTTTGTGTGTCAGACCTCCTGCTTCCTAAAATGATTTTTGTTTATAAACATTGCTCTGAGAAAGAATGAACAAGATGGGGGATAGGGAGTGGGAAATCAGCCTTGTCTAAGGCCCTCAGAACGAAGCAATGTTGACTCTGAAGAACGGCGAAAAAATAATTAATACTCAGATTGACCTCATGTCAGTTAGTTGCTGTTACTATTTCTTCAAAACCCTATGCTTTTATGAATAGATTCTTTGTTACAGAGTACCTTTCTGAAGACATTTCTGTGTTGAATGAGACAAATTTCATGTCCTATGTGATCAGAAGAGACTTTGGGCTTGATTCTGCTGTTCTGTATAAAACTGAGAAACCCCTTCTCTGAGTTTCCTCATGATTTAGTGGCTCAAGTTCTGAACTTCCAAATATGGTTGTGCTAGAAATTCTTACTGTTTAAGAATGAAGTCAGAGCAACTTCAGTAGCCCAAATAAACTATTACCCTTAAATGAAAATGAATTATTAATGAGGTCCTCGCTCAAAACTGAGACTAATTCAAAGGTAAAAACTATTAAATGTCTAGTTAAGTATATTTTAAACAACAAAATGTTAGGAAGCCAGCACACATTGCATTTCAAAATATTATTAGAAGTGATGGGAATGGAGTATAATTGTTTTACGTGTGGATTTCCATCTAGATGTTAAAGGACTCAAGACGACCTTCTTATATAAAGTCACAAAACACTTTCCTGTAAAGCATGACTACTACTGCTTTACGGAAGAGTCCATTTCAGCTTTTGTGCAAGATAGCATTACTTCAGTTGTGCAATAATTCTGCCTTTGTGGCCACCATCTGTTCAGAGACAAAAACATCAACTCTTGGCGTTATCACAGACATTTTAAGATAGACTCTCCACGAGAGAGGAATGCATTGCGTGAGATTTTATAGATACTCAGAGTTTTTGCCCTGAATTTCTGAAAGTTCAGAAGAAAACTCACACATTTAGAGATTGGGAGGAATTCCCGTGCTATTATTTGAAGTAACAGAAGCTGAAGAAGCTTTTTTATTCTTTTCAAGAAACAAGAGTTACCAATTACTGTTGTGCATACAAATTGGATGCATGAAGAGGTCTTTCCTTAGAATTTGAAGTCATATAACACCACGTACTGTTTTCCTTCTGGCCTCCCTAGGCCACATCTCTCCTGTCCAGCACTAAATAGACTCTGCTTTTTGGCATTCTGAAATTGCCTTTGTCCAGACAGAAAGCTTGTTTCGTCTCCAGCCAGTAGGCTCACTGGGTGTTCCTGAGATTTCTGCTGCTAAATTCTGCTGCGTTTTTTGTGAACCTGCTCCTCTTGATACTTTGTAGAGTGAAACTCATGAAATCCTGCAAGAAGGACAGAAAGACGAATAAGAGGCTGGATGTGATCCAGTCCTATAGACAAAGAAGATTTTGCCTCTTCCCTGTAGCCTTGAGGGCTGTATTCTTCTGCTTGTTTGATGGAATATTATTTAATCAGTGCAGATAATCATACAGAATAATGTTCTTTAAATTGTTAACTTCTTCAGAGAGAGGATAGTTGTATTCAACAGTGTGTCTGGCCTCCTGTGTTCTTAGAAAGTAAATACTGTGAAGCTGTTGAATGCAACCAGTTGCAGAAATCCACATTTTTAGGCCCCGACCAAGTACTCATGACTGAAAGTTTTTAGCACTATGGTACAGATACAGAATGAGTTGAAAAGTGGTATTATCTATTGATTCCTCTATGTAAGCAGATAGCAGAAAGATGTGAACTGTGATTGCAGGTAAACTTAGGAAGTATGTTCTTCATTTGTCAATCTTCTTGCCAGCTTAAAAATGAAGAATAATGAACTCAGAGTGAGTTTCCTACGTGTTTTCTTAAAAAATGAACAAACCCCTCTTTTTGGCCTAATTTCAGCGCTTGGTCTCTAATGGAAGAGAATCTTTGGGTCTGTGGAAGAGTTCAGGTTGCTCTTGGCTGGTCAACATCTTTCTATTTCTTCCTGAAGGGTGGAAACTTAGCAAAGCATGAATCTGTCAATTTAGTATACTTTAAACCACAACCTTCCCGCACTCCATTTATGTCTTACTAAAATGATTGGAGAGCCTTTGTTGTGTTGTCTTGATTTAGGTGTCATGCATTGACAGTGGAGGTTTCTGTCACCTAACAGGAAGCAAATCCCAGATAGCTTTGGAGGACGGTGCTGGATGGCAGTCCCCATGCCAAGAACAGCGAACGAACAGCTTGGTCTGCTTTGACAGTGATTGCTGATCTCTGGATCAGCAGTATCTTGGTTTCTGACTTCTCTGTGATCCATGTTAAATTGCTTTTTGCACAGCACTAGGCTAAAACAGCTTGACAGAGTTCATGGTTTCACCCCTATATCCGAGATAATACTCGGGATTTTGAATTGCTGGTGATTGCTTTGCTTTGATTTTTATTATGACAATATGTTTACCAATTTACATCAGAGCCTGAAATTCTATATCAACTTCAAGCAGCAGTTCTTTCCAAATATATTACAGTCGCAAGTAAAACGAGGATGGGAAAAAATAAGTCCCTTTAACCTTCGCTGTCCTCAATGACATGTGAGTACTGCAGACTGCCCTTGGATTATCCTAAGTGAACATGCCTTGTTGATCAACATCAGGAACAAAGCTCTAAATTAGCCCGAGAAATCGATAGTTTGTATTTCTATTTTGCCCTTTTCTATCATCCATAATTATATTTCTGCCTGCCAATCAGCTGTCACCCTGTAAACAATGCTCTGCTTTCTTTACTTGTATTCGATCCATTTGAAGTTGTAATCACTCTGCACAAATGTAGGTGATGAAAGGCGCTTTTAAATTTTATTGAATCATGATGCTAGCTCCTGCTTGAGGGGGTAGAGCAGACTCTGCTGCGCAGACATGCCCTCGCCTCTTTCCATGCCAAAATGAAATTAGGTGCAGCAGCTGCAGAAGCCTATTCAGGGACCATCGGACTTACAAGCTCAAAGGAATCATTTAAAGCATCCAAACGAAACAAATCCCAAGTTTATTTAAAATTTTGCATTTCCTGGAGGATTGAGAGAAGTCTTTTGTAATCGTGATGTACCCCAGAAAAAATTCACTGTCTTATTTTCTTTTCTGAGTTTTAATTTCCCCTCCAGAAAGTCTCTCCTTAGCATTACCATCCTTCAAGCGGTGGGGTTCTGGCTGGCAGCACTCAGCTGAATGATGAGGCAGGTTTTGCCAAGGGTTGATTATGCTGTCTCCTACAGCTGGCACAGCTCCTGAAATCCAGCTAAACCGGCTCCATCTTCCACACAGTGAAGCAGAGGAATGCCATAAGCTGTCCACCGTGGCCAGCTGCCTTTTAGTGAATCAGATAAAACAAGCTGAAAAACAGGAACCCTGATTTTCTATTTCAGGTGTTCTGTCATAAGAACACTCTGAGAATACTCTCCAGCTTCTAGTGCAGATTCTTTTTTTTAACTGCAGTTTTATTATGTCTCTCTGCAATCACGGTGTGTTTGTGATACCTCACCCTACTGAAGCATAAACAAAACTTCTGCTTTCCTAAAATTATTTTGGATAGGAGAGTATTTTATTCTGTGCTGGCTAACATTTGAAATAGTTATATAATCAATATGCAGGAATTTGTCTTAGGATGATATAAACGAGGCATTGCGCCCAAATAAGTCATCTCTACAGCAGTGATCATTTTATTTTAAGGTTTGCCTTTCACTGGCAACCTGACGCATTTTTGCTTCAATTTCTACTGTGTGTGTGAAGGACTGTGCTCATTGAGTTTGCTTATGCATTTTAAATTCTGAGATACTATTTTGTTTAAAATGCAGTGTGAAAACGCAGAGAAATGCAGTGAGATGGACAGGTGGGTCTAACTTCCTGCTAATATGAATTTCAGTGTAACATTATGGACTAGGATAGACATTTGACAACGAAGTTGATAGATGACTCAATCGCTTTGCTCTATAGAAACATCTCACTCTTCAGTTGCTGCAGAATTGTCTTAGATGCAGTCCAAGTCTCGAGGAGAATCTGATTTTTCCTCACAAACACTGCTGTTATAGCAAAAATACTACAAATCCTCTAGAACAATCTCACGTTAAAAACTTTTCCAAATCTGTAAATTCTGAGGTGGAGAGTAACCTGAGATCTTACAAGACAAGAAGCAAATTGCAGTTTTCCAGCAGACATCGACTTGCCAGCTTAGTAGCAAAGAAGCCTTCGATGTAAAAGACTTTCTGTACAGAACAGGAGATAATGACTGATGTTGTGTTTTTTTCCTTTAGATGTTTCTTGTTTTTGCAAGTACGACTGAGCACTCAAAAGGCAAATTGTTGATTCTCTTGGAAGTGTTGTTCTTTCATAAAACAAAAAATAATAATGAATGGTTTAAGTGACCCCTTGTAACACTTCCAGCTGATTAAAGGTGGCAAGATCTGGAGAATGAGTGTTTCTGAGAAGGAGTTCTGTGCAGCTTTTAAAGACTGACAGATATGTGTTGAAAAATAAGTGTTTTTTTCTTTATTCTTCAGAAAGCTCTCTGTCTTAAGAAGGATAGAACAGTCTCATGCTATGTCTGAAATATACTGGAAGATAACGATCTTCCTAATAAGCTGCATTAAAAAAGTCATGATTTCGTACTGCATGTTCAGGATTAAAAATGACTAATGTTGAATTTAATAAGCCTGTTTAAAACAATAATTGTAAACTACAAATGCCATTAACTGAGATTAGTGCTGAAAAATGTCTAATGTGTACTTACTTACTTAGGACTGATTCCCTAGCTTGATTAAATTCATGTCATCTACTTCAGCAAGTCAGGACTTTAGGATGAGAGGTAATGGCCTTAAGTTTTGCCAGAGATTTGGGTTGGATATTAGGAAAAATTTCTTCTCATAAAGACTGATGAGGCACTGGAACAGGCTGCCCAAGGAAGTGGTGAAGTCATTGTCCCTGGAGGTGTTAAAGAAATGCATAGATGTGGCACTGAGGGGCATGGGTTGGTGGGCATGGTGGGGATGGGTTGTTGGTTGTAGATGATCTTAGTGGTATTTTCCAACCTTAATGATTCTGTGATTGTATGACTTTGTTGGTAGCTTGTATTTGAAAATACCAGGTAGCACTGGTTTGGATTATCTTGTCATGGGATGGAGATTCATGTCCACTAGGGGAGTTGAGATATATTTGTTTTGAGGTTTGCACAGCTGCATGTTTGCAGTAGTGCGTCTTGTGAAGGAACCCTGTACTTGCTCATGCTTAATAGATCTTAATAGAGGCAGAAGTCCCCTTACTTATGAACTGTCCATTTCTTTGTGATGTAGTAGTATTTTCCCCAGTCACCTTTTGAAGCACTGTTTATGATTACTGAGTGACTGTAATTAAATATATTTCACATTGAGAGTATGGCTTGGTATATGTTTGCACAATAATATAAGTATTGGACAAATGGCCTGATTTGGGCTAAGATGGAGTTAATTTCCTTCCTAACAGCTGATGTGGTGCTGTGTTTTGGATTTAGGATGACAATAATGTTGATGGCACACCTATGTTTTAGTTGTTGCTGAGCAGTGCTTACACTGAGTCAAAGACTTTTCAGCTTCTCACACTGTCCTGCCAGTGAGGAGCTGGGAGTGCACAGGGAGCTGGGAGGGGACAGAACCAGGACAGCTGACCGACACTGACCCAAGGGATATCCCATACCGTATGGCATCATGCAGAACTGTACAAATGGGGGAGTTAGTTGCTGGGGGTGCTTGGTGTGTGGCTGGACATCAGTCAGCAGGTAGTAAGCAACTGCATTGTTTTGTTTATTCTTTTATTATTGTTATTATATCAGTATTATTATCCATTCCTTTTCTGTCCTATTAGACTCCCATCATCTCAGCCCATGAGTTTTACCTTTTTCCAGTTCTCTCCGCAATCCCACTGTAGGGGAAGTGAGTGAACAGCCCTGTGGTGCTCAGCTGCCTTCTGGGATAAACCACAACCAACCTTACTGGATGTGCTCAATCCAAGGCTGATTTTGAGGCAGTGAGCTTTCCTCACTGAGAACATCTCAGCTTCATTATAAGGCCTTAAAGAGACTGAACATAAGTCCTGAACTCTGGTAGAGTTTTATTGTAATTGTAAATTACAGTATTGTATTTTATTGCACAAACCTCAGCTGCATTTTATCTCTAATACCTGTTGGATGGCTGAACTTCCTTCTCCCTGTGAGAAAAATAAAAATTCCATTCTGCAAAGTTTCAATATGTGGGCATACAGAATAGAAACGTCAGTATTTGTCTACGTGGATCCATATTCCCACGATGTCAATAGCTTAGAAATTGTAAGAGGCTTTTCAGTTTGACATGTGCAGTTTTTGTTCTTATTTCTTAGAGTACTGAACAGCATTTTTTTCTTCTTTTAAGTTTGTTATGGGTTATTCTTTGGGTTTCCCATCAGAATCAGTATACATTACCCAGCCATCACTAGTAATTACAGAGAACTATCTCCAAAATAACACCTGCTCTAGAAGCATTACTTTAAATGGCAGCAGAAACAAGAAAATACTGAGTAGTGTAATTGGCTTAAAAGGTGGTCGAATGTTCTTATGATTAGCCTCCAAAGTACAGAGAGAAAAATTAGCTAAAAGTATAACAAGGGCATTAAACTACATATCGAGTAACAGCTTTAGATTTTAATTAGGCCAAGCATACATGCATCCTTTTCATATTTTTTCTCCTCTTCACATAACCAGAACATAATCCATCTCAACATCTCTGACTGTGGTAATTGATACGATAACTACTAAAGCAACTTGTCTCACCTCATCTTTTTTATTTAGGGCGTTTTTCTGGGAGATGCTTTGTTGCCTCTTTGGTCTCAGGATGGCTGGAATCCTAGTTGAAACCTGCTGCTGAATCCAGTGATTTAGATTCTTTTAACTCTGGTAACATATACATACAGTTTGTTCAGTGGCAGTTTTGTAGCTGCTGTGCTGTACATCAGCTCAGATTAGTTTTCCTTTTAGGTGATGTTAAATAAGATGCTATAAAACAATCAGTTTCTCAGAAATTTTCCATCTGTTTTCCTCTTTTACGAATCAGGTTTTCAGTGTATATATATGTCTATCTGCTGGATTTGCAAACGTTTAGCAAAAATCATATTCAGTCGCAAAAGAAAATGAAAAAGCAAAAAAGCAATGACAAAAAAGAACACGAATGAATTCTTCTGCTGGGGACACTGGTGACAGAAAATGATTTAGCCTCCTTTGTTCAGGATGGTCTCAAACAGAAGATAATTGAAAGTTTGTATGCAGTCTTCACATCAATATTGCCATGACTGATGGGAGACAGGAGATAGCAGGCAGGGGATGGGAGCAGCTGCAGCCCCTTCTGTTCCCCCTTGGAAACCAAATGGATGGATGAGGAATTCTCAGCCCAGTTGTGCTGGGAAAGCCAAATGCCTGCGCTGAATGCTGCTGTAATCTGTCAAGGGGAGGAATCTGCGATTCTAACTGACACGAATTCTGAGATGATGAGTTCGGGTCTTTTGTTTTTCTGTCATAAAAGAAGATACGAGAGGAAGAGAGAGGGAGTGAAAACATTTAGATTTGTTTACGGAGTAAAATTAAAACGTATGGATTTGGAATTTATGGTTCCCATAGCATAATGTTATGAGAGCATTGGAAGGTGTTGTGTTTTTTTTCCCCCTCGTATTTTCCTTGTTTGGGTTGTCTGGACTGATTGCATCCAAATGACCAGATACTTTCAATGGTCAGAACTGCTTCTAAATCGCTTTGTAAACTTTAATACCATCTGCTGTTTTGTGTGTGAATTAGTTTCTTCTACAGCTGGTTTCCAGAACATGTTGATTTGTGATAATGAATATGTAGTGATTCAAGAACTATATTTAAAATTTGGGAGAAAGCACCAGCATGTAAATACAGGTCTACTTGTGAGTCAGTTCAGTGTAACCCTGTGGAAAGGTTTAAGATCAGTTTTAAAAGGGGACACTGTCTGACTGATTCATTCACTGATTCAACTAAAATGAAGTTCTTTCACTGTTGTTGTTTGCTGTGTTTAGGAAGTACTACTTTCTGTCATAATTACACAGCAAAAGCCACAAGCAATCATTTTTATTTTAATTCTGGTTTTGGGACTGCCATTCATCAGATCTTTTGCATGACTCAAGAGAAACGAAATCTCACAATACTATATTGTACTTCTAATGAAATCTGAAATGAAATTATGCCACTGGACCTATTTTAACATTTTTTAACATACTTTAAAAAGAACGTGTTTTAAAAGAAACAGTGGATGTATCAAACCAGCATTACTTAATCTTGAATACAAAATGTTTCATTAAAGGTTTGTACTGATAGTCAACATCATCTTTGCTATTATCTTGAGTGTCTTCACTATTGATTTCCAAGGACATTTTAGTAATACTATTCTTGGAATTAATATACTTATTTTTTGACTTCAGGTGATCTCTTCAATTTTGGCAATTACTACAGTATGATCCTGAAACATATAAACAGACTATCTCTGTAGTAGCTCATTAAAGAAATCTTAATTGTGCTATTTTACTCTTCCTGTGTTTTTCCCACTTTGATTATGTCCACACACTTGGTAACCTCATTTCTGAATTGTTCTTGGCATTGTCAAAATGTAAATGGCTCATAATGTCCATCATCAGTGCCCACTTCATCAGGTTTTGGACAGGGAGAAGTTTGGCAGTCTTTTCCAATTACAGGATTAGAGTTTGCATCTCATTCTTCAAGCTGACCTTCATTTACAATGTTCTTTTGTTAGTTTTGATTCACTCATGGAGAATATGATTTCTCTGTTCTTTCAGTCTTCTGGGTTCCAGGAAGGGTGGGATTTATGGGAAAGTTGGCTCAACAACTGGTTGGTTGAAAGCTGCACTTTGAACCCAATAATATCCAGTATACCTACAGATAAATTTTCTACCCCTTTTGCCTGGCTTAGATTACATCTATCAAATTAGGTTATCTACTTCTGCTTTTTCCAGTTTTGAACAGGACAAAGCTTTTGCTGTTCTCAAGGGTTCGATATTTAGATGTTGGTGCTGGCAAATATTATGAGCATGTGCTTTTTTTAGTGATAGTTAACCTTTCAAAGACAACATAAAAACAACGCACTGAGAATTTCTAGTCTAATGTTTAACTGGTTTTCACCCAAACCAAACATATAACACAGAAGATCAATATACTTTTGAGTCAAGTTAGCTGAGGTCAGTGTACGCAAGAAATTGGGGAATAAAAATGATTTCATTACCAAAGAAACTCACTTATCTTATACATTTTTAACAAAGGGCCATTAGTAAAGATATGGATCAAATTTAATATCTTCTACACAAACTACTGTGAAAATTTTTACAGTCCATAAATTTACTTGGCGGTATTTAAAACATGTCAGGGTGTTGGTTTTTTTTTCAGTAAGAAAATAAGTGCAGACACATTTTTCCTCCTACAGATCTTCTGCTCAGCAAGATGAGTGTTTGATTGAAACATATTGTCTACTCTGTGCACATAATATAAGCTATGCAGAATCTTCTGGTCAGGATTTTGCCAAAAGGCTACTCAAAAGTACACTTTAACCACGTCTCTCAGCTTTATTATTTGAACGTGAAATACAGAGTTTTTGTCAGGTTCTGCTGAAGTAGGATCATTTTCTACTCGCCTCATATTTCTGCTTGAAGAGATTCAGTTATTGCAGTGGTTTGGTTTTGAACAGAAAGATTATCAAGTAGCTTAGTGGCGCAGAATGCAGATGCTGTCACCTCTTGGATGATAGCAGCCCTCAGATGTATTGTCTAAAATGCACCCACCCATTCCAACGTAGTTTTGTTGCCTTTCTCTAGAAGTCTTCTATAGCTTTGTTCTTGACTGTATGAGAAGCTGCCTGTCCATCTTTGTCCTCACCGTGAGCCAGTTGGCATGTCCAGAATGACTTTCCCTGGTCCTTCTTGTCTGCTATGATGACAGGTTTTCCTACAGCCAAGATCTTTGGCTGCGAAGATTTCCTGGTTGCTCTGACAAAGCGGTTATAGCCTTTTTACTAGGATGTGATACTTGGAGCGGTTTTTGTCCTCACACATTTACTTGAAAAAGATGGCAAAGTAGGATAGGATAGCTTTCCTTCTTTTCTCTCTTTTATTTAAAAAGAAGAAATATCTCTTTATTTGGATTGCACTATGAAAGGGGCCATGAAAATACCTAAGCTAAACTGGGGTCTGCATTAGCAATGAAAGGTGAGAGATAACTTGTGTGGATGTCACTTGGAAAGGGATTTCTACAATTACAACAAATTCTGCTCTCTGTCGCCACTTTCTCATGCACTAGCCAAGCCCTAGTTGGCATTGTGGTTTACTGTTTGGTTCTTTTTTTTTTGCTGTTTATTTTTAACAAACAGAAAAAGCAAATGCATACACTTGCAACTTTAGTTACACTCAAAATCTTTCCATTTGAGAAATGTTTCATGTCCAAAGTAATACCTGCAAGGTCTGGGGTGTTTGGAGGTGTTAGGAGGCAGATCTCCCATGTAGTCATTCTATGTATATAGGAATTACTTAAAGCAGACCATTGCTAGCAGATTGGTGACCTCAGTCTTCTGTTGCAGCTGCACCCTGAGTGTTACCCTGGAGCAGGCAATCATTCTGGCAAGGAGCCATGGGCTGCCACCTCGCTATATCATGCAAGCTACAGATGTCATGCGCAAGCAGGTAAAGTGCTCTCTGTGGGTAAGAGCTTTCTGTTCCATAGCAAGACTTGACCAAACATTTTAACCCCCATCTGACTGTTATGTTAATGTCTGTGTGAGTTTTTGTCGTTTGATGTTTGTTTTTGTTGTGTTTTGTTTTTTTTTGTTTTTGCTGTTGTTGTTTTTAAAATTATCTTCTTTTAATGTTGACAGAAAGTTTTGTTTTGTTTTGTTCATAGTGGGTCAGGTTCATCATTTTTACACGGTTACGATTTCACTTATTGGTTTTTGTACAGAAGCTGCTGCGGCATCATCTTACTTCAGAATACTCTAATGAGTATGAAAACATTTATTCTAATAACTATCACCCATAAAAATAGTTTAAGGTCATTAACAATAGTTAATAAGTACTGACTCATGAACTCACTGAAGGGGAAGCCCAGAAGGGAAGTGAGAAATAATATTGTGATTCTTAACTTTGTGGACAAGGTTCCTGAGGACACTGTGCTTGTTTCACACTGTGTATTTTGATCTTGTCATAATAAAATATTAGGATTTAAGGCTGCCGTGAATAGATGAACTCTCAGTGCAAATGTACGACAAGAAATTGATGTGTTAAAAGGGAGTATCAGTTGAAAATGGGAAATACTGCCTAACCTGTAATGGTACAACTTCTAGAATATCCTGTTATCAGATACGTGGTTTCAAAAGGATGTTTGGAGACTTGGAAGGACTTCAAAGAAGGAGTGTGAATATCCAGAGGTTGTTAGACAAGCCTTATGAAGTGAAGATTAAAGAACTCAACCTATTCAATTGATCAAAGAGAGGCTGAGTGGAGGCTTAATCACTATTGTGCATATGGAACATATGTCCCAGCCTGTGCTGACTTTCAAGCTCATGACAAAGGCATAAACAAGAAACAGGATGCAAAATTCCAAGACGAACAAATTCAGCCTTGAAGTAGGGGGCAAAAAAAAAGGTAGTAAGGTTAATCACAGATAAGACAAGATTCATTATTTCTGACTTTTAATTTACATCTACTTTACTATTTTTATAAGTTCTACTACTTATTCTGTGCAGAAATCACAGTTTAATTATAAAGATGACTAAGTGACTGTACTATATTTCTAGGTCAATATACGGAGAAGTACATGTATTCGAGGTCAAACCTTTGGGCTATTAAAGCAGTCATGTAGATATTGTCAAGCCATAGATTTTGGTCAGTGATATGTAAGTTAGGCAGCCTAACATGGATGCATCTGAATAATTAGCATCATTCCTTTTCGTATCTGATTTTCACTTTAGTCAGTGCATAAATTAAGTTTCTGTAGTGAATAAATACCCTCAGGGTTCTTCAATCACGTCATGAAGGTCTGCTTAGAATTACAGCTTCAACTTGATATGAAAAGTAAGCTCCTTCTGTAAAAGGATAAACTTGCATTTTGTACATTGATGTGTTTGCTCCCAAAGTTCTAGACAAAAGGCAGATTAAGGTATTTAACAATAAGAAAGCCTGGACATTGAGTTCTGCATATATGCCGGCTTTCATTCTGTCAGACAGCACATTTTCATGCACAGTTCTAGGAAGTTTTCAAAAATGCTGATTCATTTCTAGGTCTTCTGCAGTTCATTAAATGAAAATGGAAGACAAAACGTAAGTAACTTGCTAATGGACCTGCGCAGCTATAACTGTACTGAGACTTGCTCAGAATGAGATGTAGGAAAAAGCCTGCTGTGGGCCTACCTCCTCTGTAGTAAAACAGCAGGTGATCAATAGCTGTTAAAGATACCAGTATTTCAGTGCCACCCACAGACACTGTAAAAGTCTGCTAGTATACCAAGCCAGACTTTGTTCACACATTCTCCCTCTTGTGAGGAACCACTATGGCATTTAATAGAGTAGTAATCTTTTGTTGTAAATTTAAATCAGTCCTGAAGTTCTCTTGTAGATATATAACCCTCCATTAAATTCTGAATGTTCTGGATTAATTCCAGAAACATTCTATAGTGTTTTCTAGAAATACTTTTTTCTGGATTTAACGCTTAAAGCATCTGTAGGATTTAACTGTCAGGAGCATAATGCAGGTCATAAAACTTGAAGGGGAATAAAAAAGCATGTTGGGATTTGTTACAGAGCGCTTGGGTAGGGACAATACACGTATCTTTTCCCTGCCTTGATACTTATGTATGCGTTAAAGACCTTTATTTGAGAATAACAAAGGTTTTTCATACATACACTCTCAATGTTGGGGTGAACAAGGAGAGATTAACTAGAAGGAATAGTAAATGAAAGGACATTTATTCTGTCTGTTATTCTGGAAGAGCCGGAAATGTTAGCTCCTGGCAGCATCAGCTTTCCACACAGGCATATTCTCTGTTGTAGAAGGCGATGTTTTTTCCAGTTTGGGGCAGCAGTACTGGGTAACTGAAGGCAGTTGAATGGATGATCTCAGGATGTTTTTCTTTTAAATTAAATGAAGTCATTATCAAGACTCATAAGTAGCAAAAAATGTTGGAACAATTTTCAAAGTAATTGCTCTTGTCAGTTGTAATCAGGTATTCACAAGCACCTGTTCTGCAAGAACTAAAGAAATAGACCAACTTTCTTAAGTTGGTGTGGACTTGGGTCTGTGGGATGGTTTTAGTTAAGTGGCTCCTGTTTTTCATTTGCTAATCCAGTCTAGATTGATGTTAGAAATAATTTTTTTGTCAAAACATCAAAACCATCTTTTAATGCATATTCACATAAACACATATACCTACAAAATATGGCCTAAAGCTCGCTGACAGAATTGCATCTTCAGGATGCACCAAAAAGAGGTGGAAATGCAGGAGGGCACAGGGCTACAAGAAGAAAGATAACTAAGGAGCTGATGAACAGAAAAGGCAAAGAGAGAATTTCTGTTGTCTTTTAAGCGATTAATCATTTTTTCATGCCTTTCCAGAAGTATAATAATAGTAGCACATTTTGAATGTTCTCCTAAGAATGATGCTGATTTACAGCTCTTTGAGTGGGCCATAAAGAGAATCTATTTTCTTTATGTGACTAGATTTTGCCATCCTTAAATTAATGTGAAGCTTGAAAATAAACCTATCGTTGTTCCTCATGGCAGTAAGAATACTAGTTCTTATAAAAGGGCCCAGACTGATGGTGAAATTTCCTTGGAGCTAACAGCATCTTTCATGTGTGCACTGGCAGTCCTGGTTCACAGAGAAAAGTATTCTGGAGCCACAAAATCGAGCTATCTGTTACACATACATGAGACAAACAATGTCAGTATTTACATTATTGTAGGTATTCGAATAATACTGAAAGAGTATAAATGAGTATATCATTTTTTGGAAAAAAAAAAGATATAATGGTGCTCAGTGGATACAAAGAGATGGCATGTGGCAGGTTGATAGTAGCTCTTGTGGGCTTTTCTTCAAAAGAATTAAGAATCTGGTGGTTGTAAGGTCTGATTTGTTCTCCTGCCAAACTATAAATTACACTTTTGTTTAAAGCTACTCTTCTTTTTAAATCAATGGATTTTATTTATTATGTGAGCAACATACTAAAATTAATTTGTATAGTGAGTGATGCAAGTAAAAATAGTCTGTTTTAGTTCTCAGAGGTACTCACAGCACCATAGTTCAGGATTTATTTGCGATTAATTTTGATAGTTTTCCCATGTATATGTATATTCTATCTCTCAGTTACATTAATAATATACCAATCTCAGCCACTGACAGTCCGTCATGGTATTATAGTGATAAAATTTTACAGAGTGACACTGAGAAAACGCGATGAGGATCTGAACTCAACATATCCAACCTTTTAACCAACACTGGATCAGTTATTCTTAGATAACTCAGAACAGACACTTTTCTTATCTGTTCTTAAAACTCCCTTGATGGACATTCCTATATGGTGCTTCCCAAGAAATCTGCTCCAGAGTTTTCTTATCCTTTCCATTGAAATATTTTACTTAGTGCTTCGTTTGCTCCTTCTTGTCAAATGTAAATCAGTGTACACAACTACTCGATAATGCACAGAGAGGAAAAAAATCTAAACCCTGAATTCACACTCAAAATAACTAACTGTGAGCCAGCCTTTACATCTCCTGATCAAGGCCTCAGGATAGAAACCATCAGCTCTGTTCTCAGTAGCTATCAATAAAGCTAGGCAGAAGTTAAAGTGGTATAGGCAAGGATAGACAACAAAGCAAAATTTAGAATCATGTTGTAATAACTCTTCATTCTGAACTGTATGATCACAGAATCTAATCCTTTCCATAAGGATATACCATAATGGGACCGGTTCAGAGAGAGAGAGAAAAAAAATGATCAAAGATAGGGAATAATTTGTAGATAGGACAGAAAGGCAGACAAAATAATCCAGGATTGTTCACCTTCATGAGGAAAAGAGGGTATGGCAAAGGTCTAAAAGATATGTGGCATCTATATGATGGATGGGGGCTGACCGTTGTCTCCTCCAGTAGTGGACTACAGGTGTCACATGAAACCAGCAGGTTCAAAACAAATGAACATAATAAGCTGACGTTGTATGTAAGATGTGGATTTACTTCCACAAGGATGTTATAGATGCAAAGTAATTCATGGATTCAAGATGAGACGGGAAAGAAAAGCTGAGAATCACTGAAAATGATTAAATACATGCTTTCTGCTGAACAGACAATGTTTCAAGTGACTGGTGATTGAATTCTGGGGGAGTTTCTAGGAAAAGCCATAGGTTTGCCTTCTCTGTAGTCACATGCCCCTTGCATCTGTTGGAGAGGAGCTTACTGAGCTAGGTATAAAGCTAGTAAAGTTACTTCTGTATTCTGACTACAGAATTTCTATTTTCTCCATCTTTGCCACTATTTTTTCCAAATAGAAATGTAAAGAGACAGTATTTTCTGCGGCACGTTGATTTACATAAATGCCGAGAACCTACCTGTTGTGTAACCAGGCAGCCTCTTTCAGGTTTTGTTTGATCCCATATAAGTAAGTGAATAGCATCTCAGTTACCTGGTTAATAGATTTTAGTCGAGTACAAGGTTTAGCGTTTCTCTATTAGTACTTCATTGAATCAGTGATTGTGACACATTTCTACATCATGTACAGGTACCAGTGCAGAACTGTTTTGGATGCAAATTATCTGTTTCACACTTTTTAAAAAAATATTTCTTTAAGTTGAGAATTAATGTTATGAATTAACGTACTTCTTGCGTCCAAAGAGGAGAGTTGTGCTGGGACATCGGCCGTATGTATTCATTAATTATAATCAATTGTTTTGTTCACCTAGAAAGCCCAGAAAACTTTCCATGTGAACTACAATTAACGAAGCAATTTTTTTTCTTTTTTCTTTTACAGGGTGCAAGAGTACAAAATACAGCCAAGAACTTAGGAGTGAGGGATCGAACGCCACAGTCTGTTCCACGGTAACTGATTGCTTGTATCCTAGATCGTGATTTGTCTACTTTGTGCCAAATTCTGCCCCAGTAACTCAAAAGCTAACAATACACATTGACTGCACTGTGTACTAAACTGTAAGACTTAGTTTTTAATGTGCACAGAGTCAATGACATTCTTAGTTATACCATTTTAATTAAAGTAATTAGTTGCAGAAGTTCAGGCTATGTGGCATTTTGAAACCTGCACATTCTATTCTTGAAAAATGAAATATAGTTCATGTTAGTTTTGAAAGCACTGGGGTAAGTCCTTCATCACTTGCGATCTTTAGAGGTTTGGGGGAAATATTCAAACTAAATCCATTAACCTATTTTAATGAAATACTGTACTACAATAGCTCAGAAAAATTGTACTCGTTACTTTTAGAGATGATGTAGTCTCTCTTTGTCTCTTTCTGAAACGTCCATTAGCAAGAAAAATGTGAGTGTTCTATACTTATTGAGCTCTCTAATGCTGTGATGGATTGCAGGTACCTGAGATGTTTCATAACAAGCATGGTATTTACAAATGAAATTAACAAAACATTTTGAATTCTATCTTAGTGGTTTTATTAAGATCCAGTTAAACCTACTTCTTTCTACCAATTCAAAACTTTTTGTTACCGTTAATCAAAACACATTTTGAATGAACTGAGCAGATATAGGGAATACATAACAGACTCACTGTGGTGTTAAAATTGAAGTAAGGAGAGAAGGAATTAATAATATCTGTTAGAGATAACCATGTGAATGAGCGTATATACTATCCAGAGCCTCAAAGAAAGACTTCTGACAGAATATTGGCCAGTAGTACTCAAGAAATTTGTCTTCCTATGCAATTTGTTTCCTTTTCTCAGACGTCCCAGTTTCTTTCAGTAGGGAATCAGACTACTGCACATGATCTGTTTGTAACAAGTAACTGCACATTGTGCAAACAAGTGCTGAATCTGATTCTGGAAAGGGAGTGCATCTGGAGTGTGCAAGGTATGAGTGAATCTGCACAGCAGCATTTTTTGGGGATATACATGCGTCTTGCTTGCTCTGTGAAGGATACAGTAGATGGATTCCTTCAACTTCCTCTACCACTTATGGCAGTGAGACAGAACTGGCAACTGAGTGGCTCAGTAGGCTTCTAGAAGATATTTATTTGCATTTTAGCTGCTTTCGGAGAAGTTTGAGCCTCAAGTGTAGAACATTTGACAGAAGTCTAATTCTAATATAAACCCTGAGAATTCAAGATCTACCTATTTGTTTACAGATGTCTTCTAAATAGGACTAATTTATGTTTTATCCCTCAAAGAGGATAAATGATCCATGTTGAGAAAATGAAACCATGTAATGGCAGTACAGGTTATTTTGGGCTTCAGCGACTGTAATTAGCTAGGGCTAGAAAAAAAAAAAATAATAATACAATGGCTTCCTCAAACAGAAGCAGTACTCTGCTTCCTCGCCAACTAAAGAAGGTGGACCAAGCCAACCAGTCACACTGGCACCCAAAACTTTGACAGTGACCATCAGTATCAGTAAGTACCAAGAACACTGCTAATGTTTGGCTGAGCCAGCAAATAGTCTTAGCAGCAGTACCACCACTTTTTGTCATTTATACCATTAAAAAAGTTCAAAAACAGTTTCATCCATCAAGAATAATGCTGAAAAAGAGCATCTGCAAGAATGCATCTTCCAAAGACAGAGTTCTCCATCAAAATCTACAGGCACGTAAATTAAATAAGATACAACAAAAGTACTGATTCAAGAGCAAACTCACCAGCAATTAAGTCACTGACTTTACCAGAGCACGAGGACATCTCTTCTCATAGTAGTGATTAACTTAGAGGCAATCTGGGATCAAACCTGCCTGACCAGCTGTCTTGTATTAGGAAAACCTGAGGTATAAAATAATATGCAGTAAAAGTTGCTTAGAGTCTTTTGAGCAGTATGAATTTGGCCTAGAACGCAGAACAGAACAGGTACATCCAACACACTGGCAAGTAAGCGGCAACAGTGATGTCACAGGAATATCTCACTGGCCTTGTGATTTTGTGCATTTGGTATACTATTAGAAAGCAGATGTGTACTGTTAGAGAGAATTCACATATATCAGATAAGTCGTCAGCATAAGTGATACCCTTGATGCTGTGGTTTTCAGTTCTTTGATACTCCGGCAAAAGGCTGGCCATTAAAGTCCACTCCATTTAAGGGCTCTTGACAGTGTTCTCAGTTTTCTGCTGTTGCCACTGTTTCGTCATTTCTCAGCCGATCTGTTTGTACCAACTCAGATGTTTTCTCTGTATGTACTGACTCAGAACAGCCTATTTCTCATCTATACTATCTTAGGGATTTATGCAACCTCATTGCCAGTTTGCCTTAGAATTCCTCTACATCACCTGCTCTGAAGATAAATAACCTTAAGAATGACCATTTTAACCTGAAGAATGCACAGACCTTTTGCGCTGAGCTTTTCTGCACGTTTTTCCATAGAAATTGGATTTTGCTAAGACTTCACCAAGAACTAACCCTGCTGCAATTACTGACTTAGATGAGATTCTGACAGTCATTCCACCTCTCTTGTTAGCTTTGAGTTTTACTCCTTTATTACACCAGTAGATTCAAGTAACTCAAATAAACCTTGTTTCACCTATCTCTGCATACCTGTCTGTATAAAGATCAGGACATCTCATTCTCTCATTGGTATATAAATAGGTGGTATGTGTGTTTTGGATTACATACGGCTTCTATCAAATTTATTGGCATCTGCGCAAATGCTTATGTGACCTCAAATAACTGCAGTTCTGAGTCTACCAGATGAAAGTGTGGAACAACACAAAGATTCCTTGAAACACATTAGGGTGAAGATTTGAAAGCAGGTTTTTGTTTGCTCTTTGGCTTGAAGAACTGGTGCTTCTCGTTCTCACCATCCAAAAGCAATGCTGCCTGCTGATTACTTCCAGTGACACTTCAGTGAAAAATCATTTAGCCCACCACAGCTATGTGGTGTCAGTGTCCCATGCGTCTGAACTTGTATGGAAAGTGAAGCCAAGGAACAGCAGCTATCCTGCCCTGCTCTTGCATGATGCTTTATCTGACAGGATGTGCCCATATACTGTTGAGGCTTGCAGTACTCATGGGCAGCCATAAAGACAGTGCCTCCAATGACATCAGTGGCAAAGCATCGTGCTAAGAAGGCAGCAGCCCATAGATCTGGAATTGCTTCTGGAGTCTCAGAATCTCTGTAAAGAGTCCATCCCCGTTGACTTGTCTCCTGCACCTTAAGTATTTATAAAAATGGATGAGCTCCCCTCCCAGCCTTGTTTTCTCCATACGGAAGAGTCCCAGCCACGTGTTCAGAATTTTGTTTTCTGTCTTGATTTGTAGTATGATTTTGAAATTCCTGACTAGTTAGGATATGGTCACGTAAATGAACGTGATGTTTAAGAAGCAAATTTGCAAAAAATTTTTGGAAAACTCATGTACCGTGAGAATCATAAAGATCTGTAGTAGCAAAAACAGTGTATGATTCATTACCTTCTTGCATCCTGACCTGCCAAGCCTGTTGTTATTTACTCTGCTTTGGTATTTCAATGTCAAATACCCTTTGTGTTAAGTACTGATGCGCATGCTGTGCCGTTGTCTCTTCATTTTGTTTTGTAACAGTTTTTCTCCTCGCCACACCAAACTTGGTCTCTTTTCTTTGTTATTCCTTCAGTGCTATACTTTCCCCAAGGAAAATATGTAATCTGCACATGAGATCATGTCTATTGTCGTTTCTGTTTGCTGTTGTTTTAGTGGAGATACTCTATGCTTGTTATGCTTACAGAAAGAAATATCTCCCTTAATGAGCCTGAGGTCAGAATGACTGCCATTTATTTTCAGTATTCTTAACATAAGTTTAACTTTTCTAACACTCGTTAACACTTGCTAAAAAGTGTTAGCAAGTGCTAATAAGTCCATACAAACGGCATAATATAATTGTAGAAGTGAAGAGTTTGTGTTTACATATCGTGTCTGATCTGTTTGGGTTGTTGGATGTCAAGACCAAATGGCTTCAGTTTTATAGGAAGCTGTTACAGTGAGGTCAGATTCTAAGCCAATACACCAAAACTGAGGCAATTGGATTCACCAAGCAACCTTTCCAAAAGCATTCAGAGCAGCAGCTGGCAACTGGATTAGTGAAACTTGCTTTCTCCTGAGAGGGGTCTTTGATGCAGAAGTGTGAAAATTTGACTGAATGGAGGTGTCTTTATTAAATTGCTTAGAGATGTGTGTGTTTTAATAACAACATGGACAGTTTAAACATCATGCTCATAAATAAGGTTTTACTGGATTCATATCAATGTCAATAAACTGAATTCAGTACCAGTTGTTTTGCAGCACGAGACTTAGATTTAGTTTGTATTTAAATTTACCTATTTAAATAATGACTAAGCACTCGGAGTAATGATTGCTTTCTTGGTTTTTTTTTTTTGTTGGCAGATTATACAAGCTGTGCCAGCCACCACCACCAGTTGGAGAAGAATGAGGAAAACAATCAAATAATGGCTTTTCGGACACTGGAACTGTATGACAAAAGCTAACTGCACTATAGCAGTATGTGCCTGGGCCTTTGATAAATAAATAAATAATAAAAAAACAACACAAAACCTTTACTCAGGATAAAGAAAGAAATACCATATATATATATTCTCTATCGGCATTGAAAAATGACTTTCTAAAAGCATTTCTGGAATTTGTGCCCTCCAGCCTTATGCCAGTAGAACAGGAGTCTTCCTTGGGAATTTTACACTGGAATCAGGTTCATTTTGATGTGTTTTGTTCAACCACACAATAGGCATTGCCAGCTGATTGAAAACAAATGTCTTGTTCAGAGAGAACGGCTTCACTTGTACACTGCACAGGATGTGTTCTTGTGGAAGGAATGAAAGCCTAAATAAACTAGGCCTGGTAATGAGCATGCACCTCATATTTGGCCCTTTGCACTGATAATCCCTTTTTGTTTTTCCTGTCAGCATCATAACTTCTGAAAACAGTGACATCGGTGTTTCAAGGATATAACATAAATGAGATTGAAAGATTAGAAACTCATCTCAGAACTCATTAGAAACTCAGAGAACTCATCTCTGTGCCTAATGGCTACAGAGTGACTACTTCTATAAACGTCCCCATGTAATCACAGTAAACTCAGCCACATCCTCAGTAACTACCATACCCTTTTAGAAGGAATAGCTGTATGGCATATGAAGTGATGTTTTGCCCCTTTTTCATTGCCATTATAATTAGACTGAATCTCAGACTCTGTCTAGTGGATGCTTTACGTTATTTTGCCTCTGCATTTCAGTTCTTCAGAGCTGTGTATATTCTTGTACAGCATTAGACTAGTGAATCGGCAGTGTGACGATGAGGCGGTATTGTTATGTTTAACTGGAAATATCTGCGTTTTAAGTGGAAGCGTGGTTTGGGTTTTGATGTTTCGTGCACCATTTCCCTTGTTTTATCAGTATTGTTTTATATAGCATTTCAGTTATTACTTGTTGAGTGTTCATAATTGTGACAGATTTATTCTGAAGATTGTGCTGAGTATTTAGAGGGCCCAGGGAAAACAGATTTGGATTTGGCTGTTCTTTCAGCCGAAGTATTTTCAGAGAAAATGCCCCTAAATGAAGTTTTTGATTGTGAATATATTAAAGCAAAACGTATATTCTGAAATAGTTCTCCTTTTAGCAGTAGCTACACATTCTGTTAGAGCATACACTGATACAGTGCTTGAAGAAAATGTATTTTTTGTACAGCAGCTGCCTATAGTTACGCCGCAGTAATCACTTCTTGACCAAATTGTATCTAATTATTTATGAAATCTTCAAAAAATACATTAATCCATAATGAAGTAAGTGAGAATTCATAAGATGTACTCTTGCAAAGAGTGTTCTTTACACAGGATTTCTGGGGGACTTCTTACTTTTCTCCAAAGGAGGAATTAGGGCTCCTACCTTTTTTTCTTAATGTTTTTACACAGACTTTAACTTTGCTAAGAAAATAAATATTTTTATATATCCGCAGATAAATATGTCTGCACATATATTTTAGTTTCAATATGTGTATGAGTAGTCATATCCATTACTGGTCCAACCTTAAATGTAGGATGTTTTCTTTAAACTGTGATAAAATCATGCAATAACAAACACTTCAGTAACAATTTATCCTATGTGTTTTGAAGTCTGCTCTCCTTAGTACTGGTTGGAAGCAGTGGGACTTTAATCTTCTTGATTGAAAAGAAAGAATTACTTTTAGTAACTCACTCTTTTTTGTCTAGGACAACTTAACGCTTGTACATGAGTCATGATCTATAGAATTGTTATTCCAGTCAGAATCTCATACTTTCGGATGTGTTTTATTCAGCGAGGCAGTATTGGCTGGGGTAAACTTTGCTCCAGGCGAAAGTGCCCAAAATGCTTCTGCTTGCTCAGACACCAGAAGTATGCAGAAGCCATAACGTGCTCCTGCTTGGGATGGTGCCGCAGACCGTGCGATGGTGATGTGCTCTGAAGGAGGCTGTCAGTCCAGTCCATGCTGTGAGCTCAGATCTTGCGATGAGATCTGCCCACGTGCATATTTAGTATTTTTCATTATATTTTTTTGCTGTGAGGTGAGTCAGCTCTTAGCTGAATAGAGCTACTGGTTCTTGTAATAGGACAAATTGCACAACCTAGAAGACAATGTCTGCTGCACATTGTAATTGGTTGGATCCCTTTTTTTTAATCACATTGACACTGGTAGGAATGCAAATATGCCCAGACAGTCTCTTGTACAATATGGTAATTATCTGCTTTGTTTTGCACTTGAAAGCAGAGGGTAACAGACACTGGCAAATGCTCAGGGACAAACAGTTATGAGGCAGTCCCTGGACCAAATTCTGCAGCTATTGTTTCAGGAGTGTGCATCTGAAATCTTGGCCTCTCCTTTCTGTATCTAATTTTGGTCCCTTATTCCACTGTTTTTTTCTCCAGAGGGAGTTTTCAAAAACTTATTTGGCACTGTGAGCTTCATTGGTGACCTATACTGCAAATAACGTGCCTGTTTAGCAGAGCTGCTGGCTGACTTGAACCCTGGTTTCTTGGATGGAGAGGTAACATGTAGAGAGGGGAATTTCAGAGGAAATGAGGCACGTGTGCCATTGTCTGCCTATGGAATGTAGATGCCTAATTTCTCAAAATTTCTTCTAAAAAGTGATATTTTGCAGTGTTTCTAACTATTATTTTGGCCCTCTGATCTCAGAACACGCAGCTCACTGGCACACCTGGCTTCTACCAAGGTTGATGGACATACAGGGAGCTCATTCTTTAATTACAAATGTACATATGTTCACGACTAAAGCTGTTTCTCTTGTTTGGAAAGCATGGAATGTGTCTTTATTCCTTATGCAGTGTGCACTCGCAGAATAAAACATTTCAATTCTCCACACAGAATGTTTGCCCCCTCATAAATTTTTAGACATCCAGATGACAAGAAGAGATGACCAAGAATGATGATTTACAAGAACTATAACAACCAGAGCTTGTGAAATCTTCTACTGCAACAGATTATGCAGCCTATTTTTATGATAATGTGTTGCACTGGCTTAGGGAAAGCATTCTGTATGGAGTTTTTACTTTTTCATCCAAGACAAGTGTAATTCTTCTGGGAGGGAATTCAAGGATCTGTAGAGATGGTTACCAAATACTTACTGCTGTAATTCAGTGGTTGTCTCTAAGAGATTTAACAACTGGGAAAGGACTGTTAAGGGCCAAGTAACAGTTATCTTGCCATAGGTTCGTGCTTGGAGAAAATCTGCGTTTTAAGGTAGACCTGAAGATCTCTGTTTTTTTTTTTGTAAGCACTGCTGCTAAATAATAGAATGCTAAACAATCTTTATTCTGAGAAATAAGTACTGATTCAATCTTGTTTCCCAAATTACTTATTTCATAACGCCTGTTGTCCTCGCAGATTGTGAATGAGTGCAAAAAATGACAAATCTTTTTTTTATTAGGAGTCCATTTAAAAATAAATTCTCCTGCTTTCGGCTGAACCAACCATCTGATCGTATGACCACTAAGAAAGCTGCTGCCTTCAGTGTCTCTTTAGACAGCCTTCACGGGTTTAAGCAAATGCGTCGGGTTTTGAGGTTGTTTCATTGTTTGTTTGTTTTCAAGGCAGTCAGTAGTATCAGAACTGCCTTCCTACTCCTTTGGAGGAAAAACCATTACGTTTATGAGGATTTATAGTAATCATATTTCATTTATTAGAATACTCTAATGGGAAAAAAACAGTTTTTATTGATCTGCTTTTAGGAAGAGAGATTCTTAAGCAAATGGATTTTTTTTATTAATTGATTGTCAGATGTAGTATGAACGTATTTAAGACAATTGCTTGAATGTGAGTATGCACATCATGATTAAGCATGATGCTCAAGAAAGGAAAGTATCTTTCATTTATTTTCATTTACATTGTGAAATTGGTAACTTTAGCATGTATACTTCTCCATTCTTCTTACTTTACTTCATGGTTATGTCAGTCAGCATTGTACGCATACTTTGCACTGTTCTTCTTTAATGTTACGAAAACAGGAGAGTTTCCCAAGCTAATGCATCGCTTTGTGTATTTTATCTCTGTAATTGTTGGTAAATGCAGGTAATTCCTAATTGTACTCTAGCAGTACACTGGCATTGGTAAGTTAGGTGCACAGTATGTACCTGTCTCAGGATACATGGATTTTTCATCATTAGGTTTGAGTTAGAAGAAGATACTGAACTCTTATTTTTGTATGCTGACAATTGTGTTTTGTTGTTTATATATATATATATATACTGTATATATCATTAAGTTTTCCTGAAGAAAATCCATTATTAGGAACGTTTCCCTTTTTTTTTTTTTTTTTTTTCTGAAAGAATTGGATTTGTTTTCTTCTTGTGTTTGTGTAAATGAATATACAGCGTGCAAAGTCACACAGATGTTAACACTGGGGGGACATTTCAGATTGCCCGGAGGTCCATCAGGTGCTTGTTTCTTCTCCAGAAACCTCAGCTCTGTGCTAGAGTGGTTTAGAGTGCTTTGGAAGTAACTTCTGCTTCAGTTTAAACGTCTTATGGAGTGTTCAAAGTAGCTTGGAACTTTCATGGGAATATCTCCATCTTTTAGTGTGTTTCTGTCCTATTTGTACAATGTGTCAGATTTTGAAAACTAAGCAGCCTTATTAACTTTTTAACACCCTGTAAATAGTGTATGTATTCGCTTATAGTTGTGTTACACTTAAAAATATACCAACTTAACTTTTGCATTGAGTATTGCACAGTTTTTCAAATGAAGAATATATAGTTTGCCACATCTCAGTAAGCACAGGAGAGTATTACTGCTTTGATACATGTAAGTACATCCATACACAGAATCTCTCAGTGAGCTGATGTTTGAAAACACTCAAACTTAGCAGCTCTTGTGGGTAGTTGAGTTTATGGGAAGTAACTTTCAGAACTTAGTGTTGAGTATCCTTGAAACATGGACTTAAATTACTCTTTTCCATTTTTGTAAAGTGCCTATGTAGCATACTTTGAGTCTACTTCTGTATTGATTATGGGTTAAACTAATACTGTGTACTTTTAGATCTATGGTTTATTTTTTTAGTCTACATATTAAGGACTGGAATGGTAACAATGTATTACAAAATGTCAGATGGCAATAAAACCATTCATACTATGGCCACTGTTAATCTCTTTATTTGTAAGCAATTAAGAAGTGTTCTTGGGGTTGGTGGTCTTTAACACCTTTGGTGTGAGTGCTCTCAGAGTTCTGTTGCAGGAGAACAGAACTCCAACTTCTAGAAATGGGAACTGAGGTCCAGTCTAAATTCATTGCTGGCCACTGAAGTACATCTTTATAACCGAATGAAGTGAAGCCTTCATGAGCAGTAGTCCCTGGATTTTGGCACTGTATTTTGTGAAGGCTGGAAGAAGGGAGACGGGCATGAAAAATGCTTTTCTGTGCCAGTGGTTCTATTACTTGCCTCACTAAGATCCAAAGCAGCCACAGTTTCTAGGATGCACGTGTGGTGTGGTTTAACTTTTACAGGAGCTTTCTCAGATATTGTTTGATTTTTTTTTTTACTTGTTCATTTCTGTATACACATTATTAAATGGTTTTTGAAACCTGTGTTATGAGGAGCCTTGTCTCAAGTCCCATCTGCTGTTTTTGCCTGGACTTTCTGGATGGACCTCACACCTGATTCCGTGTTTTGCTTTGATGGGCCAGGGCTGTTGGCAGAGCCCATCATCACCCTGGCCCTGCCAGGGAGGCCATCAGACTGTGGTCAGCCCCAGCTTCTGGCTACTTCTACCTTGGTGAGCAGATCCACTCCTGGTGCTCCCTGAGAATGTTGACCACTGGTACAGGCTCTGCCATGCTTAGCATACAGCAGTGGATTATGAGATTAGAGTGCTCTTGGGGAAAAAAACCGGTCCTGTTCCAGTTATAAGACAGGTGGGAGACCTCTTCCATTGATTTTAATCTTGGGCCTAAGAGTAGTGTACAGAAATGCTCTACAGCCCTAATTTGGTGAAAAGACTTGAAAATAGTCTCTACAACCTGACAGGAAAGGAAAGAAAAGTGAAAGAATGCAAGATAGGATGCGTGCTGAGCAATGCCAACACAGGAATGAAGCGTCCTGAACATTTTACTTCAGTCCTTTTTCAAGTATTAGGAAATTCAATTTACTATCATGACTTAGAGCCACAACTTTTTGTGAAGGAAGATCTGCCTTTTAGCTAGTCATCTTTTGTTCTTGTTCTTTACATTTCTTTAGGGATTTTTCCTTACGTACCAGACTTTTTGATATTCTGGGTAAATAATTGGTGTCTTTCCTTGTGAAACGTAACTGCCTCTAAAAGTAGGTGGAATTGGTGCTGTATATATTCTGGGACTGTAATCAAATATAAGGAACGCCAAGCGGATTTGATTCTGCTCTCATTTAAATGAATAACCGAATTTTCATTGACTATGGGGAATGAATCTATAATACTTGGACTATTATGCCAGAACCTGACTATCTTGAATGCTTGTCAACGTGCTTGGATCACCTAATTAATGAAACTATTCATGTCTCAAGGCAGAAAGCTTGACTGGAAATGAGAAGCAGACCATGTGTAATCAATGGGGTTTTGTCATCAACCAGACATTCAGTAGGTCTAATCAAACTAATACAGGGCATGATTACAGGCAAATGAACATCAGTATTGCATTAACTGAAGTCAGTGCATCATCGCAATGGTTAATGACAGTATCACCCAGACTGAGAGAGAAATTATGTCTGATCTTGATCAGTGCTGCTTCATTGTATTGGATATAATACATTTCAGAATACACTGAGGACAGCTGAATTCAATTTCAAGACAAACTGAAGACTGAATGAATGTTTGAGATGCTGTCCTCAAATATGTAAAGGTTTTATACATTAAGAAATAGTGTAGGTGTTTGGAGTTTTGTCAGCACACCCTGGCAAACTGGTAGCTTGGGAAACGCAGAATAACTGTGCCAGTTTTAAAGGACATTTGTGGGTCTGATGCAGATAGAACAGACAGTGGGGTTTTTATTTCTGCACTACCTCCTGTGACTTTGAGAAAAGTATTAATATTTGAAACTGCAGTATGGGACTAAACTACATTGTGTGGATGCTCATCACACAACAGTCATGGGGAGAAAGGAAAACATCTTTTAGCTTTGAGCCTTATCTTTAAAGAAGCACAAATTCCATATCTAGTCATAGCTCCTACTTTCATTTCTAACATGGGGAATAATCAGTGTCTCTACCGTTGTCAGTAAAAAAAAATGTGTTAATGAGGAGTCCAAGACTTTTTCCTTTCTTTGCATTTTCTCTCATTTACCTTGGTTTTTTTTTTTTTCCTTTCATTTGTTCGTGTGAAGTATCTTTCAGAGGGGCAGTAGAAGTTAAGGTTCCAGTCAAATCCATATTTTGGGCATGCTCTGCTTTTAGAAGTTCTGGAAAGCCACCAGGGTTCATGTGGAGCTTCACGTGGGGGCCTGACCTGGTGAGCAGTCAGGTACAGGACCCTGAAGATGCAGGAATGACCACGTGCTTTTCACAAAAATTGTAGTAAGAAACGCGCTCTGTTTCTATTGGAATTTAGCTATGATTGAAATAAGCTTATATTAAAGAGTTGGCTGGTATAATGGAAGTAGAATATTATCCTTATCAATAGCCATTGTATCTCTACTCCCTCGAAAAATAGGGAACAGACCTCATGTCCTCATGTACCAGTTAGAATAAAAGTGGAGCAACTGCTTATATCACACACTAGGATGGTAATAAAGTCTTTAATGAGGAGAGCAGAAAAAAAGCAGAAATCCCAAGTTTTTCCTAAGGAATCCTTAATATTTAAATTTGCTTTAGGCCACATTAGATCAAAAGAATGAGATTTATCCCTGATGATAATCAAAGTTTCGATAAAGTCCAGAATAGTTTCAACAAAGAAGTAGAAAATTTTATCTAAGTGAGGAACTCATTCTGCTGTCCTTCCACTCTCCGTTTCCCTAACGCCATTAATCACTGTGAATGTACCTCGCAGCAGACTCAGTGGGGAGGCCAAAGAATAAAACAGCATGGAAAATGGACTCTGCTTGTGTTCAAAGGGAAGAAAATCACAGATGTCAAAGGCCTTTCAAATGCGCCAAGCCACAACCACGTTGCGTTTCATGCCGCATTGGTCTGATGTATTTCACTGAGCGGGGCTGTTGGTGCAGGAACGTACATCCTGCCAGATCAATTCAAAGCTGTGATACGTGGAGGCAGGTCTGCTCTGAATGAGACGGGATGAAATGGAAGAAATGTTCTTTCCCTTTTGGTGAAATTTGGTGTTGGGATCACATGTAGGGCTATTTAAATATGCTGCATTGGGAAGTAAGACTTTCTGTCAAGCTGGATCTAAACAGTCAGTCTACTGAAAAATATTCTACTGTCTGCAGCCTTAAGCAATAGTGTGTAGTGTTTTGGCTTCTGGCAGCAGCGGGATGATATGGGAAGACAGATCAGAGATGATGCAAACGTTCCTCTGGTTGTACCTGTTAGCCCAGTGTCTTGTATGTGGCTTCAACAGGAGACGCAGGGAAGTGTTCCTCTCCTAGAGCACAGCCAGGCCTTGGGGTGGCTGTGGGGCAACTGCCTTCAACTGTTTTCAGGCAGTGATGTCTGATGTTTGGACTAAAATCTTGGGCTTTCCAGGCCAGAAACTCTGGGAAGAGTTTCAGCAGGTGGCCCAGCCTTGCATGTGTTTGATGTCAAAAACGTACACACCTGGGATCAGGCATGCTTTGTGTTCAGATCCTACAGGGATTTAGAAGAGAGTGAGGCACAAAGGTATTTGTCTGTCTCTTCTAGCACACTCACAACACTGCTACAGTCATTTAAAGGCAAACTCACGAGCCATTTGGAGTATGTAACTGGATGATTAAGATCAGAGGAATTAATCCAACTTAAATTCCAATGTGCAAACGGGTTTCTGTTTGTTTAGTTACTGTTGGCAAGAAATGCTGAGTGTCCAGGTATCTCAATCACTTCTGAGCAAAGAACTGATGCTCCTATTCCCTTTGCCAACTCTCATAATTTTACAACATCCAAGTACTTCTGACACAGCAAGAAAGCCCGAAATTTCTTTTAGGGGACACTTGCGAAAACACATCTTAGTAATTGGTGTCACCTAAGGATGAGAGACATCTGGAGACCTAATCACGAAGACAACTACTTGTTAAGTTTTCTAAATCCTAGTCCAAATCATTCCCGTGGCAGTTAGGCATCAAAATGCTTTTGGAAGCCCCAGCAGACTATCTATGCCATTTTTTAATGAAGTAGCGTTAAGAATCTCTTCTAGATGCATGTAAAATATAAGGTGAAGATGTAAGAGACCGAGAAGCAAAAGGGTTAAAGTCCCCAACACTTGGTAGAAGACTACTGTGGAGGTCTCTTTTTAATGAGATATGGAGCCTTGTGAAGGTGAGGTATTCCTCCCGACTGATTCCCTTATCTTGTGAAGTCTATGCAGACCTGCTGAATTACAGCAGGTAAATTTAGTGGAGGAGGGAGCGATCTCATAAACCATGCCTGCGCACCAAGGAGAGTCATCTAGTGGACATTTTGGTAGGGGGAGAATGTGACTCCCTGAAGTCCTGCTGACCCAGTGACCCGTTTCCAGAATATTCTAAATCTCGCGCTGTGCTTGGGCAGGGAGAGGGCCATACCTCAATCACAGTGTTTGAAGGGGGACCACTCAAGACCTCAGACTCATTTCTGGAGTGTTCTAAAGGGAGCAAGCTTCTCCTTTCAGGGGGGCCATGAGCACATAAAAGGCAAAGGACTGCCAGTTTGGGTGTGCGCCCACCAGCAGAGGAACAACCCTGATCTATCTTGACATCACTGGATCCAAGGGTGGTGACTCTCTTTTCTATCTTTATCTTTCTCTCTTTCTTTTGAAGTTACATTAGAACATAACACAAGGCGTATCATCACAGCCTATCACTAACAGGGCATTTCTTATTACGTGGCACCAATGATCAAGTTCACCAGGCAAATTTGAAGCTATTCCTTATTTGAATAAAAGTGTTAACTGATCATTTGGTGTTGTTTCACCTTAATTTACCCAAGGGGGATCTCGAACCTTGTGACCACTGAACATTACCCAAGGGTAGTCTGAAGATAATTTTCAGTGTGATAAACTGTAAACAGAAGTGAAATATAAATTCCTATAAACAAACCTGATCTTTCATTTCTGATTTTCCAGTCATACTCACACGATGTTCCAGTATTTAATATCACCAAAGCAAGAACCTTTCACTTGCAGTTCACTTCACCATTTGTCTAATTTGGCTCAAGTCACTGCTGTAGTGACCTTTCCCTCTAACTGGCGGTTCCAGTGTATGGCAAGTTACATTTACATCCTTGCTGGTAAAATGATCAGTTATTCAGAAATCCTGGCTTTTATTCAGAGCTTCTTCTTTAATCTTCTTTCCAAATGTCCTTGAACATACAAATGTGTCAGCTCACCACCTCATGGCAGGCTCTCAGCTGGCTCCTACCTACTGCTAACCTTATGATTCCGGTTGTCTGTGTCCCACCATTGGCTCCCAGGTATCTCAACTATCCAAAGATTTTAATATAATTGTGCACAATCTGGAAGATCAGGACTCGAATAAATCAGTATTTCTGCTGAAGTTGTAGGCATGAATAATCCCTAGCAAGTATCCCCTAATGATACTGACAGGCACCATAGTATCTTCAAGAATTGCTATACAGTCATCTTATCTGTGCCATTGTTCAGTCCTCTAGGTATTAATTATTCTGAGACTCATGTGGAAATGCTATATATAGCTGTCCTGTCCTGCTGTGGGATTGTAACTATGTTAGGGAAGAAGGACAGTTTGTGACCATGGCAAGAAACTAAGAAGTCTAGGATCTATTTGCAATCACGTCCAAGCAATTCAGTATTTACCTTAATGAATGGAATCATTCCTGGCGAGGTGGCATAGCCAGCCAGTGGCCAGGCTGTCCACCACCGCTGCACCGACTGATGTGACCAGCGGTAAAGCACTGCATACAGTTACCTGGGAGTGGAAGATCCTCAACCTCTGGACTGTCTGGAGAATAGGATACCTTTTCAGAAGCATCAACTGAGTAAGCTGGGTGCATTGAATTAATTAGTTCTTCTAACAGAAGCTTCAATGAAGAGCTGAGCCCTATTTCAACACATTACTATAAATTATTCCTATAATATGGGTTTACATGGACCAGACAAGCCAAGACAGGTCCTTGTCAATACTGTTCAGGCTAACTACTAGGATGGTATTTATTCTAAAGCTATCAAAAGAGATGCTATGCAATTTGCTGAATCTATAATTCTGCTGGACGTAATCAGCTCTGCTTTGTCCTAAACATTTTCACAAATGGGTTATCTGCAACAAAACATGCTCAGTGATATTTCTGTATTCTGCCTACAACAGAGAAAACAAGTGGAATTTTACATCAGAGTATTCATTATTTAGTGCGTCCTCATTCTCTGGGCATACTAGAATGCCTTGAATTTGCCTAAACTGATGAGGGAGAAAAGAGCAGCTGAGGGGGACAGGGAACTAAGTAAGCTGATAAGGTGAGTAAGCTCTATACACAGAGGCAATGCTTATAACTCAGTAACATGACTGGTAAAATCTCTTTTTGGCCTCAGATGGATTTGGAGGAGCCTTCATTTGACTCAGAAGATGCAGAGAAAGCTCTTACATTTTGAAAGGTGAAACTAAAAGAATTATCAGAGTGGCAGTATAAAATTATCCAAAGTTGTGTTTTCACAGCAGGTGGGTCTGGATGACAGAAAAGAAGAGAGGACAGTGTATGTTCAGGAAAAACAGAGACTGTGATGTACAACATATGATACCGTTACATGGTGGAAAAAGAATTATAGAAGAATTGGAGCAACTGATTTGACTTTCATATATCCTTAGATTTTTATATAAATATTTTTTTTTCTCTTCGTGAAATTTGGTCAAATGATGATACAACTTTGTAGTTTTTTTATGACTTGGGCTGAGTAAGTTGTGTAACTTGCAATTTTGTAATTCTGCAAAGAAGGACATTGAGATGATGACTATATTGCTTAGAAGCTGTATTAATTAGATGTAATTGCTGAAGTGTTGCTTATACTGTTGCTTATACTGAAGGGCTTTCTGGGAGCAAGCTTTCCCATAAAATAATAGGAAAAGAAAACGTGTTTCAGAATATCTACCTTTTTTTTTTTGTTGCTGCTGGAGAATGTTATTAAGAGCCCTTAAGAATGTTCAATGTGCAGAAGCATTTTGCAGGCTCAGCAGCCAAGCCGATGGTAGTTCACATTTAGATTTGACTGAGCCCTAAAGTGCATGATTGCTTTAATTTGCTTGGAAAAATAGGTCTCTGGGATGTGTACCTGACAAAAAAATCTTTCTCCTTTTCAGTCATTTAGAGAGCTCTAGATGCTACTGTGTGTGTATAGAAGCTGAAATAGAAGCGTGTAGAGAAGTGAAATTGGAAAAATTGTTTCATTTTGCATCTCAAAGCGAGGTTATTCAGGATAGAAATCAGTAAAAGGACAATATTGCCAACAAGCATTTGCTTCTATAACACAACGGAATACAAATTGGGAAAGCTTAGAGGAAAACTTGTTAATACACAGTTACCTTAGTTGTGTACAGAATTTCTAAAATGAATTAAAAAAAAAATATCCAGAGAATTTGATGTTCTTAGGGCCGTTTTCTTTTGTTCCTCCCGAAATTTCCTTGGTGTGACTGTCTGGTACCCAAAAATTCATCCATTAATTTTAAACCATTCTTCAGAATTTACAATGGGAGAAGTATGCTATAAGAACATAGAAACAACACAAAGAAACAACGTATTTGTAAACCTTCAACATCACAAAACGTAACAAAAGAACGTTCCTCCAACATTTAAGTAAAAAAAATCCATATGGTTCAACTGCAATAAGCAGAAGAAAACCAAGCACCATAGAAATGCTGTGTACTGAGTGAAACTTTCATTCCAGGAACAAGGGGACTCTGCTTTCCTGAAACGTTTCCTTTCATTTTATTCCTACTGAAACTGTTGCAACACCAAATGGATTTATCTCCCGTGGAAAAATTAAATCATGATTTTTTTTTTTAAAGATAAATAATACATTAAGAATCTCCTGAGTATAGAAGGTCTATTAACTACTGAAAAATTTGATTTACTAAGTAACTGGGATTCTCAGACACGCTGGCTCTTATAGATTCTACCTTCTGAAGAAAGTGTCAGAACTCAAACCTCTTAAAAAAAGCTGAAATTAAAAAGAATAAGTAGGGAACATCTACTTTTTATCCCTTTTTTTTTTCTTTCTTTTCATTTCAGTGGTTGAAAAAGGAAGTAATTTCAAGGGAAGCAACTGAGCTGTCATCTCCTCTGTGGAGCAGTTTGGAGGGAACCATGTTCAAGTGGCACCAGCTCAAGTTTCTTGCTACCTATCTCAGAAACAACTCAGGTCTGGCATTTTATAAGCTGTGAAAGGATCGAAAAATCTTGTCGACTTGTCAGTTGAGAAGACCTGCTAAGCGGCTGCATAAAGCTGCAAGCTGGAAACTGCTTCAGTTGCTCCAGTTTTAAGACTCCATTCGGGAGAGTCTTCTAGAGCTAAACATCGGTTAATGAAAACTAGAGCTCTGCTTATCACAGCTGAGAAAGGCATGTGCGCATGATTAAGACTGGTCTTACTGTCTTTGGAAAGAAAAAAGAAAACAGTTCATTTGGAGCTTCAATAGACTAGAAATTTGCTGGTCTAGTGGTTCCAAGATATAAATGCCATCCTTCTGCTGGTCTTCCTCTTGTGCTGTTTGCAGTGTAAATGTTAACAAAGATATCTGGCTGCATTAAAACAGTACAGAAAGGGTAGGCAGTTTCAGACAAGGCTAGGTGCGTTTGCTTCTGTCACTAATGCCTCAAGCAAAGGCTTTTTTTTTGCCAGACAGGAGGTAGAACTTCCTTTGATACTCCTGTATTTTATTAAATTTGTGACATTATGAAGAAGAAAGAAGATGCTTTGCTTTGTTTTGGATTTTGTTTTTTTTTTTTGTTTTCAAATACCTCAGCATTTTCATCTTTGCCTGACTTCATGTAACAGTTAAACGATGGGAGTCTTCAGAGAAGGCTTTGAAAACCTATACTTTTAGGTCTATGCTTTAGGGCTTTCATGCAAGTTGTATCTCCCAAGAAACCTGCCCACCACAGTCGTGCTCCTAACAGTTGCAAAACTAGCATACTGGATTCTTAAGCAGCTGTTACGTGCAACAGTGTAAAATGCTGTGCATTTGTCTCATCTTTAGCCTTCCAGGAATGAGTAGAGAAAAGCAGACAACTTTGGCTCTAGACACACCGTACATCAGGCCCAAGTTCAGGTTGTCCAAGCAGTGGGTGCTGAGGATCCTGAGGATCATACTGGAGCAAATCCACAGCCAGAATCACAGTGCAGCCCGGAGGTGTGGGCCTGCCTGGGTGGCATAGTGACTGGTCACAGGCTGTGACTAGCAGAGGAATGCTGTAAGAGGCATGAGGTCAAGAGGTTAGGGACACCAGAGGTCTAACCATTCTTCCAGGAGCTTATCAGGTTTCCTCTCATAGCTGACCACCATGACAGCATAGTGGCCTTCCTTAAAGAGCTGGAGGAATGGGTTTACGGCAATCTCATGGAGTCCAGCAATGGCAAATGCAAAGTCCTGTGCTTAAAGCAGAAGTGAAGGCTGGTGTAATTAACTGGCTAGGTGACAGCTCTGCAGCAAAGGGCCTGCAATGAAAGCTAATCACATACCGGGCTGTCTTAGGGCATAACCAGAGAACCAAGTGAAGTGAGTAATCCCACTACTTAGCATTCAGAAGACCACACTTGGAGTACTCTGTCATGTTTCAAACCCTCACACCACCCAAAAGAAATGTCTAAAAAATATGAAGAGCACAGCTTAGAGAATGCAGGGGGCCACAGCCCCGCACATGTGATCTGACCTTGCTTAGCTGGGAAAAAAAGGGGTTGCAGAAACAAGACAAGATCCTTCTCAGGAGTGAAGGGTTGAAGCACAAGATGTGATGGTCACAAGTTAAAATAAGAGAAATGCATGATGACCAGCAATGAGGGAAAGAACTTCTTTTACCTCAGCTCTAAGCACTGGGACAGATTGCCCAGGCAGGCTGTGCCATCCAGTCTCATCCTTGGAGATCTTCAGCACTCAGCTGGAAAACAGCCTGAGCAAACTGATCTAACTTTGAAGTGAGCATGGCTTTCAGGTCCCTTCTGACCTAAATTACTCTGACTGCTGAATCGATCAGCCACCAGCTGAACGTCTCAACCACCAGCATGCTGAGCCAAGGCTGGCTGCCAGCTGAGAAGTACAAACCAAGGGCTATAGGCTCTGCAGCCTTCCTGAAGACACTAGATGTGGTGAGCCAGATATAATATGGTTGTCTGCCTCTGGAAATTGTGGACAGGCTGCCTGGTCACGGCAGGAATGTTGAACCAAGTGCCCTTACCAAATGGCATTGATCTGGACAAAAACACTGCCAGTTTCCAACTCCAGTTTTTGCAGATACTTAGGCTATCTGCATAGCAATGGCTCACGTTATGCAATTCTGGAGGATAAGAAAAGCCGGTTGCACTACAGCTGGCAGAGATTTGAGGAGGAGAAGCAAGAGGAGCAACAGCAGGTGGCAATTACTGCTGAACTGAAGCAGAAGTTAATATCTCTGACTGTATCTACTGCACGGTATTTCAGCAAGTGTCACACAAGAGAAGCTTCTGTGCAGGTAGGAAGAGATGCAAGGTAAGCGCTATGCCAAGCTGCCCTCCAGCTACGCTGCAGCGTGGAAGAAACCAGTATGCTAAGGAAAACATTAGTTTAGAGCTTGACCTGGAACTAATGTCCAGTAGTTCTTATGGCAAGGTCTTCTCCCTTTGATGGATCTCAAAGATAACAGAGACACACCTTTACTTTTTTTTTTCTTTCTTTACGTGCCAAGAACATGATTGCATACTACTTACCCGATTATAACTTTTCACTTCAAATGTGTGGTGGGTGTGCCAACAAGTTTACTAGAGTGTGAAATGAAAGGCAAAGTACAAAGACTGAGTGCCTCATCACTTCTGGATAAAACTATTCAAAGAAGAATAATAGCAGGAATGTGAATGCCATCTTCTAAGTAAGAACACCTTTTTCAGTTATTCTCATATAGCTCTGGACATCTGCATGGGGGTTAAGAGATTTCATTTCCTGTGGTAAAGTGACTTAAAATAAGCATGTCAAAGAGCAAAAATAGGAGGAGCAAGAAGATTCAGACTGCTAACTACAGTCAGTGCCATGAAACACCCATAGTAGCTATTTAAACTATGAATATAACAAGATTTTTTCTAAATTAAGATCTCAGGACATCCACACTATAATAACAATTACATGAAATAAAAATAAAAAATATTTATTTATTATATTAATTTATTATATGAAATACAATAAAAATTCATGAACATATAAAGAAAAAAGCTGTGAAAAAATCTGTGACTTGATCTTTCAAGTTTTAGGGCCTGGATGTGAGATAGAAAACAGTCCTAAATAGAGCTTTAAAAAACTAATATATGCATATTAATATAAAAAGGAGAAATACTTGAATACTTGGTTTTCTTTGCTGCCAACAAAAACAGCGAATGGGATCCCTCAAAGGAGTTACAATGCAGAGATGGAAATCTGGCTAAAATATAGCCCCCTCATGAAGACTGGATGACTGTTTCCTCCCTTTTTGGAATGGTCTTGGTTACCTATTGAAAAATTAATAACAGATTACAGAGATGGTGATGATAAAGGATACATGCTTTCATCCCTGCAGTGTAGCAAGTGGTGACAGCACAACGATTCAGTGAGACAGGGAGAGCCAAGAATCATTAGAGAAAAAAAAGGCAAAAAGTGAAATTTTGCTTTCCTTGAATGAAACAGCATTTTATTTTTCTATGAGCTTATCTGGTTTTTCTATTGAAAACCTACAGTTTTTTAGGGAAGTGTTGGTTTACTCAACATACATTTTTTATGCTAAATCTTTTTAACAGATATTTTTAACCAGAAAACAAGCTCTTTTTTTTTTTTGCCTTCTTTTTTCCATGACTAGAACTGATTTTCATATATATTGAAGGCTGCTGCAAAGAGAATGGGGATCTTTTCCCCTCCATGTCTTTCACATGAGTGATCTCAAACAGCAGGAAAAAAGCAAGGGAAAATTAAGAAATGCTTTCTACTGTAATGTGCGCAGTCTCTCACACTGCAGGTCTTTAATAATATATTTGACAAATCTGTGTCACAAGTGATACAGTTGATTTTGCCTTTGGACAAAGGATAGCATAAAAGCCTTCTCAAAATCCTTTCCAGCCTTATTTTTCAATTCTTTAATTATATTCTAGTGTGAATCTGAGCTTACCCTGACCCATAGGCTGATAACAAAATCCAGTCAATGTTCATTTCAAATCACTTGTGGTTTTGCACATCTGCTGGCATCAATAGATAATAGCTCTTTCTTTGCTTTGAATGTTCAAAGTTACATTTGGGAACTGCAAGTATCTGGTCATTTAGAACAAACATAAAACTACTTCAAAAGCAACCATTACCATAAAATTTCTATTTCAGACTTGAGCTAAGTTGTTTTGTGTTAATATAAAGTTATGCAAAACAGTAGTTAAGCATGAAGATGAACACTTTCAGCTGGTATAAATCAAAACCGTATTATTGAAATCAATTAAACCATTGCTGCTTGCTTCAAAGGTTTATCTACTCATAAGCTTTTTGCTCCAAAACTGGGTTCAGAGAAGTAATGAATTAGAGAAGTAAAAACTGTTAGCTGGCATTGGTTTTGGGATCAGGAGCAAATGGAACTGGAAAGCGTTTCCTGCACTCTATAGCAAACATTCATGATGTTGAACCTATAGCCTATAGAGTAAGGATAGTCTTCAAATTAACTACTTTTTAGTGTTATTTTTTCAAGGCACATGTAACCAGGCATAAAATCTTGTACTTCCTTTTTGCCTCTGTTGCTTGGGCATTAGTACATATGTCTATATATACAATGTATGTATACGTATGCACATCTATATATGTTCTTTTTGTTTGTATTTGCCCTGGCTTTCCAAACTATCTTCCTCTGTGAACTGATCCCATTTTTTTCTGAGCTGCAGACCCCTCAGGTCTTCTTGAATCTACGCTTATGAAGTTATTAAATGTGAACTGAATAATTAAATAAAGTATATATGAGTACGTTCTTTCAGGAACATGGTCTCAGCTGTCTCAAGCCACCTAAATTTAAAAATGCGAATACTGCATCTAATTGATCTTGTAGGCTCTATGATTCCTGTTATAACAAGGCTAACCTAATTGCCTATGTGCTCCTACTGTTCCTGGTCCCTTTATTAGCTATCAGGAATACTTACGCAGTACATTTTCAGTTTTTGCAGATTCACAACTGTGCCTTACTGACTTGTCCCTCTCTGTCTAGGAGTTTCTATCTGTGCTGAGTCCTGCGGTTAATCTCTGACCAAGAAAATTGTTCCATTCACCATCGCAATTTCTAAATACCAATTTTTTCCCTCTCATCTGCAATTACGTTTAGGATTTTACTATGCTCTTTGATTTTATTTTTCTAAGCATTAGTTTCCCTCAGCTTGCAGCATTTGTTTGGCATAGCTATATAACAGAGCCACCAAAACAATATCTAACTGTCACTAAAAGCATTAATTTTGTTAAAACATGTAATATGTGCTCATTTATATTTTGTAACACTTTGCTTGCATGGAGAGCACTTATATAAAAAGATTTTAAAGAATTTTAAATTAACTGATATATACATTAAAATAAATGCATAAATGCCTATTGAAGTTAGAGAATGTAAGTAATGATGTTCTTTTCTATTACCTGCTGAAACAGTTTCACAAATGAGATACCTATACTATTTAGTAGATATTGTGCAAAAGACTGATTTTTTTAAATTTGTCTTAAGATTCACCATACCATTTTGAGAATTTCTGAATAGAAATAGAGTCATAGAATCCTTAGAGTTGGAAGAGACCTCTGAAGGCCATCTAGTTCAACTCCCCTGCAATGAAAAGGGACAGCACAGCTAGATCAGGGTGTCCAGCACCTTAACCAGCCTTGCCTTGAATGTCTCCAGGGACAGGGCATCAGCCACATCACTGCGCAACCTGTTCCAGTGCCTCAACACCCTGACTGTAAAAGATTTTTTCCTTATATCCAACCTAAATCTGCCCGCTTTGAGCTTGAAACCACTTCCTCTTGTTCTATCACCCTTGAGGTTCTATTCCCCTTGAGGTGATAGAACAGGGGGAAATGGTTTCAAGCTCAAAGCGGGCAGATTTAGGTTGGATATAAACAATAATAACCGTCCACCCAAGCTTATTTGCTGGTCCTCATTTTGCTGAAAAGTTTACACTGTGTTCTCTGGCATAGTCCTCAAATTTCTAACAGCAATCACATTTTTTTTTAACCATTCATCAACAATGTTTACACAATCTAGAGCTGCATGTCTTATAGATGGACTGCAATTCCACTATAAAACATACTGCTTCCTAGTTGTGATACTATGTTCATTCTATACATAATTATGAATACTGAGTACTGCTGCAGCTAGGGAGCAGATTTCTCTTTGGTGGACCTGGATAGAAATAATAAACATTTGTGGACTTAAAAGAAATAACAGTCTTTTCTTTAGAAAACCAACAACCACCTCTAAAAACAAACAAACAAATGAACTGTTTTTTAAGACCATTTTTAAACAGTTGGCAAAAAAATTGCTAAGCAATTTTTCCGGCTAAGGAAGGCTGGAAAACACCAAATGAAAAAGGTCCACAAACTAGAGCAGTTGAAAAATTTCAGTGGAATAGAAAATTTGTGACATAACAGGAATAGTTAGAAGAACGGAGGATTTGGGAGAGAAGCAGGTCTCCCTGTTCCTCCTCCTCCCTTGCTTTTTAGCTTCTGGAACATTTACAGAGCAGACACAAGGAGCTAGTTCTCAGTATTGGAGTCTGCAGTGCAGTGGAAGTTGAAGCCCTTTGGAGAGTTATATGTACCTTCCAGCCAGTATTTTGAGCATGTGGTTAAAGGAGTGATCTCATTAAGCATTTGGAACAGATCCTGCTACCCTTTCTCATTTCAGACAGCACCTTCTTCCACAGGTATTTTGGGTCCCTGTGGGAGGGACAAGTTTGTATCAAGGATAATGATATTACCTGGAAAAAAAATCCTTCTGAGGAAGTAGAATTTGGTAAGGAGCTGGAATCCACTCTATCGCATGAGCAATTTCTTCAGCAGTCTAGTGTCTTCCAGCCCATCTGAAGTTAAGTCACATTAGATGAATTGTCAAACTGTAAATCACTAATTCAACCTAGAGCAGCCCCTCTTTGTGTTCTGGAAGAGCATGCAAACATGGTGCAGCCAATTAGTTTGTATGAGCTGATGAGATTACAGAACAACGAGTACTACTGTTCGTTTCTGCCACCATTTCAACATAAATACATGAGTGGATACAATGATCATGTTACACAAAGGAGAGCCATAAGGACTTGGTAGTTACATGAAATAATTAAATATTAAAATATGCATAATGGTTTATAATTAGGTAAAGGCTGTAAAATAAAGTATTCATTTGTAAGAAAGTTTGAGAAACTGTTGGTATGGCTGTTTACTGTGAGGACAAAAGTTTATGCTGCCAGCTGGAGAGAGGAAAGAGGCAGAACAGAGCAGAGATTAGGTTTTTATTCAGTAATAATTACACCTGTGAAGGCCAAGCACTTTTGTACTTGCTGGCTAGTTTCTTCCACACTGTAGAATAAGCATTTAAACACCTTCATGGGTAGACAAAAATGGGTATTGATAGAGGTGTTGTCTGAAAGCTCTTGGATTTTTAGGCTCTCTCTAATTGGAGCTCTTAGGTTGTTTGTTTGTTTTTTTTTTTTCCATATTTCTATTGCAAGTATCAGCACACGTCTCTGTGGCAGAACTGGGCAAAACCAAGGCTAATCAAAACAAACTGATCACCTATATCTTTGTCAAGACTACATAGTCCAGCTTCATGCTGTATTAACTTAAACGACAAACTAAAGTTTAGGGTTTGTGTGAGGATCACGCACCTCTTTGGAATGTATGAATCTGTAACAATCAATATGTTCTTGTATAAGGAGAAATGAGTATATCAGAGATATTTACTATACCACCCAGTGCATTATATCTTTACTGGAAAGTTTCTAACACGCTAGAAATTCTGAAGTGGAAAAGAGAATGCCTTTTCAACTGCTGGTAAAAGTAACACGTTTGTATGGAGAAGTTTTTTATTCACCTGATAACTGTCAGATTTGATTCCTGGTTATCTCCTGGCTTAGTCTAATGCAGAATAAGAAAGCTATCACAGAACCTTTGCCTGAAAACTTCTTAAAATTTCTTAATTTCTTAAAAATTCCATTGCGTTATCTAGAAGTAGAGTAAGGTAAAGCTCAGGTAAACGTAAGAAAAGGGATGGACCACACAAATACCTGTGCAATAATTGCTTTTTTTTTTACACCTGGATTGTACTTTTCAAAGGGTTTTGCAGATGTTTTAAGTGTAATTCTGCTGTGGGCTGTCACCTTTTCAAAGTGTTCGGTAGCATTTTAAGAAATTTTTGAGTGGTGTATTAATATCAGATCTGTAATCACAGTCTAGTTGATTTGGAAAACCTAATTGAACAGAATGTATATGAAACCTATTTAATTCCTAGTCTGTCACAAGAATATTTTATATCTCTGTGGCCTGATTTCTCATTCTTATTTTATCCAGTGACAGTAACTTTGTCATTAGAATAGATCAGCCACTGCATTTACATCTTCCCAAGACCTAGTTCAAATCCACTTCTTAAAATCACGCTAACTCTTCTTGCAGCACATATTCTGTACATACTGTATAACTGATGTTACCACAACCACTCGTCTCCTAACATTCCTTCAGCTCATATCTTTTTTGTTCTGCTTGGCATGCTCCTTGGACTATATCCAAAATAGTCTCCTCCTATTGTTCAGTAGGCTACATGAGAAAACACATCTGATCTGACTCCATAGCTCATCACCACCATAGTATTTCACAATTTTTCTTAGTTGAGAGAGAAATTTTATTTCAGTTACTTTATTTACTTACCACAAATGTAATTGAAATTCGGCAAGACTTGTGTACTAATTCAGTTCATTTTAATGTTCAAGTGAATCTACAAGCACCATTTTTCTTGCTTTCAGGGATTGGTGTTAGCATTCTCTTAATTCACAATGGCAAATCTTATTCTCTGCAATAGATGAGCACTAAGGAAACAGCCCTACTTTTGCTTCTCCAAGTGTACTGTGATATCTTCATCCTCCAGCCCAGGCTGAACATGGATGGCTATGCATATCCTTATTCAGCCTGTTAAAAGAAAGGATGTGTAGTGGGTCCCAAGCAGTCCCTTTATTCCATGCTGTTGTGGCGCTCCATTTTGAAATGATACTCTGATTCCTTCATTCTCCTTCCCTGCCCCAAACTATGCTGACAGTATTGCTTGCTCTTGTGCTCTGCAGGGCTATTTTACTATTACCTCCCTCTCTTCCACTTTATCCATTACGTCAGAGTATGAGGGCAGAATTCCATGTAAAGAACATAATGTCTTAATCCGGTAATTTTGATATATATATAAGCTACTCTTTCAACAGCCTTGCAATTATATTATATTCTCATAAAATAAACCATAATTACAGTCAATTTCCTGATTTAGCTACTACCCAGTCCAATTGCATTATATTTGTCTTTAAACATATTGTATACATTTGCATTTCTGATACGCTGTTTTTCAAGCTTCTTAAATGTGTACTGAAACTAAATTGCATTCAGTTCTGTGCTTGTACGGAAAATGTCTTCTTGCAGTATTTCCATTTCCTTCCTTTGTTCATGCAATGCTTTCTATGAACATTTAAAGCTACTTTAAAAACATATCAAGATACACTAAAATGTTTTTAAAATATTTCTCAGATGGCAGTTTCTTTCCTGCTATCCTGAGGTAATTTCCTTGTGGGAAGTAGAAGTTTTTGGTTTTGATCTCTTTCAGAAACAAGAATCAGAAAATTTTGAAATATTATGGGTTTCTTAATTTATTGAATGGAAATATGAACAGCGTGTCCATATGCCAGCCATCTTTAGACTGGAATGTACTGGTTTAAGATGCTGGCTAGAGTGGACTGGGGATTTGTATTTGAAACAACAGTTTATTCATACAATGAAAAACACTAACAGACTCAAAAGTTAATATTTCTTATTGCTAATCAACTTTTAAACTAAGAAGAAAATTTAGTTTAATGTGAGTTAATTTTGCCATGAAAAAACATAAAACTTGTTAAGATAGACCAGTGTCTATCCTACTTGAATTTCTGTTGAAATGCAATGCAGTAGAAAACAGTTCATCAGTTTGGGCCAGCCAGTCATAACTCTATAAAGGAAATATGTTTGCACATAGCATCATTGCTGTAGAGCGTAATGAAACAAATGGGTAGCCATTTGTAAACCAAAAAGAAGTAAAAATTTTGTTGTGATGCTAGCACAGAAATGATTTGAAAAAACATTCCAAATATTAATATTCCAGTAAATGAGGCAGAATATCAACGTTTCATCACTGCAGACTATGGACCACAGAAGGCAGGACACCAAAATTGCACAAAGGCAGTGACTGAGACTGAAAAATTTGTCAAGAATGATCTGGGAAAGGATGCTTGAGGAATGCTGAAAATCAGTGCGACTTCGCACTCAGTGGTGAAGTGAATGGGATTTGATGACAAAGGGACAGCTACAATTAAGTCACTCTTTCTGCAGAGCTGGTGTAGGAAAACTACAATTTTTTTTCTGTCCAGAGGAGCTTAGGTAGAAAGACTAAAATGGTGATTTCTCAAAGCAAGACCTCACCGCTGATGGAGACAGGAGACTAAACCCCAATACATCATCTCTTAATGTTAATCAAACTGGGACTGAACTTGGTCACCTTCTTTATAACTGAATTAAAAAATCAGGTTTGCAACTTTAAGCAAAAGCATCCTTATTTCAAATGTTTTAGCAAAGGCAGATGGAGGGCCATAATAGACTAAAGTAACAACTGAGATTCCTATCCTTATAACCCATGTTAGCACCTAAGATGAGGAGCAAGAGGGCATCTAAGAGGCTTTTTCAGTGCAAAACAGGAAAAGAGAGATGCTGTTTGTTGCCAGTGAACATCTGGATTATCCTTTGTCATGAGTGTCCTGGGCCACATCAAATGAAAGAGGAATCGTCTTGGACGATGTAGGTTGCTCCAAAAGTAATGCCTGCTACTTATTTCCATGGAAACTACAATAAATACAAAAACCACAATAATGCTGTTTGATAGAGCAAATGCTCAGCTACAAAACGATATTTTTCCACAGTCATCACCATTAGCTATTCATTTTTGCCAGCGATGAACAAAAGCCTACATGCCATACTTGTAAAAATCTATATTTGCATGCTTTGCTCTTTTGAGGGGAAATAGGTACCAAGATTGTATTTTTAAACTTAGTTTAGAATTTACATCTCCTGATAAGAAGACTGAACCTACAATATTCCTGTAAGGTAGATAATACATTCCTCCACTTGCATGAAAAAAAAAAAGGTTTCCAGTTTCCAGCAAAATAACCATCCACTACTTTTCATAAAGTGCTCAGGCACATAGTTAACCTAGTCTCCAAATAAGTCTTTCAATTTTGCTACTGAAGATAATCCTTTATTTCAAAATGGTTTAGGACAATGAAGCTTAGGAAATGTAAATTGCTATATCAAGTGCTTGAAAATTAATCCTAGAATAAAAACACATTTTAAAATGTTATTAGGGAATGTCATGTTACTAATCACAAGCCAAGCCTTTCCCTCTACTTTGGGACAGGAGACAAATTCAATTACCTTTTTGCTAATTGTCTGATGCGTGTTCTTATTGTAATGCATATTATTTTAAATGCCCAAAGTTTGCAATTGCTAGTGGGAACAAGGTGTATGGCTAAGATTTGGTGTATTAGGTGGAAAATACAACTCATTATTAAGAAAGCAGTGTATGAAGACCTGCGCAGATGCTGCTTTAGCAAAACCAGCTTAAACTTTTTAGAATTAGATAGCTGCAGATATGTTAAACTTCAGTTACCTTCATAGCAGAAATACCAATCTCTCTTTCCAATTAAGCAAACCAGCCATGGTGATGTCACCTTGTGTCCAGCAGTTTACATGAGAAACACACCCAAGGGGATGGATCGTCAGCCAAGAATTTTCCCCCTCTAGAAAGAATCAGATGTGTGTGATAGCTGCAATGCTGCCAAGGGCAAGCATTCAATGGCACATTCAGTCCAAGGTCCTTGTCCTCTTCTTCAAGGACTATAATGGGCATTGGCATTAATATTTCAAGGACTTCCTCTAATTTCACATCCCTCCAAGCATTAGCAGTAATCACCTAAGGATGAGATATTATTACAGAATGGTTGCTAAGCTTCCTACTACAGGAAATTAAGATGGGATCATTGCTAGCCTCCCTCTCACTATAAAGCAAGTCATATCTCTGCCTGTATTTTTGCATGAAGATAGACATCTCCAGGTTAGTAAATTTTCAAGTTTTAAGCTGTTGTCCCTGAGTATTATCTTCAAATCCAGCTACATTAAGCTTAGAAAAGGAGATACGACAGTGTTGCCAACTCATATATTTTTTTAATCATTACTCCTTTTATATTTAGTGGCTTTTATTCTGCCTCTAGTTCCTTCAATCAAATAAAAAACAGAATCTTTGGTTCCACTAAAAAAAAAAAGAAGAGTTCCTACAGATCACAGCTTTGTGTCACAGAGGGAAACAGGAGGTGGGGTGGCCCAGAGCCTTTGGGATTATGAAATCTAAATGTTTAAAATACAGTTGAATGTCTCTTTATGATTTTTGGCTCAGTCTTTTTAATTTTTCCTTTTTTAAATGCTGGAAGCTGGTGTTGCTCTGAGCATAATCCCATTCATTCTTAGTGATGTTATGGTAACAAAAAGTACCATGGAAAACAATCTCCTGTGCTCTTTGGAGATTCCTAAGAAGTGATGAGAATCCTTGATTAGTGTAAATGTGTGCCGTTAAGAGAAGAGGAGTCAAAGTTGTATACACAAAAGCATCAAAACCTAGCTGTCCTCAATCTAGGTTGGTTTCTAATCTATCTGACTCTGTAACAGCATTGGTAGCCTTACCTGCCTTCAACAGTTGCTGGGGACTGCATCTCAAAGGACTCTATGGCTTAGCAGGTGTACTACACTAGAGAGGTACTTGTGACCGATATCTGCTGCTGCCCCTCTTCCCCCATCTAATATTGAAAAGGTTATCATTTGGCAGAGCACTATAAATACGATTATCTGGAAGCATCTAACAACCTGACTTACATGCTTTGAGTTAAAACAAACAAACAAACAAAAATAGGATGATAAAATGCTTGCGGTTCGGGGGACCATACACGACTTTACCACTGCAAGATACAATTAGCAATACAAGCATTGATAGTAATTACCAAGTGAGTACACGTATACATTCCAGGTTTATAGACTTTTAAGTAAGCCTTGCTATCTGAATACAATATGCATAAATGCAATCTGACTGCATCACAAACTAGTGGCTAGCTGATACCGGCACTGTACTTGTTCACGGACACCTCTGAGCTGCGTCCTGCAAAGCAGCGTACACCGCAACCCACGGCAGCAGTGTGACTCTTCATTCCCCCCTAGTGGCTGGTTTGAACAATGTTAGAGGTGCTAGGCACATTTCGGAGGAATTAGACCAGACAGCAAGGTTTGACAAAAGGTCTTGGTTCAGTCCCTGCTGTCATCCATGCTACCAAAATGATAACCGTGTGCAGACAGATGCTCCTGGTCTGTCAGAGCCACGGAGAGGAGGGGAAGGGAACAGTTCCTTAAGAAATGTATTTTATGCTCTTAGCCACTACCAAGTAATTAAATTAATATTTGTATCCCTCTGGAAGGAAGAAGGTAACTGGCAGCTGGTGTTATAAATCTTTTATTTAATTATTTCAGTCCCTGAGTGTTAGTGTTGCTGAATACTATCTGGTCTATCTGTCTTTATGCTGGTACTGAGAGCCCTGCTTAGCAGCCTTGTCAGCTAAGCTGGCTTCCTTACAATGCCTGCCTGTAGTCTCCTGTGCTTAAACTGTGAAATCTTAGAGCAGATCTGACCTTGGAGCACATTTAACATTTTGGCCCTATGAGCAGTGTGCTTGTAGTAGTGCTACCATTCCTTTTACTTATGTGTTAAGCCAACCAGAAGGAAACAACTATAAAAATGCTAAAAATGGATAAAAGTGGCAATAAACTCTGGAGAGGGCAGTGATTTCTGTTAATGATTGGATTAGTAATACGGTAACTAATTTTTTGATGTTTAAATGCATTTGTCTCTAAATAGGATGAGATAAGGGAATTCCTAAACAAGCTCCTGAAAACAGGAAGGTGAACATAAAGAATGAAAACAAATTACACAATATATCTGAGAATAAGACAAGCCAGAGAGATAGTCACTCACCCTAAAGCATAGTGTGGGCTTATGAATCCAGGATTTTAGTGATTTGCTCTTGTCCCCATTGAGATCCTGCGGATAATGCAAGCTTTGATGTTCCCAAGAGTTCCAGACCTACCTGCAGGGAATAGGAATGTTTTATCACAGAGGTTGAGTGTTTGTGGTCAAGATCACAATTTATAATGGCAAAAATATCTAAAATGTAGGCAGGTTGAATGTTCAAGGAGAATGATGATTGTTCTTTACAGTGAGTCCAGCATGGATTTTGAAGTTGAATGGCTCTTATCTTGGTGTGAATATAAAAACATAGGATGGATATTCAGGGCTGTATAAATTCAAGTTGATGCTAGTAGGGATATTATCCTCTACTGAATAGGTTTAAAAAAAATGCACCAAACAAGATTAAGTACACAAAATCATTAGCATGACCCTTCCAGTGATGTTATTCCCAGTTCTGTCTGCTAACCTGATACGGGATAAAAGGCAAATTGGATATTTCAGTGCAACAAACTAAGATGCTTCAATTTCTTTTGACAACATACTATCCGAGCAGATCCATTTTTAGGAGAATAACTAAATAAAAAGCTAGATGGAAGCTTTCTAGGTCAGGAACTGCTAGACCTCCATTATTTTAAACAGCTTGAAGCACTGCAATATTCAGCCAGTGTGTGTGTATGCTGTTTCAGAAAATTTTACAACAGGGGTTTGTAAAGTTCCAAGGCTGTGCTTTAGCAATAAAAAATACTGCCTTGTGTATAAGGTGCAGGAATGGAGGGATTTTTATTTTCCTGAAGGTAATTTCAGTTGCATTTTTAAAGTACAAACATACAATGAGAACTATATTTAGTCATCTGTTGACTAATGGCTCTCCTTGCTCTTAGTGAAGTAGACAATAACTTTGTATAGAATACCAAATTCAATAGAAACACACCACAGAAACGGAGGAACTCTTTGTTAGAGAGTTATTACATTCAAAGAAAACATTGACAAATTGAAAGCTTTTTTTAAGAAAATACCACCAGCTGCCTGCTATGTTGTTGTTTGTTTTTTTTTTTTCCAATTATTTTTTGAAAGAATATTAAGGAATTTCAAGCAACAATTTTTGATAGTTGAAATTTTTGATAGCATGGAAACACTGGGAACTACAATGCCGTGTAAAGGTCTGTAATAAATTCGTATATTGCTACTATAAATTTGTCTTAGGTATTAATCTAACTTGCACTTCAGATGCCATCTCAAAAAATAAACTTCCTACAGAGCACGTGGATTAAATTTTAGCCAGCAGAGAGAAAATGGCTGACTTGGCATTGGGTATGTGTGACCACAGAGTGACAGACAGCCAAGTCATCAGTTTCCTTTTCTGCTAGGCAGTGGCAGTTCTGATTCTCCTGAAGAGTGAATGTAATGCCTGGGAATTTTAACTCCAATGAGTACCATGAGTGCCCATAGTCTGAAAATTTATTGCTCTGTGTCTGAACTGCAGCAATCTTATTCATGAAAAATGGATGACGTGACTGCAATTATGTAGAATACTATGGAATTACTTAATGGGACCCTACTCGAGCTAAATAAATCACACAAAAAGCAACCTACCAAAACACATCATGCACACTCTTCTTCCGTTGGCAAAGAAATGATGAGAAAACAACCAACATGCGATGGTTAATATGCACAAATCTCAGATATTATGGGTAAAGACAAAGGATAAAAACTGAATAGAGTCATCATAAGCATCTTAAAATTAGCTTTTTTTTTGTCTCTCTCTCTTTTTTTTTATACCTTATGCTTTTCACTTTCTGTGGTGCCTATGATTTGAAATTGGGACACCTTAAATTTTTTGATGTCTTCGTGCAAATTCTTGCAGTCATTAGTATTCCTACAGTTCAGTCCAGAGTGTTACATAGATGTGCATGCTGCATACTGCTCTGTACACCAAATATGTTCCTATGAGTAAATGTTGTTTGGCTTCAACAAATAATATCTAAAAAATGAAACAAGGATCATAGGACAATACAATATAGTGACTATATTCCACAACTGGGCTGTAAAGCCACTAGAGTAAAAAAAACCAGCAGTGAGGTTTCTTTTCCTACTCCATCATGTCACTGAGTCTGTGCTCTCTGCAGGAGACATCTGCACTCCCACCCTTCAGCACTCAGAGCTTTCTGTTAGAATGCTGCTGGAGACCTTGAACCAGAAAACAGGAACACAAAGCTCTTGGTAAGGAGCTGTGTTCATGTCTCCCTCAAGTGCCTAATCCGTATCAAAGAATAACCTATCAGGTAAGCATTACAGAAATTGTGGAATTAAGAAGTGTGTCTGTTTGGAAAATCAGTTCTTCATTTTCCTTTTGAAGATGTCCCTGCAGGATTGTTAGTGTCTCACAAACCACCTGCAAAGTCTAGGTTATGTGTCTGGGGAAACAGAGAGCAAAATGGATATCAGAAAGATGCACCATCCTTGGAGATGCTCAAAAGCCACCTGGACACAGTCCTGAGCAACTGGCTTTGGATGGCTCTGCTGCAGCAAGAGGCATGGACCAGGTGACTTCCAGAGGTTCCTTCCAACCTCAGCCATTCTGTGGTTTTATGAAAACAAAACAAAACCAAAAACCAACCAACCAACCAAAAACAACTGATGTTTTAACACTAAGATCCTGGGATCTATCTTACTGCACAACATGCAATGGCAGACAGTTCTGGTGTCTTTAAAATCTCCTTTGATAAGTCCTCTTTCCTATTTGTACTGTTGATAGTCTTGTTTCTTTTTTTTTCTGTCTTCTGTTGGTCTCTGTAGAGCAGTGATAGTTCAGAGTTGCTGGTGCGGTTAGGTCGCAGAAGGTCCTGAAAAGTCGGGCTGTGTAGGGCTATAGAAACATACATTCTCCTTGTTCTCCTTTTTAGATCATTGGAAGGAGGCATTGTTTTGCAAAGTGGGAGACTTATCTATTGGAGACTTGTGAAACCTTAAAAACATCTTCATTTGACAGGAATAATTAGAGGCACTATAGAGAACCTGCATCACTGGTAATAACCCTTATGACTGTATGATACTCATTAGGCTGATTAAACTAGCTTAGCATGATGTTATTTCAGTGGCATCAGGTGAAGTAGCTGCCCTTTCTGGAGATGATATGCTAAAACTTCGAGCTGATATGAATTGTAGAAGATTTGCTAGCAGCAGATTAAAAACCCAAATTTTTTTTAAAAAAAAGGCATTTTTTAGTGGCTGCTAAAGGAAACAAAAACTCTTCCTCACTGGGACTGGGATGAATAGTGAAACTGAGCATGTTCCAGAGAAACCGTTAAAGGATTTTACAAGCTATTGCCATAACTATGTTACAGAGTATGCGGCAAGCTATCTTTATCACACAGACTCACACCTGACCTCCTCCTAGGTAGAGGCAGAAGTTTTAGGTCAGTTAGGAGGGCTTTAAAGTCAAACAACAGTCTGTGGCTGTGAGAGCAGAACTCATGTTCCTTTGACTCCTGACTGAAGTCATCCTTTCGCAGCTCTCAATGTGGGGAGGCTGTACTCGAGCATTTGCAGAGCACAGTGTGATCTGATTCAGCAGATGTGCTGAGGTGTAAGCTCTCCTCACCACTGTTTCAAGCTTTTAAAAGAAATATCATGAAAATATAAGATACACCTTTTCTACTCCTTTTTTTTTTTTTTTTTTAAACAGGTGAATGCAGTAGAATCATTTATTGCAGGAAGAACACAAGTGTCAAATCCTGAGAAGCATATTTTTGTTTGTTATTCTCTATGGAGAAGGAAAAAAAAAAGAGCTGTTTATGACCCTGCCCACCTCAAGAAAGGTGGGGGAACTAATTACTTGAGGTGGAGAAGGAACACACACTGGTGTAGCCATTGACTCGCTGCACCCTGAAGCTAGCTGGACACTTCTCATTTACTCTGCCGGGTTTTGGACCAGTGCCCTTTGGCTACCAGAGGGAACTGACACAACTTGCAACCAGGGAGCATCTGTCTGCACTTCTCCTGTTTTATTAAGATCCTCCGTAAGGCTAATCGGGAATTCCATCAGTATTATGAGAAAGGCAGTACTTTAAGATTTTAGGATAATAGAAAAGAAAAAAAGAAAAAAAAAAGAAGGAAGGAAAAGTGCTGGCTATCGTCCCCACACCCGCTCCGTGAGCGGCGCCTCCGGCGCCCCTTCACCTTCCACTCAGGGTAGCCGGGCCGCCCCCGACCCACGCAACTTTTCGCCTCGGGGCTGACCTACAGGGCTGACTGGCGGAGGGGGAGCGAGCAGAGCCGCCCCCGCCTCCCGCCCGCTCTCCTCCCCTTCCCCCGCTCCCGCCTTTTCAGCGCGGAGCCCGGGCGGCAGCGGCCGCGCTGGCAGGAGCCCCCGGCCGGCGGCTCGGGGCGCGGCGCTGTGCTGAGGGCGGTAGCTCGGAGCCGCGGCTGTTCCCGTAACCAAGGCGCTGTCAGGCGCGCACACACACACACAACGCAGAGCAGACTCGGAGCCGCCTTTGCAGCTCTTTCCCTTCTGCACCATGCTGTGCTCCAGGCAGCGCCTGCCCGCCGCTCCCTGAGGGGACGGAGCCCGCCGCCGCTCGGCAGCCGGCTGCCTGCCCCCGCTCCCCGAGTTCGCTCCGTCCCGGGCACTTCGGGCTGCTGCCGCCCCTTCGCGGCGCCGTCCCCCGCTCCCGCTGTGGCAGCCCTTGGGCGGCGGGGGAGCAGCCGGGAGCAGCCGCCGCCGGGGAAGAGGAGCTCCAGCTCCCATCTCCGGAGCGCTTCATGGCGTCTCACCAGCAAACCAGGATCCAAGCCTACCTGGAGAAGAATAAGATCGGTCCTCTCTTCGAGGTAAGGCGCACTCCTCCGGGGGCCGTGGCCGCTGAGGAAGCGGAGCGGGGTGCCGGGCACCCGCTGCCCGCAACGCACGTGGGTCACCTCCGCCCCCCGGGCCCGGTGCAGCCCTTCGCCTTCGTGTCTCTACGGAGACAGCCCGGGGCCGCGGGAGTGGGTGCCCCTCAGCCCGTCGGCGAGAGCCGCGGTGCTGACCCCCCTCGAGGGAGGGAGGGAGAACTGGCGAGAAGGGAGACCTGGCCGCCTCCTCCCCGGGAACCCGCCCTCCGCGCTCGGGAGTGCATCTGTCCTGCGAAAAGTCTGTGGCGATGGTGTTCCATTCACAGTCCTACGCTCGGGAACGTTATTTTTGCTGTAGGTTCTCCTTAGCGTTAAAAAGATGTGCTCGCTTGGGTTTGTAGATGTGCAGATGTGTGCGTTGTACTATTTCTGTGCATGAGCTATGGGTGCTTAGAATTTAAAAGGGTACCAGAGCAATCACGACTGTTAGCATTTATCATCCTGTTTCCTATGCAGCTTTTACATCTAAATGCCTATATGTTACACTCTGTCAGTATTAACTCAAGATGCAAGTCTCCCTTCTTTGGTATTTGGCTTGCGCTCAGTCAAACCTACTACATATGAAATCTCTTCTATGCTGGTTTGTCAGTACTGAGAAAATAGTGGGGAGGCTAGCCTGTCTCCTGTACATGCCTGGGTGACCAACTTGCATGAGAGAGGGTCTAGTTTTCTTCAAGAACTGTTATCCCCTGGTTAGGTTTTAGATTTTGCATGGACTGGGGCTGCTAGGACAGATTGTGTTGGTTTGCCATCAGAAGTGTTAGCTGTGTGCACTAAATAAATTCCTGTTTGATCAAACTGTAAGTGGATACCGGAGAACTGTTGGTGACTTCTAGTTCGAGAATTCATAGAAGTGGAATCATTTGTGCTGTCCAGTTTCTGAATAAAAGACTGTTCCAATGGAGGCACTTGCTGCATAGGTAACAGACTTGTGCATATTTTGATGAGAGTTAAGTGTCCTGTGGCTCCTGGAAAGTAAGGCCCTTGACAGCTGTAATTTTCTTCTGAATTTTCATCAGTTAACAGTCTTTTTACACATTAAAATTCAAGCTAGTTACTTGACATTGCTGTTCTGTGCTGTAACCTAGTTTCTCAGCATAAATTGCTCATTTCTATTGTTATAACAGTAGGATGCTTTAGTTACCAAAGACAGAGGAAAAAATAAAAAGTTGTGCTTTTTACGGCATTTCATATATTGTTCAGTATTTCACTAGTCACTATGCTGTAAGGTTCTCCTTGTGGCAAAAGAGTCTGTGGAAGGCTCTAAATGTCCCTTAAACCTTGCGGACTGTCCACAGGTTGTTAGTGTGCTCCTCAATACCAGGAAGAGATTTATATTTCTGGTGCAGAATCCACTTAGACCTCAGTAGTAGGGGGTGGATTTAAGAAATAAGGCTGTAGCATTCATGCAGCTGTTGGAAGTTCTTTTAGTCTGTAACACTAGGAGGAAAGGGATCACGTTTCTTGTCTCTTCTGCTTCCTAACATCAATTAACATCTACATGTATTTATCACTTTGATGTACTTTATATTCTGAACTTTTTTTTTTTTAAGATGTGCTTGATCTTGTACCCCTTAGTAAGGGAAATACTGTTTCTGAAGTTGACAGGAATTGATCAAAACTGATGCATGGATTGAAGCTTAAGCTCTACATTAGTATTTCTATTATATATGCATTGCACTGCTCACAGTCAGTTATATTCCCTTACACATCAGTTTTTCATATCTGTAAAAGTTCTGGTACATTGAGTTGAGGAGACCTGTGTTTCATCTTTCATTCAGAATCAGCCAGCATTTTCTTGCACCACCCCTGGCTTTGATGCTAATTAATCACCAGTTGTTACAGATGACAGCCATCTTTTTTTGCAGAGTATTTATTTTCAAATACCAAGTTGGATCAGAGTAGACTTGGATTCAGTTTTCTGCAGTATTATTTGCTGAGCAGGTAGTGACTGTAATTGCTCAATACATGCTTCAAGCCAACATTTCAGGGAACACATAAAACAGCATTGGATAATTGAGGGCAATCACAGGAAAGAAAAATGTGGAGAGAGAACGTGGCAGCTTTTTGAAGTGAAAGCAGGAATGATGATGCGTCAACAGATCATATTGCATACTTGCATAAATGAACGATCAGGGATCAGGAGAACTTAACATCGTAGATCTTAAACAGTTATGCAGGCGCAGTTAACTGGTGGCTGAAGAACTAGGTGGTTTTCTGGTAATGAAGTATAATTCCCCTGCATTACGGTCAGTAGTCATAGATGCCATTAGTTACTTGTCAGTTGTTCTCCAGTAGTTTGCAGCTCTTCTGATAGTGTATCTTCCCTCCTTGGCCTGTATTAGCGGCCTTCTCTTACCCTTGTGGCTTTTTGTATTTCATTAACCAGTTGTATCTACTTAAGACAGTTGTTCTTTTGGACTTTATCTTTTTTTCACCAATGCTGTACTGTGCGGATGAATAGTTTTATTTCTTCACTGAATTGTTGTATGATTTGACACTTAAATTGTCTTTCTGATTGGTGTGAAAGAGAACTGTTGAAGAGAAGTACTGACACGAGATGCAAGAAGAGCATGGGTCCTCCTTTTGTTAACAAGTTATTCCTATCTATATAAGGAAAGGTAGGAGTAACCTTCTGACAGGTGAGAGAGCACTGGCACGGGTTGCCCAGAGAGGCTGTGACTCTCCTCCTTCAAAAGCCATCTGGATGGGGTCCTGGGCCCCCAGCTCTGGGTGTCCCTGCTTGGGCCAGTTGAACCCAGAGGTCCCTGCCAACCTCAGCTGTGCTGTGATTGGTGATTCTGGAGGAGTTGATGAGCTTGGGCTGACTCAGCAGATATCAGTCTCCTGCTGACTACCAGTACCTGATGTCAAATAGTAGAAGCTCAATCCTCTCAGCTATGAACACATTCACTTTTAAAACCAAGCATTTTTACTAGTTAAATTCTTATTTATGGCTTAAAGGTAGAAAGGAAGGTGGGTGAACACATTCACTTTTGAAACCAAGCATTTTTACTAGTTAAATTCTTATTTATGGCTTAAAGGTAGAAAGGAAGGTGGGTGAGAATTAGCATGTGCATCTGAGACTGTGTCAATTTTGGGACATAAGACAGATTACAAAACAACTTGGGTAGTTCAGCCCCATCTCCTTATTGAACGTAGATCCTGAAATTCAAAATTGTTAATTAGCTGCCATTTCCTGTCACAGATGCTGAAGGATTTTCCAGGTAAAATTCCTGGTGAACCCATAGGTCAACTTCTAAATGTCCTAGACCATGCCTGTGTCATTAGTACTGACAGTAAGGTCTTAAGCTAACTCCCTGCATTCTGTTAGGTGTCATGAACTGCCCTATCCTGTGGTGGTATTTCTTCTGTGTATGTGTGTGTGTTTTTTTGGATTTGGTCTTGGGTGTTGTTTTTTTTTTTTTGGTGTCTTTTTAGTCTGTTTTTTTTTTTTTAACTTTGAAAGTTTAGACATCTTTCTATAAGAGCAGCTGAGAATTCTGTGATTAGACACCTAGCTTAGATTTGAGGAATGCCCTTTAGAAACGCCTCTTCTGGGATTTTTGTGGCAACGCTTAGCATAGCACTACCTCGTGGTTTTTTTTTTTTTATTTTTTTTTGCATTTAACTCTTATAATGTAAAAAGAACTTGAAATCTGAATTATTACTGTGACGAAGATTTGCTGTTGTTTTTTTCCATCTTTCTAAAATGTGAACAGGAGGTGTGTGCCTAAAATTGGCTGGGACAGAATATTCAGAATCAGCACCCACTCATTTCTATCTGAGTGAAGTATTGACCCACTTTGCATTTCAAGCATCCGATCCAACATTTTTTTTCTCATGCTAATAATCTCAGTGAATAATCCTGATGCCTGTGAGTATTTGTGCATTTAGACTTCTATGCAACTGCATCACTTCAGCATCCAGTTTTTCTGGTGGTTAGTTTCTATGAATTTGAAAGCTGGATAAGCACTCTTAAGAACAGATTGCAATAAATCTTTGAGAGAGAGATTCAGTGTTTTGGAATTTTCTTATTTATAGAACAGCAGTAAAAGGGAATCAAGCAGGTACACTGTTGTTATGCAAGCCAGAAGACTATAATTTCTTTGAGTTATAGAAAGCCAAAATAACTCTTCTCAAAATAAACTTACCTAAGAATTTTCCTCCAAGTACTGTGGGCTTAGAACTCCAATTTTTGTTTTAAACAATATAAAGACTGCATCCTAATGCACCTGTTTGGTGAATAGTAGTATTTATAGCGTGCCTTGTAACTGAATTAGTCAAAGCTGGAAATGAATTTTGGAGTTTGGACCATATTCTGCAGCAATGTTTGTCCTCAGTTCTTAAATGCACAAATGTAGATAGACAGCATAGGATTCTTCACAGTACCAAGTTATTTTGAATGTGCAGTGTCTTTTGGCCTTGCTCAAATTATCTTTTATTGTATTTTGATATTCTTTTTAATTGGTTAGATTCTTTCCCTAGCACAGAACAGTCTGTATTCTGGACGATACAAGTTTATTCAGAGAATCATTTAACTTCAGACAGCTAGATGGAGCCTTTGAAAGACCAAGTTTTTCAGTATCTCAACATCAAGAGCATAATTTGAAGTTCTAACTGGTAATCTAGTTATCATTGTTTCAGAGAAGCTAATTTAGCAGTTTTTCAAGGGAAGCCAGCAGTGATCTGGAAATGCCACGACGTTACACACAGTTGGGTCAAGGGATCATATATGTTTTAATCTTATCTTAATTTTTTGTCCACAGCTATAGTAGGACTTTGTTGTAGCCTTGGTGTGCATTGAAGAAAAAGACAGCGAAAGGAATGTCAAGGAAAAAAAATAATGCGGAGATGTCCTTTGCTTTTCAGACTATTCACAATGCATACAGACAGATGTCTTAGTAAAGTTGTCTTTGAGGGAAGACAAGTGAAAAAACCCTAATGAAAATGATAGACAGACTCCTTCCTATTAACGAACAGTTCAATGAATGGTGGTTTTAAGCTTTTTGCTTGGATTTTGTGATGTCTGAGGTGCAAGAGCTGTCAGAAATCTGCCTACGGATGAGGCATTTGTAATTCTTCTCTCCTTGTAATTAGGTTTAAGAAGAGTTCTTTCCTCAGTTAAGAGAACTTACATGTTTTGGTCCTGCTACCTTACTACCTAATTTCATAACATTCTAAGGAACTTAGGTTTTTGTGTATTTACTCCTTTGGGAATTTGCCTGAAATTAGTCAAAGGTTTTAAAAAATATTGGGAAGAAATAGTGAAAGAGGTTACAGATATGAGTATACATTTGTATTGTCACAAATGTGCACAATAATCACATAAAACTTGTTTTCACAGTGGCAAAAACATTACTAAAAGGGAAATTTGAGTTTTCTTAATGGCTTTTAGTAAATTCTTTCTGACACAAGAAACATACAGAAATAAGAATTAAAGTTAAATTATTTGTCTAATAGTAATAAACAAATGTGAAGTACCGTATCTGAAATATGATCTTATAAACCGAGAGATGTATAATAGCTTCATTTTGTTATATTAACATTTAATGTTTTTAGACTCTTAAAATGACAATTACATTGTTTCTTGAGATGGAGCAGAAGGCATAACTTTATTACCATAAAAATAAATAGTTGTGAGACTGAGGAATAGTTGTCAATTGAGTAGGTCACCATCAAGGGTCACCATCAGAGGCTGACAACTTTGTGCCAATGTCTGGAACTAGTAGATATTCCTGTTTAAAATAAAATGGTGTCTTTGCTCTATGACATGCAGTGGAACAATGACTGGTTTGAATTTTTGTCTGACAATTTCTAGTAATAATCAGTCTGAACCAAAATAAGCCTATTACTGCTGCTTTTTTTCTTTGTTTTTTATCTCCACACGAAGTCTACCTCAAGTTTTGGGGTATGCTTAGTGCATAGTATTAATTAAATCTGAGCTAAGCACTTCAACTGTTTTGTTTCTTTTGATTAATCCAATCCTTTGGTGCAAAGGACAACTGTAAACATTAAATATTAAATAAAAAAAAACCCTTTAATGGTGTTAACTCAGTCTTTTTTTTTTTTTTTTTCAAATGCTTACTTTTTAGTTCCTGATTTGTTTTTCCAGTTGTGCTAGGTCCTGTCTGCACCTAGAATTGGCGCAGTCTCAGCCTTCTGTTTTTGGAGCTTCTGAGAGGGAGTACAGTTCTGAAAGGTTTGGGCACATCCCTGGAGGCATTCAAGGCAAGGCTGGATGTGGTTCTGGGCAGCCTGGTCTGGTGGTTGGCAACCCTGCCCATGGCAGGGGTGTTGAAACTAGATGATCTTTGAGGTCCTTTTCAACCCAGGCCATTATATGATTCTGTGATAGTATCTTAGGCTGAATTCCTATGTGTGATGCCCCTTGCCTCTTCATTGTTATGGAGCAAATGGATTTCTTAGCTTCTTTATTTTGACACTGACTAAATAGACACGCATAGAATGATGCCTGTTAGTGCTTCCTTTAAAGAGTGTTACTGGGTAAACTGAAACATTTAAAAGATTGAATTAGAAACATAATATTAAAGAGCATTTTCTTTTACAGTTGGCCTCTAATTATGAAGGTCTAATTAATACTCTTTTCCATCTTCAATATCTTTTCTTCCCACTTTTTCCATCCTGTTTTCTCTCCTTTTAATATTCACATCTTTTCACTGAATGTTCAGTCCTCCAGTGACCAAATGTGTTTCTTTATTCTTCATTATCTCCTCTTTGCTATTTTGCAGTTTTGTCTTGTTGCCATGTTCTGACATGCTCTCCTGTTACCTGCAATTCCGTGAAATACCCTCTGTACACCTTCAGTTTCCATTTAGCTTTTGGTTTACCAGGTTTTTGCAGAAACAAATAGGGAGAAGGTTGTTTGTTTGTTTGTTTATTTTTAATTAAAAAAAAGTGGACACTGATAGCTCGTTACTGTGATTTCTTGTGTTTTTTTTCTTCTTTTTTTTTTCTTTAAGTATATATGCTTACTTATTAGTGAGGGGCAATAGATATAGTTTATCTCTGGACTCGAGACGATAATAAAGACTTAAAAACAAACTCCTTAATGTCTGTAATATTGCGATAAAAATGAGATGTTATCTACTGTATTCTCTTCCCATTGTACAGATACATGCTTTCTTAGTTTTCTAGCTGTGAACTATGAGAGGGAATATCTTCTCTACCAAGAGGTGACGCTTCTGTATGTGAAACCATGAGAAACAATTAAAATTGATCTGGAAGCAAAACCATTTTCAAATAGAATTGTAGGAAAATGCTGGCCTCTCAGTGAAGGCTGTGTACTGTTTCAAACATCATTGAAGGTTATGACAAACTGCACTCACTTAATGAAAACAAAACCCTAATTCTAAGGCCTAACCCAAACCTTACTGAACATGCCTAACCCTAACAAGCCTAACTCCAAGGGGAGCCTAACCCTTACCCTCACCCTAACTCTACTGATAGTGCCTAACCCAAACTCTAAGGGGAGCCTAACCCATACCCCTAGCCCTAAACCTAACCCAAATCCTAACCCTAACCCAGTGAGAAATGCTTGTGTTCAATAGTCCATGCTTAGGCAGAATTCTCTATGAATCACAATTTATTTCATGCTTTTGCAATAGCAAGCAACCTTGAGAAAAGATGCACCATATCAGAGAGATGCAACGTTTTATATTTCCTACTTCCTGACATGAATTCTCTTGCCTGTTTCCTCACTGCTTGAGTACTCCAGGGTTCATAGCCTATCTGATGCTTCTAATTCCCTCAGCAGATGTCTCACCTCAGTTTGCTGCTTGGTTAACCCCTCTCTATTCTCCTATTCTTCATTAAGAACACATTCTTCATTATTTTTTAACTATTATGGTATGCTGGGATAACCTCTCATAGTTAACCTTCTCCTCTGTCTATCATTCAAACCACAGAACTGGTTTGTAGCAATACACCTCCTGATGTTACTCAAAAATGCAGGTCTTCCATTATGCAAGCAGGAATTTATCTTGTATCAGAGCTCTGTGGTGCTTCTTTGGAGTCATAATATCTTATTGTTATGCAAAAACATTTCTTTCCCAGCACCCAAGCGATAACCCTTGGGGGAGTCTAACCCCAAGGGGAGCCTAACAATAACTCAAGGGAAGCCTATTCATGACCCCTAACCCTATTGATGGTGCCTAATGCTAACCTAATCCTAATCATAACCCTTACTAGGGTTAAGGAGGGCCTAACCCTAAGGGGAGCCTAACATAAAACCTACCTGTAACCCAAACTCTTATTGATGATGCCTAACCTGAATACTAACCCTATTGATAGTGTCTAACCCTAAGGAGAGCCTAATACTGAGGGGAGCCTAACCACTAACTCAAACCCTAACCCTAAGAACCCTAACTCTAAGAAGCGTATAATCCTAACCCTATTGATTGTGCCTAACCCTAATTCAAACAACCTCAACTCTAAACCTAAGGGTATCCCAACCTAAGGTTAGCCTAACCCTATTGCCTAAGCAGAGTCTAACCCTATTGATGGTGCCTAAACCTAACCCTAACTCTATCCCTAAGGAAAGCCTAACCCTAGCCCTAACAACCCGAACCGTATTGATGGTGCCTCACCCTATTCCTAAGAAGAGACTAACCCTAACCCAAACTCTAACCCTGTTGATGATGCCTAAACTTAATCCTAACTAGAGCCCTAAGGGGAGCCCAACCCTACTCTGCGCTGGTGAGGCCTCACATGGAGTACTGTGTCCAGATGTGGAGTTCTCAGTACAGGAGAGACATAGACCTGTTGGAGCATGTCCAGAGAAGGGTCACAAAAGTGATCCAAGGGATGGAACTTCTCTCCTAACCCAAACTCTAACTCTAAGGGGAACATGGACTATTGAAGACAAGCTGAGAGAGCTGGAGCTGTTCAGCCTGGAAAGAGAAGGCTGTGTGGAGACCTGATAGCAGCCTTTCAGTATCTAAAGGAGGGCTATATAAGGAGGGGAACAGACTCTTTAGCAGGGTCTGTGGTGATAGGACAAGGGGAAATAGTTTCAAACATGAAGAGGGTAGATTTAGGTTGGGTATAAGGAAAAAGTCTTTTACAGTGAGGGTGGTAAGGCACTGGAACAGGTTGTCCAGAGATGTGGTGGGTGCTCTGTTTTTGAAGACCTTCAAGGTCAGGCTGGATGGGGCTCTGGGCAACTTGTTCTAGCTGTAGGTGTCCCTGTTCAATGCAGGGGAGTTGGACTAGATGGCCTTTAAAGGTCCCTTTCAACTCTAAGGATTCTATGATTCTATGAAAAATTAATTCTGAGATGTAGGGAAAGGGCATGGTCACTTGAAATGGACACCTTTGTCTTTACTGAGACCACCCAAACATCCATATCTACTCTCAGTATGAAAGGTAGTATCCTTTTAAAACTTGCAACAAACATGTTTTTGACATAGATTTTATGTCAGGGGCGGTATCTCATGCTGTGTTAGTTTCTCTTCTGGCTACTCTGTTTCACAGAATATCTATTTTTAGTTCCATCTAAAATGTTCAGTCAAGGTTGTTAGGCTGGGGTTAGGATGCCTCTCTTGTTTTGCTCTTCTGTTGTTGTGGGCACTTTTCTTTCACCATTCATATATAATGAAGGTATCGTATTTGCAGTAAATGTAGAGTTTCCAGTGAAACACTACAGTTTTGAACTTAACTTCAAATAGCTGTGTGAGAAAATCTGTAGGAAATGCTTGTACAAAATGAAAAATACATGAACTTGTTCATTGTAAGTAGTAGACTATTTTGTATCAGTCACCTCTTGCAAAATTTCTGTCCATGTGGAGAGTGGTAATTGCTACCTTCTTGTGCACTTATTTACATGAAGGATTTTTCTCTGTTCTCTTTTTGCTAGCTCCTTGCAATTTTTAATGAGTAAAATAACTCTATTTACACACCAGATTTCTCTATAGTAGCTGGAACAATAAACTTATCAGACTCTTTTGTTGGCTTGTGGAGGAGCTGTTTTCTTGGTCCGGAATCCTGAGAGTTTAAGACTTTCAGCTGTGTTGGAGCCTTCTTAATTAAATCTTCCCTCCCTTACAGCTTGTTTTAGCACCTGGAGCCACAGGTTCTAAGGCTGATTTAAAAGCCAGCTACTGCAGGTCCTGTTTGTCTTCATCCTTGGCTGCTCGTTCCAGCTGTTCTTGTTTCACTACTTCTGGTTGTCTCATTCATGCCACAGTTGTCCAGTGTGGGAAGTTGAAATGGAAGAAAAGGAAGATTGCAAAGTGAGGAGTGTTTGCACGGTTTAACTTGGTGGCTCAGCATGTGGGCTGATGACGTACACACTGTTTGTTCAGGAGGGAAAATGGAAGTGGTCAGAAGGTGAGAGGGAAGAGAGGAGTGCAACTACCTTCCTCTGCCACACCAGCCTGTTAGAGGGGCATATGTGATCTCCATTATCACTAATGCATAAAAAAAAGCTGCTCCATATAGTTGTGATTCTATCTAGAAGACTAGGTAAGTGGAACCTACCTCTTCTGGAGATGTGGGAAATGGTTCATAGGACTGAAAAGGAAGGGTAGTTTCACCTGCAGGTGATGTTAGGAGAGAACCTGTGGAAGTACTTATAGATTGGACAGTTAGGAATAAATAAATTTTATGAGGTAAATTATGTGATAGCTTTATAGGAATGGAATTTGGGGACGAGATGTGACTAAGGCTAGAATTACATTTGAAGCAGAAGAAAAGGAAGAGAATAGATTACTGGATCTTCTCAGGCTGAAATGTGTATGTACATGCACTATATGTGTAGATACTCTGAAGCATTGGGAACATACCTGAGGATTCCGCATGTGCTGGACAAAGATCCTCCTAAATGCTATAGGTTCTGTATTCCTGTTCAGACATTGTGCAGTAGCTACAAATACCCAGGCTATTTGGGCATGACATGCTCAATACACTCAGTGTTACCTGGATACTTATCTTCCTAGGTGTTTTAAAAATTGTTTTCCTTCAAAGCAAAGCAGAGATGTCCAGAGAAACATAAGCTGAGGACAAGGACATGGTTTGCAGATGCAGAAGCCCCTTGGTCTGCTGTCATGAAGCATTGCCCGTAACTGCACTGAGGATGAACTCTGCTCAGGGCTAGCCAGGGAGTGAATGCAGGCTGCAGTTTGCTCAGTAGCTTTTTAAGACACATACTTTTGATTGATTTAGAGTCCCCAGGAAAAGCATAATATTTCAGAGCTCCTCCTAAGTGTGCCCTAGTTCATTACAGTGCTTGTAAATAGAAAGTGTAAGATAGTGAAGCTATCTGGAGACAAAGACTGAATTGGAGACTTACCAATATGGAGTGAAGATGCACAAAGAGAAGACTAAGTTGACAGAGCATCAGAGTTAACCTAGATTTCTTATCCTCTGAAGCAAGAATGCCTGAAAGAAGAGGACAACAAGGATGAAAAAGGATCAAAAGTAAATAAGAAACTCAAGATAATTTATTTCCTTACATTTTTTCTATGATAATAGAAAAACAGTGAGAAGAATGAAGTTGTCCAAAATGAAGATCCACTTAACATTTACTAAACACTGAAAAAAAAAATATTTCTTTTCCTTACTCTTTTCATAAAAATACACAATAGTTATACTGAGATGGTGATCTGTTATTTGGCTTCTCTTCCTACTTGTGCCTTTGTTGTCCTGCTGCATTGGTCACATATAGTGACTGCTTGTGTTTCCCCTTCCTTTATCTGTCTTATTTATCTGCACAAAGATTGCAAACTCCTCTGGTTCTTATAGCTTTTGTATGGTTTAGGAGTTTTTACAGCTCATTGTGGCCTTTATGCTTCCTGTTCGTCTTGGTACTGCCTTAGTTTCTGACAGTGCTATTAATCTCATTAATTGGTGTCACACATATAAAAAATAAATAAATAAAACAATCCTTTTCCCTTTTTTCCTACTTAGTGTGGCCATTCAGAGCATTGAGAAGTCTCAAAGCTGCAGTGCAGTCCATGTGTGCACATTGCATTCCCACAGATGGCTCTTCTGTAGCTGGTGAGCCCCTAATACACAAGAGTAAGGCCTTCACTCATAACCAGGCAGATTTAGTCTAACGTTAAATTAACTGCAATCAAATCATCAGGAAGCTTTAATTGAACAATCACTGTCAGTGTTGGGAAGTTACTTTGCTGTGACAAACAAACAAAAACATATGTGAGGGATTTGCAGTCATTGTTTTCTAAATAAAAAAAAATAGCAAATGAGATTAATTATGCTTTGACTGTTATTAAAAATAGCTCTGCAATCCAAACCTTATGTTTGCATGTCTTCTGAAATTACCGAGGTCTCAGCTTCTAGAAGTGAAGTACTTTTTGTGCTTGCCTAAGCTCCTGCAGTCTTGATGGTAGAAGTCTCTGGTGAGAAAAGATGAACTGAACTATGGTTAAAGGTACAGTTCAGAAATGTTCCCTTAAAAATTACTACCAACTGAAAGTTCTCAGTCAGTACAGTGATACTACCCTGGTTTCAGCAGGGATGGAGTTGGTTTTCTTCATGGTGTCTGGTATGATGCTGTGTTTTGGCTTTAGGAGAGCAACAGTGTTGGTAATACAGTGGTGTTTTAGTTGCTGAGCAGTGCTGCATGGAGCCAGGGATGTTTCAGCTCCTCCTACTGCCCTGCCAGCAAGGGGACTTGGGGGCACACGTAGCTGGGAGGGAACAGAACAAGGACAGCTTATCCAGACTGGTGAAAGGAATATTCCATATCCTATGACATCATGTGAAAGCTATAAAACTGGAGGGGTTTAGTAGGCGGTAGCCACTGTTTGGGACCTGACTGGGCATCTGTCAGCAGGTGCTGAGCAATTGTGTTGTGCATCACTTTTTTTGTAAATATATAATATTTTATCATTACTATTATTTCTGTCCTGTATTATTAAATAGTTTTTATCTCAACCTTGAGACCTTTATCTCAACCTTCTACTTTTTTGTTCCTGATTCTCTTCCCCATCCCTCTGGGATGAGTGGAAGTGAGCAAATGGCTGTGTGGTGCTAAGCTGCCTGCTGGGTTAAGCCCCAACAAGTACTTATTTAAATATGCTGTGAGAATATCTGCTGAATTTCCCAGGTTTCTTGTAAGACAAGCTCTTCTCATCTTTTGTTTGTAAACTTAACCCAGAGGACAGCTTGTGGATATAGCAGTTAGTGTCCTGTGTAGGTTAGCGAGAGCACACTGACTGGATCGTCTGTGACAGGAGATATTCAAAACACAAATGGCAATTTCTGGAAATAAACTAGTTAGGTTTATTTGCTGAAGTTACCTTGTTTGAGACAAAGTTATTTCAGTAAGCTGATCCATGTAATGTAATTATTAGAACTCGTGATGTCTTATGACTTTTTAAAAATGTTTTTTTTCCCCTTTTTGCTGCCCTTTTTTCTTGTAAAAAAATATTTACTCAATAACTTCTATATTAATGCAGAGCATTAAAGTTATGAATATAACTTTTCTTCTTTCATGTTTATGTTTTCCATAACGTAAAAATTGCTTTACTGTTGTGATCATATGCATAACTTATTTAACCTATAACTTCGACTGAAAAGAGCATCCTGATTATGTAAGCTGATATTTATTTAGCTGTCCCCATTATCTCAGGCCTGTTTTATTTGTGGGCATCCTGTGGTAAGTGTCAGCTTTAAGCCTCTGCAACCAGTGCACTTATCCTCCCGGAGGCCAAACAGAAGTACCTAATATCCCCTCATTTCAGGCACTTTTTTTGGCACAATATTGACATAGTTTGCAGTTTTCAGCTGCTGTTGATAGCTATTGCGAGGGAGGTCATTAACATTTCTTACTTGAGTGAAGAGTCCATAAAGGTTTGGGCATTTCAGGATCTTTTTAGTGGAACAAATCATGAATAACTCATGAGAAAAATCATGAAGGTAAAACTATACGCATATTTCAGCTTTTTTTTCCCAGTTACCCAATTTACCCATTACATATGAATCTGAATTTGAATTATTTTCATTTTCAGCCGTAAGTGCTGGTGTTATATTGTGAGGTACAAAAGAAAAGGATCCAATAATACAATCAGCAGTAGTTGCGTCATTCATACTTACATCTTCATATATCATTTTCCATGTGTGTCCTTAAAACGTAAGGTTTTAAAATCCTTCATAATTACATGATGATGAGCAAATGTAAGTAGATCTGAGAATGTAAAATATATAGCCATCATTTTTGGAAGATAGTGATTGACGACATGCAACTTAAAGCTGGCTAGAAATCTAGAAATCTTTTTCTATTTTTGTTGTTCTTCTTGTTGAAAAGCACTGATCCTTTAAATCTTTCAGTTTATTGAACTGAAATGTTTTGTTAAAGCCAGCTGCAGTGTTTTTGCGATAGGCAGCCTTTCAGCTGTACTTCCTCATTTGGCTGAGCTGATATTCTTGTTGTCTCTTTGAGCTCCTACAAGCTGTCTCTGTGGCTTGACTATATAGAGAACAAAATGATAAATCCTTTGGGGAAAACATCGGCCATTAATATCAATGGCATTTATCCCATCCTCCTTCTTTTTTTGGTTCTCTTTTGCATTGACCAGTAGTGTTTGCAAGTGCTAAGCCACGGGTGTCTAACCTCTTGGCTTACTTGGGCTGCACTGAGTGAAGAGGAATCGTCTTGGGCTGCATATAAAATACAGAGGTCCCTTCAAAAGTAATGCTTCCTGTTATTTCCATGGAAACTACAGCAGATACAAAGAGCACATATTTGATAGAGCACATTCTCAGCTACAAAACTGTTTTTCAACGTAGCCGCCACCATTAGCTATGTACTTTTTGCCAGGAATGAACAAGACCCTGCATGCTACGCTTGTAGAAATCTGCATCAGTGGAGGTGACCAGTCACTGTCACCCCTGCTGAAACGCACCACCCATCGCCTCACTGTGCTCTTGTCAGCTGTTTGGTCTCTGTAAATGTTCACCAAGCATTGATGAATGTCAATGGTGCAATTGTTTTCACACAGAGGACTTCAGTTACGCACCTTTTGCTTCAGATGCCTAATATTTGAGCATATGAAAATTTACCATATTATTACAGAAAATGGAATCTGTAAATCTCTATAATTATGGGGTCTATTATAATAATCAGAAAGTTCTTTTTCTATCTTTTTACCCTACGTTCAGTGGAACTCTCAGGTTTCTTTTCTTTGAATATTCTCTAACATCAAAATAATTGTGACATCCATACTTATTTAAAGTACTTCCAAGTTTCAACAGTACTTGAGTGTATTGTTTAAATCTGAAGTTGGCGGTAGTAACAGCTCTGTCAACTGATGCTGACATGGAAGAAGGTGGACCTTGTTTAGGTGCCGGGTAAAGTTAATTTCTTGCAGAGAATTGGGATCAGCCCTCCTTGGCAGATTTTAGACAACCCATAATTCATTTGTCAGTTGAATTCTGAATTGTTTAATGATCCTGATGTATATCAGTAATATACCTGTGTGTGTGTGTATATATTTGTGGGAAAAAGGAATGCTTTTATATGCCTCCTACCAGATGGCTGATTTTGTTTTTTTTGTTTGTGTTTTTTTTTTTTTTTTCATTTAAGCCAGTACTTAAGCATTAATTTTATGTCTCACACAGAAACTATTCAAATAATGATGTTCCAGTTGAAAGACAAGCTGTATGAGTGTTAGAGAATATGTTTTCTCTGTGATTTATATGAAACATACTACAAGTTTGCATAAGCAATTCTAAGTGTGATAGTTCTTTTAACTTAGACTTTTTTAACATGGGAAGTGGGATTTGCAAAAGAAAAACAAACAGGAAATGTACCCATTTGCAAATGGATAAGACAGAACCCAGTCATTTGCCACAATTCAGGGACTGGTAAAGGCCCAACCTAAAGCAGAGTCTGCAACAACCATGCAACTGTAGAGCTGTAGAGAACGTGCATTCGGCAATGGACCATATCTGCTGTTAAATCATGTCCAATGTCTATAGCATGTAATCTACAAAGTTAGATATTTTCCAGTGCAGAGTACAACAGACACAGTATTCTTTCACTTCTGCTAAACAGTCCTGCTGAAGAGAGATGTTGTTTTCTGGGACTGTGTATTCTGGGCATGATTTTAGGACATCCAACCTGTAAGGAAGAAAGTGTCCTGTCTAAGGCAAGTCCTCCAGTGCTTCTTTCTATGCAGAAGTGCTTCTTTCTATGCAGAAAGTGTATAGAAATGTGTTCTTCTCATATATGGTGCTTCAGAGGAAGAGACCTGCTTCATAATGAACTGCGTCTGGAAGGAATGGGAGTAGGGGAAGAGGTTGCTGTTTTTTCTGATAGTGATTAAACCACTCTTTAATTTGTAACACCACCTGTGTAAATGCAATTTTGTGATGGTTAGAGGCATTTTTTTGGCTCTGTGGTTCCAGTAGGCAAACCTAGGTGGAAAAGTCAAGTATCAATTCTACATAAGATGATGTAAATGTGTCTTTGTGTGGAGAATTGATGTTTGGATGTGAAAATAGTTAATGTACTGTCCTGATACAATGTCAAAAATTTATTTTGAACATTACATACATCCTTCAGAATTGGAATAAAATACACATTTTTTTAAATGAACAGTGCTAAATGTTGTGTAGATTACTGTTAATATGACTACTGAGTCATGGTTGCAATCTTCTGTCCTTCTATGCCTTTTTTCAAATTTCATGGTAGCTTTTTGCTACCATGAGTAGTGTACCATTGAGTGTGTATCAAGATGTGCAAAAGGAAGGTAACATTATTCTTCCTATGTGTAATTTAATCTATATCAACTGACATGACAGACATGTTGCACACAAGATTTCTGGTAGATCAGGTGAGCAAACAGGGGATTTGGGGGGAACAGCAGTATGAGCATGCCTTTTTCAGAAGGTAAGTTGGGTGCCTGCTTTGTGAAAGTACAGATTTTACTTCATTGAAGGAGACTGTTGGGCAACTTACTGTTCGTCTTTAGTAGGCCTTGAGGATTGTTCCACCAGCTTGGACCATTTGCAAATGGAGACAGGCATTGACTGTACTTCTCAGGGCTCAGGCAGAGCAATGAGCCTGGTAGTGCTAGCAGGAGACAGTTTGGAAAGCCCAGAAAGTGGCCCATGGGCAGCTCTGCACTCAGTGTTAATATGTCTTTCCCCTGGTTCTGCATCACTCATACTTGATTCTTCATTGTTCATGTTACACTCTAAACCTCAGTACTTCTAGCCTGTACTACTTAGGTCAAAATGGATATGTGCATGTCTTTTTTTCTTGTATGTGCCTCATCTTTAGTTTGTTTTGTAGTTTGACTATGATGGGATATTCATTCTCAGAAGCTTCTCAGCTTTAAGCATAAAAATATCTATTTTAATTTGAATTGAAATGAAGTGATTATCCATGAAGGCTAAGTGTGTTACAAATCTATCAGAACTTTAAAAATAATACTAAGGGAAAAAAGATGTACTTAAGGCAATTTCTCCGTTGTCTTGCTTGCTAATGAGGAAAGTCGTACAAGTAATTGTGGGTGAACTGATGGATGATATATGTGCACATTGAAGCAATCACAGGTGGATTTTACTCCCAACTGAACTAGAATTACTAATGTGTCTTCCAAAATGGGACTGAAGTCATATTCAGCTGCACTGATACCATTGCAGTTGCCAGAATCACGTGGTAGCTTGTAACAGATGATAGTGCATATAAAGATGGAAGAACCCCTGGAGTATCGAAAAATAAAAGGGTAAATAGTGAGGTTTTTTATTGGTTATTACTTATTTTAGTGTTATGAAATCATAGATTTAGAATCAAACTTTATTATTATATCCACATACTGATGGCTTCTGCATGGCAAAGGATTCCTGAATTCTTGCATTTAAAGGGACCAAGTCTTTTCATTCTGATTTCATTGTGGATTTTGCAGGTTTTTTTTTACTGCAAAGTAGCACATTTGTATTTATTTAAGCAAAAGCCTCAGTTATTTCTAACTGAATGCATTAGAATTACTACACATGTAAAAATGTTACTTAGTAAACAAGGATAATTTTGTAATCTTCATTTGCGGTGAGTGTTCTCAAAAGTATCGGAGGGCCACCAGGTATCAGCTCACAGATAGTCTTCGATGGCTTTGATGATTGTTCTGTTAAGATACATAGTGTTACCTGTAGAAGGCAAATCAGGGTGAGTTTTCCTGTAAGGAGGGAGAAAGGATATGCTTAGCTTCAAATCAATCAAGGAATTGCTTTTGTGTGAAATAACTTTCTGTATTTTCAACATGCAGTATTAAAATATCCTTGTCAATACTCATTAGTCTTATTTAAGGAGCTTCAGCCCCATTTATAGTGTATAAATTCTGCAGCTATATAAAATAAACCTCTGTGTTCTGCTGTGATGAAACTGAATTTCCAGATTTTTCTATGGCAACGAATTCTGACCTTTCCAGTTCAGAAATCTCTGTTGCATTGGCACATAATAAGCATTTAGTTCTATTTAAAAAACTGATTTCAATATTGGTGTGAAGTCTTATGAGACCAAGTCAATCTCTCACAGGTAAATAAAAGGAAATTAAGATGCGTATTGTGAATAGATATTCATCTATTCAAAGTCTATAAACAAAACTTGTAATTGGACTAAGTATTACCAACAATAGTGTATATACTGTACTGAAGGAAAATCTCTGAATGACATAATTTAAGCAAGTTCTAAGTATCACGGTGCATCTTTTGCCATTGGAGTTAAGCTATGTTGACAGCTAAATTCAGGATAATCACATCTGTGTTATAACTTCCCTTTCCAGGACCCTAGTAAGTCTCGTTCTTCATTTTGTGTTGCTGTACTTGCTGGCTATTACTTGAACTTCTCTGTGTATTATTTAAATGTTCTTGGTCAAGATTAAATATATATATATATATATATATAAATGAATAGAAGCCATACATTATAGTTGATAACTCTGGCTATACAACTGGGAAGCAGAATTTATTTAAACATCATTTTGTATTTATCTTTTTATACACCTTGAGTAAATCTGATGTTGTATAAATGCAATGCTACTTGTCTTTCACACGTGTTCTACATCTAGTTGGCAGTTTCCAGAGGCAAACATCTTATTTTGGAATTATCATCAGGTTAAGGCTCTATTGAAAATACGACTTTAATGTCTGAATGCAATATAGTTATTATTATTTTTTTTTGTGCAAGTGTCACTAACTTAAAGATATACTCCTCATGCTCCTGTGATTGCAGTTATGCGATTTCAAAACACGTCTTGAGAAGGACAGGAAGGAGGGTGTGATCCAAAAAAGGATGTGCTTTTAATAACAAAATGGAAAAATGTCTATGGCGTCCTGGATTGGTCAGTCACATGTTTAGAGCCTAATACTGCATTGCTAGTACTTGTGTGATGATCCAGAAACTCCACAAACAGAATAGAGCAGTGAGAACTAAAAGCAAACAAAAAACACCTTCCACTCATCCTCTGTCCTCTACCTTCTTCCCCTGAGCAGCGCAGGAGAATGGAGGCTGTGGTCAGTCCACAACGTTTTGTCTCTGCTGCTCCTCCATAGTCACTCTCCGCCCCTGGTCCATGTGGGTCCCTCCCATGAGCTGCCATCCTTCCCCAGCTGATCTTATGTGGGCTTTCCACAGACTGCAGCTCTCCAAGCACTGCTCCAGTGTGGGTCCATACCACTGGACCCACTCTTCAGGACTGCATGGTCCCCATGGATGGCAGCTCCCTCAGTCCTGCCTGACTGTGGGCTCCTCTCCACAGGCTGAAGCTCCATCCCGGGACCTGCTCCTGTGGGGGCTCTCCATGAACTGTAGCATCTTCAGCCACATGCAGTACTGCCCCATGGGCTCCTCTGTGGCTACACGTGGAGCTCTGCTCTTCGTGGTGCCCATGGGCTGCACGGAACTTCCACTCCACCTCATGCCCTCCTTCTGCACTGACCTTAGTGGCTGCAGGGCTGTTTCTCTCACATTTCTCACTCCTGTCTCACAGCTGCTGTTGCCCAGCAACGTTTCCCTTCCTTAAATCTGCTCTCCCAGAGCACACCCAGCGTTGCTCGTGTCTCAGCTGTTATAGCGGTGAGTCCCTTTTTGGAGCAGCTGGAGCCGGCTCTGATCTGACACGGGGCAGTGCTGGGCTCTGCTTATGGGAGGCACCCCTGCAGCCCGCCCTCCTGCCACCAAAACCTTGCCACATCAACTCACTACACTTTATCACCTCTTGTTTGTACATCTGAGGCTGCTTGCCACAACTTTGTAGGAAGCCCAAGTGCAGGCTTTGTTCTTGTTAATCTAAAACTCAAAGGTACTTTCCACCTATAATCCATGCAATCCAACATTGTCTATTCATAGTTTTTATTTTCATTATAATTCATAGCATTTTGCCCCAGGTATTCCATTATATTTGTGTGAAAGCATGAGCTGAAGCTTTCTAGAAAGGCAAAAAAGCTATTTACTTAGGTTTTGTGTTTTTATTGTGGATTTTTTAAAATATTTTTTTATTATTTATTTTTAAAGTGCTCTTAAGAAGATTAGGATCTGCTGTCACTCTTTAAAAAAAATGCTGATCGGTGCTTGTGTTTTGGATTTAAAATACAGTGAGAAGTGGTCACAGAATTCTTCTGTTTTTCACTTGCTTGGAGACTGTGAGATCCTCTGTTCAGTGTCCCGTTCAGCCCGTAGGGACTAGACTTGCATCTCCTTGCAGGAGAGTGTCAGCAAACTGTGGCATAGTTATTCAGGCAACTACCTTGAAAAAGTAATCTTGGATTCTGGTCACTTCCCTGTGATTGGCTTTGTTTGATCCCAAAGTGTTTGGATAAAATAAGTGTATTCCGAAGGTACATCAGATTACAAAGGTTCACTTACAGTTTATGTACCTGGAGTATTTTCAAGTCATACTAATGTTATCAGTACTACAGAGATTGTCAAGATCCAATTTTAGCTTTGTGTAGCTAAGTTTTTCTTAACTCTTTGTTTTGATTCTGTAATCTTGTATTGGTCCATAGTGTTCCTAGTACAATCATGTATAAGCCCAGAAGTCTTAAAATTATTTGAAATCTGGTAATAAAAACTTTACTTTTGAATTATTGAACTGAAAATTAAAGAGATTCATTCACTCTCTTCTAATAAGCCATGCTCCAACCCCATTGGATAAAAATCACCCATTAGATTGTGCTTAAACTCCAGAAATAAATTTATCATAAGTGCACTGATTAAATAAAGTAGATATGTAAGTGGACAGAAACATTATTTTTAATTTTAAATTTATAGCCAGTATGTGATTCTGGTATCTTGGTTTAATGAGTAATTTCAAAACTTTATAGATTAAAGATACCACCTGATTACTGCTGTGCAATTGATGTGATTTCAACTTGCATTCAAAGCTTGAATTAGGTGACAGCCTCAAAATGGCCCAAGAGGTCTGGAATAGAATGCTGAAATTTGAGCATTCTGATCAAACCATAATTTCTTTTTCTAGAACTTCAAGTTCACAGAATCGTGGACTGGTTGATGTTGGAAGGGAACTCTGGGTCCATCTGGCCCAACTCCTGCTTGGGCTGGGACACCCAGAGCGGGATGCCCAAGCTCATCTCCAGGCACCTTTTGGAGATCTCCAAGAGGGAGCCTCTCTGGGCAGCATGTGCCAGTACTTGGTGACCCGTACAGTAAAGAAATGCTTCCTGATAATGAGATGGAACCTTTCATGTTACTGGTTGTGCCCATTGCCTCTTGTCCTGGCACTGAGTACCACTGAAAAGGATCACAGAATCACAGAATAGTTTGGGTTGGAAGGGCCTGTAAATATCATGTAGTTATACCCCCTCACCATAATCAGGAACACTTCCCAATAGATCATCAGATTTCTCAAAGCACTATACAACCTGGTTTTGAACATTTCCAGGGATGAGTTTCCACAACTTCTCTGAGATACTTGTTACAGTGCCTTGCCACCCTCATGGTAAGGAATTTCTTCCTTATATCTAATCTTATTCTATGCTTTTTCAGTTTAAAGCCATTATTCCTTGTACTATCACTACACGCTCTTGTAAAAAGCCCTTCTCCAGTGGGCAAAGAGCCTGGCTCTGTTTTCTTGACTTGCTCCCTTCAGATGTTTATGAGGTCCCCCTGAGCCTCCTTTTCTACAGCTTGAACAGTCCTAGCCCTTTCAGCCTTTCCTTGCAGGAGAGGTATTCCTGTCCCTCAATCATCTCTGTCTCCTTTTGCTGGATTCTCTCTAGTGTGTCAGTGTCTCTCTTGTACTGGGGTGGCCAGAACTGGGCACATCACTCCAGATGTGGCCTCACCAATGCTCAGTAGAGGGAAAGGATCACCTCCCTCAACCTGCTGGCAAAACCTTGCCTAATTCAGCCAAGAATACATTCAGCCTTCATAGCAGCAAGGACACAATGCTGACACCTCTTTAATGTGGTGTCTACCACGAATTCCAAGTCCTTTTATGCAGAGCAGCTTTCCAGCTGGGTGACCGGTTGTTCCTCCCCAGGTGCAGGACTTTTTCCTTTTAGATGTTCTTAAAATCCTTGTCAACCCAGCCTGTCAAGATCTCTCTGGATGGAAGCATGATCATCTGGTAAATTAGCCACTCCCCTTAGTTTCATGTCATCCACAAATTTATTGAGGGTACGATCTACCCCTGTCCAGACTATTCAGATGTTAAATGGGACTGGATCTAGTACTGATGCCTGGGGTACTATGCTCGTTACTGATCTCCAACTGACTATGACCCTCTAGGCCTGGCCATTTTGATCCACCTTACTGTCTGCTCATCCAGCTCATACTTTAGCAACTTCTCTCTGAGGGTCTTACAGAGCACAATGTCAAAGACCTTTCTGAAGTCCAGGAAGACGGTATCCACTTGTCTCTGCCCATCTATCAAGCTGGTCATTTCTTTATAGAAGCTTATCAGATTGGTCAGGCATGTCTTTTCTCTTGACTGAATTCATGCTTACTACTCCTGATGATTATCTTCTCCTTCATGTGCCTGGAAATGATTTTCAGGATTAGTTATGCCAGCACCTTGTTAGGGATTGAAGTAAAGCTGACCAACCTGTACTTCCCTGGGTCTTCCTTCTTGAAGGTAGGACTGACATTTGCCTTCCTCCAGCTTTCGTGCTCTTCTCCCAGTTGCCATGATTGAGTAGACATTATCAAGAATGTCCTTGCAATCACATCAGCCAGCTGCCACAGCATTCATAGGTGCATCCCTTCAGGACCTATGGATTTAGAAATGCCCAGTTTGCTTAATTATTTCCTGACCTGATCCTCTTCCACCAGGGCTACATCTTTCCTGTTCAAATTTATGCTTATTTAAATTACTGGAAAGTGGAAATCTCTGCACATATATGTAACTATGAGAGATGGCTGTTAAGATTCAGTGTATTAAAGCTTTAGGTATGTGACCCTGCAGTTTAGGTTTTTTCTTTCATTTCTATTTCTATTCATGTATATATATTTATGCTAGGTATATTATTACTGATTTCATTTTCTGTTTGTTTTTTTTTTTTTCCTCCTTCACTCTTGTATGACATCAGCCTTAGAAATCTTCCTCATGCCTGCTGGTAGTAAATTATTTGGATAAATGAGCATTAGATGGTTTGTTGTGTACCTGCTATGCTAAGAAAAATGAGTAGGCAAAGCTGGATGGCCAAGTTGAGTGCAGTGCCTAGGATTCTGATACATGTGTCCAGAGCTCACCCGATAATCCTGTGTGTTTTTCAGTCCTTCACTGCTGAATGGGTGACTGCAAAACAATTTCCAGTGGGATATTCCTCTAGTGGTATGTGCCATTAACATACAGTAATTTCTTCAGGAAATCTTTGGAAGTGTGGAAGGGTTCTGCTCAATGCTGGGGGTTTGCATACGGTTAGTAGCTTTTAAAATAAAAATGATAAAAAAAAAAAAAACCTCCAAAACTTATAGAAAATCTGTTTTTAAGCAAAATTTTCAATGCTAACAGACGATATGTAAATATCATAAATGTCACATTGTCACTTTTTCTTCACTCCGGTACTGTTATCCACAGAGGAAATTGCCCAAGTAAAATATCAGGCCTTTCTGATGTGACTGTTCATCACCAGTTTTGTTATATAGCTAGCAAAATTTTAACAAGCTTTTAAAATGATGAAAGATGAAGTGGAGACAATTTAGCTTGTTCATTTTGAAGGTCAATATTTCATATATATGAAGAGCCATTTTTTTTGTGTAAATAATGTTAACTTGAGGACTGGCTTACATGGAAAATTCATGGACTATGCACATTTGATACTCTAAGATGTATCACAGCCTGTAATATCAAATATGTGTCAAAGTAATTTTACAGCAAATAAATGTCTTTGATAAGCAGAAGGAATTATGCTTGTATGTTTTAGGTGGAATTTGGATTGCATATTATGAACACATTAATGAATATATCAATTACTGTTTGCCTCAATGGTCCAGTCATTAGTGATTGTGAATGTGTTCATTTGAATAAATGCAAAACACTGGAAAATCTCTTTCTTTTTTTTGCACATATTCCCATAATATTAATAATAATAATGAAGAACATATTCAGGATTTCTTGTTATGCATGTTTTGCCCCCATACGTGTGTGTATTTTTGTGCACTAGAACAGAAAAATCTGTTCTTATAAAGAATTTATGTTAATGCATTTAAGCTCTGTATTTGTTATCTATTTCACGTTGCTTTTCGATATACTGGAACAGGTTGTCTCAAAATGTGATGGTAGCCCTGTCCCTGGAGATATATAAGGTCAGGTTGGCTAGGACTCTGAGCAACCTGGTCTAGCTGTAGGTGTTCCTGTTACATTGCAGGGGAGTTGGTAGAGATGGCCTTTAAATGCCCCTTTCAACTTTAAGGATTCTGTTATTTCACTGACCATTTAGCCTGACACTTTCTTAGTAAAATTCTTACTGTTAGAAAATAGTCTTTACTTAGGCTGTGAATTTATTTTGGGTATTGCTGAGCTTTGCAGAAGCAGAGTTTTCTCTTTCAATTGCTTGTATTCCTTGCAGCATGACCTAAACTGGAAGTTCAACAGACCAATCTAAAGCAGTGACTCAGTCGCAAGTGCTTTCACTTTGTGTTGCCAGTATGTATTTTATGATTATCTACAAAACCATAATTTTAGTCACTTTATAGTAGTAGACAGCCACATGAAGTGGGGAGACTGCAGCACAGCGTCAGGCTATCAAAGTTGTTGCTTTCAGGAGATCCATAAAAATAGATTAGACAGGGCCTTCTCTGAGGCTGTCCTCTGTTTGGGGGTACAAAACTCAGCACCAGCTTGCAGGTATTAGTGCTGTAAAGAAAGTAGCGGTATTGGAGATGTTGCTTCTGGTTACCGGTAGGCCTGCTCTTCACTGATTGTAACACAGCTTTGGGAATTGCATGGGATGGGTATGTGCCTTGCTCAGAAGGTTGGGTATGACTTTCACCAGCTTTATGCTGTAGCCTGACTCTGGACTTTGGTGCTGCTTCTGTCAGAAAAATTAAGAGCAGCTGTGTTGAGAAACTGGGATTTTAAGTAATGTGAAATTGGGACTCTTAATTTTTATACCAAGTTTGTCAATGCCATATTTCTGGTATTGTGAGTAGATATTATAATGAGATTCTCACTGGAAAAAGTATTAAATCATGTCCTGCATACTAATTTTCTTTAAGCACTGGTGAATCAATCAGTTTAATTCCCCTGAATATTGAAAATAAGAACCAGAAAATTGCATTAGAAGTGATGAGATGCATGTGTTTCTGATGAATTTTTCTTTTGATAATTTATCAGCAGCATATCCAATGTGTGATCTAATTTTAAAACATACATTTGCATTTTTTAAACTTTACTGGGATAAGTAATACAGTTTAAAACAAAAGCAAAACAAAATAACAAAAACAGAAAAGCAGTTGACATGTACAGATGGTAGCTGCATTACCTTTATTGATCTTCAAAATGTTTGTATAGGTAAATATTAAAACAGACCTATTTTTTGGGGGTAGGCTTCTGGAAGGTAGGAAATGCTTAAAATTCTTCAGTCCTAAAGCACTGATCTAATTCACCAAGGCATTTCATGCATGCACCTGACTTTATAGTTATTTACTTCTCCTGCATCAAAACAATCTAAGCTTAAATCCTTTTCCATTTCAGTCCCTTAATGTACCACTCATTTTTTTCAACTACAGCCTTCTCCTTCTAATATCCAGTTATAAACTCTTAATAACCATTACTTTGTGGAACTGTACTGTGTCTGTCTGGGATGGAGTTGATTTTCTTCACAGCAAACCATGTGGTGCCATGTTCTAGACTTCTGACTGAAGCAGTGGTTGTAGCACACAAATGATGTAGCTGTTGCTGACTGTTGCTGGCACAGCATTAGGGCTGTCTCTGTTCCCTGCTCTGCCCCCTCAGTGAATGAGCTGGAGTAGGAAAGAAGCTGGGAAAGGACACTGTCAGAACAGCTGATCTGAGCTGACCAAAATGATATTCCACAATGTATAATGTCATGCTTAGCAGTAAAAACTAATGGGTAGGTTTTTTCCAAGGTAGTCATTGCTCAGACAATGCCTGGGCATCAGTCTGCTTGTGAAAGGTGGTGAGTGATTGCCTTTATATCACTTGTCGTTTTTTTTTGTTTTCTTTTTGCTTACCTTTATCTTGACCCACAAGTTTTTCTTGCTTTTGCTCTTCCAGTTCTCTCCCCCATTCTGTGGGTGCAGAAACAAGTGAGTGGTGCTGGATGCTTAGTTACTGGATGGGATTTGACCCAAGGCAGCCATGAAAATACCTAGTGCTTTAATTCCTAGTATAACCCTCCCTCAAAAAAATAAAATAAATCTATTCCAGGTAGGTGTAAACTGTCAGTGAAGTTTAAGCTTGAGATATGGTGTAATTTTTTAACAGTTACAAAATCATTGAACACTGAGGAAGAAATAACTTCACCTTAGACCTTGAAATTGCAGTAAGATTACTTCAGTTGATCAGAGAAAGTCAACTATAATGTATTGAGTGTCATGAAAGGCAGGAATGTACACTCAGGTTTGCCTTAGTGCTTTAATTTAAGGAAATCAGTCCAGGTTGTGGTACTGTTTTCCTAGCCCTTATCTGTCTGTATTCCTTTTCAGTACACATCCTTCAAACCTTTCAGACGACCAGGTTATTTTTATTTTCTCTTGGTTGAACTGTGAAGTGTTTTGTCTGATTGATAGAGTGTGTGGAAACTGATGAATATTTCTGAATTACACTTGAGATAAACCTTACAGTATGTCTACTGCAATATGAACTACCCTTGTTTGATAAATCCTTGCTGAGTCCAGATAGTGGTAAGAATGATTCCATAAATGTGAGATTTTTATGCAGAGAATAGAGGGCTGCAGAAAGAAACATAAGGTATTATTGAAAACTGTTGTGATTTGAAAACTGGAGGAGAAAAAGTGGCACTGTTGACATTTGGCATGTGAGAGAGAACATACCTTTACCTTTCATTCCGCTACTGTGAAGTAGTTAATGTTTTGAAGTAACCTAGTGCCAGTGACCTCCCTGTAAACAGCATTCTTGTCTAAAATGATTGAAAGGAAGGAAGGAAAACTTTCAGAAATAAAGACAAAGGGTAAAGGTGTTTGAAGCTATTTTGTGAGGTTGAAGTGGTTTTGGTAAACTATCATGAAATTACTCAATGGAATAATCAAAACTCAAACTTCAAAGTTGTCCACTAGAGCTCATATATGCAAAAGATTTTTGTTTCTGCATCAGTAGGATCAGTGATGTGTATTTTATTGGTCATTATGTGCATGAGTTGGATTTGTTTCAGGTAGCACTAGTTCATCCAACTCAGGGAACTGACTGTGTGATTGCAGTGGATTTGTAGTGGATGGAACATGTTGTCTTCATTTTGCTCTCCAGAGACTCTCTAATATGTATGACTAGTAACATAGCCCCAGAAATTGATCTTCTAGTATTGAATTGTTAAAGGTAATTAATAGTTGAATGTTTAAGGCGGACTTTTAGTTATTTGGTGATGTTTGTTTTCTGAATTCCTCTTCTTTTCCTTATTATATGAACTAAAACTTTACCAATTTTGTATATCAAGACTTGATTTGAGATATGGAAAAAGCAGCTTGAGACAAACATAGCTAAGTCTAAGGCTGTCCAAGACTTTCTTAAGTCTGAAAATGTTACCTACTCCGCTAGTCTGATATTGTAGATTTCTTTCTCAGTACCACCTTCGGGGGAAATTTGTTTGCACCACTTGAGGGTCATGATACCAGCTTAACATTTTCTGTTCAGTTGTATTTCGTCATGGGCCGTAGTGCGTAATGCGGTTTTGTGACATTGAATATAGCTAGGGCTGAAATGGCCAGAATGAGTTGTGTTTGGATAAAGAAGGAGTTGGTTGAAGGCTTTTTAATCAATTCCAGGTAAATATCCTGGAAAAAGTTTCCTTGGGTTAGTACTGCACAAATCAGAAAGAGATTCTAGGGAACAAATGCATCAATCACTAAACGTCTCCGTTAAAATCAGGTTTTCATTCAGTTTTAGAGTTTATGTTCACTTACAGCCTAATGAAGTGAGTTCCAAACCTACATGTAGATGTCTGCTTGTCTTCTAGGTGTCTAAGCTCTGTTGGGGCAATGCAGTCAATACAGTCAGCGGAGCCTGAAGAGCGATTCTTCTTATCATAAGTGGACATACACTGTCTGGTTAGCTGAGCAGCTCTCTGGACTCCCTTGGCTTCTTTACTGACTGACAATTGTGTGAATACTACTGTATTTAATTAATAATGTAATTATTTAATTTTGAACTGAATACTATCCAAACCTTGTATTTTAAGCTAAGCTATCTTGTCTTTTTATTTGGTCAGAAGAGAGAGAACAGACGTCTTTTGAGGGTAATTTACTCTGCCAACTTTAAACATTTGATTTAAAACATGAAGTGAGAATGCAGTACTGCCAAAGTCCATGCATGCTCTACCATAGTCTGTAGATGTCTATATAGTTAAAACCTGTGATTGTTGTCTACTTACTGTTATCAATTACAAGGTAAGATAGAATGTCTCTTAATTAACTTAATAACCTGGTAGGTACGTTTAGACACAGCTAATTAGAGCCTTCCTGTAATTGGGGCTATGATTAATAGACTATGAAGACTGTTTAATTTATATTAAGTGCATGGACAGTCACAGGGAAATTGAATTTTGAGTCTACGTTGAATAATGAGTAGAGGACCTCAGGACAGCACAACAGTGAACAGTTATTCTCTTTATAAAGAATTAATATATTCAGTCATTAGTTTTGTCCTGATATACAGGTGTATTTTCTCTGCTGTTCACCCCTCCACCCCCTGCACTCCTTCCTTCCCAAGATGTTCACACCATTATTAATATGTACATGAATCTCTGTTTTGGAAATATCGATGACTTTTTTAAACAGTCTAGCAATGTAGATTTAGTAATTAGTGAGTGTAAAAGTATGAGTTATAGTGGAGCTTATTTCACCTTTCTGCCCTTCTTTTTTTTTTTTTTTTTTTTTCTTGGGGCATATTCTGGATGGGGCAAAACCTAATTTGGGGAAATTCAGTGAGAAAGTAGCAGAAATGAACATATTTACCCAAGTGTTGAGGTCTGTAGTAATCTTGCAATTCCCTTTCACCACTTTTCTATGCATCTTTGGATGCATAGGAAAAAAAGGGAATACATACAGATCTTTCAGCATGCTTCTTCATGTGTTACACAGCTGAATGGGGAAGTCTGAGAGAGTCCCACTGATAGAGACGTTAAAAGGATGTAGGAAAGGACACAGAGTAAGAAGTTGTAGCAGTGGAAATAAAATAGGAGGAAAGAGATAGTGTGTAATGAGTTCATCTGGCATCCTGGAGACCCAGTCTGTCATGACTTTTTATTCGCTATCATAAGATACAGTGTACATGGAAAAACATATTGTAACATATTGGTAGGCAACTTTTTTTTTAATTATTATTAGGTGAAATTGGGAAAAATTAGAAAATGTAGAAACTTGGGCTAAACAGGCAAAAAACGTAATTAATATTTTTAGAGGCATGTAAACATCTTGCAGTGCTTTTTTCATGCATAGTTGAAACTTCTCTCTTGAATTTTTCATAAGAAATGAATCTTGGCTTTAGTTATCGTTTGCCATTTTTATTCTACTGTTAATGCAGGGGCGGCTTCATTGAGAATAGTTGGTCTGATTTCTTTTTTTTTATTTTTTTGGTGAAAATTTATCTACTTAGCACATTGTGAGTCACATCATACTGCTGCTATCCAGAAAGAAGTTTTATTTTTGTAACTTGTACACTTGAGTTTTTTGCTTAATACCTTTGCTGTCTTTGACATATTTTTTGAGCTATTTCAGACTTGTAAGAGTACATTTAGAGTACTATGGAGTACGTTTATTTTGCTGTCTATTAGGAAGTCATCCGAGCAACAAATGAGAGCATCAAGTGAGCTTTGGATAATTCGAATGGAAGTTTCAGACAGTTTCTCTTTTAATATGGAATGGTACTATGATGAGAATGTCATTACTGTAGGCATTCCTAAACTATAATATACACTTAACAGGAGAAAAAGCATGGTTTTTACTTAAAATGTGAGCTGAGTGTCAAATACAGTTATCGCCTGTGTGAAGTTTTTGCTTTCCCTCCCTGCTGTGTCTTAACCAAACAACCAAAGACAGGCGAATAAGCTATTTCCTGTTAACTGCCTACTTGCTAGGGATGACAAGAGTCTCATCTTTACAGTTGTCATGGGCATTAACAGCATAGGTTGGAGCCTGGGTGAATGGAGTTAGGTCGTTTGATACCACATAAAGAAGTGGTAATGTTTTGGAATCGTATACTAATTTCATTTTATGAGAATTCCTCATAAAGAAATAACTTTTTTTTCTTTTATGTGTACAGTATTGGCACAATTAATTTGTGACTCCAGCTAGATAAAGATACCCTCTACCTATAGGTCTTTTAATCTTACTGAAGTTGCTGTCACAGAAAGGTACTGATTAGCTGGTGATGATCTGGGACACCACTGACCTCTAGATCACTGAAGTCCACTTTTCAATATAACAGTGAATAAAAAACTGGTCCCGAGTAGTAGCTGATACCGCATCACCTTTCTGTGCAACTGTGTTCTTAAGTTTCATTGCTATATCTCAGTTTTCATTTATTAGATCTGTTTCTTCTAATTAAAGACCTTTTTTTCCTATAAAAAGTTAGTGATAACAACAATCAAGTAGCGTTGGTGTGTAGACGTCTTCTTATTATCTTTTTTCAAGCTACATTTAATTTTGTAGTGTATTACCAACACCCACACATCTCTAAAGAACATTAATAGTATTGATGCATGTCTCTCAGTTCTTATCATCTAGTTTTTATTAATCTGCAACAGAAAAATTAATTTTTTGGACCGTAATTCAAATAAATGATTTAAATTGCAACTTAGAGATTACAGATTGACATTTTTTCTTTCATAATGGAATCCTCTGCATTGGAATTCCTACTGCTATTGTGGTCCATTACAAGCACAAAATTGCATCTTTCCACTTGTCACTAATTTTGCATTTTGGCAGGGAGAAAAGGTTTGCTGTTAGAATGTTGCTAAGCAACAAAAAGATGAATTATTCCAACTTCTGGATTTTTCTTGTATGATGTATATCAGAGGGATTTTCCTACATTGGTGAAAGATAGTCTGGATTTAGTTATACTTTTTTTTGTTCTCTGTGCATGGTTGCTGAAAATCACACTATTTTGTTTTCTGAAGCTTAATTTCTTTTTCATTTTTCACTTACACCTAATTTTTATATCATTACTTGAATAAAAAGAACAGGAAGCACTGGGCTATAATTTACTGTCTTACATGTATTGCATACTGTTACTTATATTTACAAGTGAATAGAATAGAATAGTCCAGTTGGAAGTGAGTTACAAAGATCGTCGAGTCCAACTACCTGAGCACTTCAGGGTTAATCAAAAATTAAAGTACATTATTAAGGTATTATCCAAATACCTCTTGAACATTAATAGGCATTTTTGTTATACTCACTTTTAACTGTCTTCTTCCAGCACAGCTATCTGATTGTAAAACCAAGTAACTACTGGTATTTGAAAAAAAAAAATTACTCATAAAATGATGTGTGAAAAAGATAGAGACTTAAGTGTATGAAAGTTCTGATAAGGTTTATGCTTGGGGGTAGATTTGAGAATCAGAATGATTTTGAGTTAGAAGGAATCCTTGAAGATTATCTAGTCTGTGAATAGGATGATCTTTCAGGAGATCGGGTTGCTCTAAGCCCCATACAACTCAACTTTGAACTCTTCAAATGATGGAACGTCCACAGCTTCTTTGGACAAACTGTTGCAGCTTAGTAATACTCTTAGTAACTTGATTGTTTTGTTTTAAATAGGCTGATTTTTTTTTTTTTTGGTCCTGACTTTATTGTAGGTTGATGTTATATATTGACCCACATTAGTAGTTGATTTCCACTCAAGATACAAGCCCAGCACAGAACCACATCTTCCTTGTAAATTCCTTATCTGTGTAGTAAGCCAGGAAAGAACTTGTACAATAAGAAGCAGAGTGCTTCTCTTGTACAACCATTTGAGGCCTCAGTGTTTAACAACAATAAGAAAGTGTCAATGTATACAGGGGAGATTGGTTTTGTATCTATGCCTGCAATAGTGTAATAACATAGTTGCAATAAAGTTTTCGAGGACTTTAAAAAATAGCTTTTCCTGTTTGACTGTATCTTGGAGTTCACATATGCGAATTTATAGTCACTGTTTCATGTCTGGTAGACCAGCTCTCCTGATGTACTGACTTCCATGCAGAAGAATCCTGCCTATGTGATCAGAGAAGAGCTGCTCATTGCTCTGAAATGGTGCTGGCTCTGAAAGGTTGAGAGAACAGCATTCAGGTTGTTCTGGGTAAATTCTAGCAGGTAGCAGGAGTCAGGTTAATTTGTGTGAATTTTTGTGTAAATTATATCAGATGAGTGATAAAAGACTGAGATAATTTCAGATGTTAACACTGCTTTGGGCAAACATAGTGTGTTTAAAGACAGGGGTGTATGTAGCTGTTTGTTTAGAAGCTGAGAACAGGCTTTTTATTAATGTTTTTTTTTTGTCAGTGAGGCATATATTGTATTAGGTACAATATTCCTCTAATTTATTTATTTTTTTTATTGTCTCTAAATTGTCTAAAGGAGTTGATGACCAAGCTGATAACAGAGACACCTGACCAGCCAATCCCATTTTTAATTGATCATCTTCAGTCTAAACAAGGAAACTGCGGTCAGCTTCAGAGAACGCTGTCTGGCTCTGCTGCCCTTTGGGCAGAGAGTGAAGCATCAGGTATGTTCTGTAAGATGAAAAGAGCTACTTTATAATCTTTTCACAATTTTCCTGGATTGTTTCTTGGATGCTCATGTATTTACTGTGGAGGTACTACTTTGTGGTTTTGAGAATACAATAAATCCTGTTTGTCCACTAGAAACTGAATTTAATGTGCATAGGCTGAGCTAATAGAATCACAGAATGAATCATAGAATGTCATGGGTTGGAAGGGACCTTAACAAACATCCAGTTCCAATCCCAATAGATCAGGTCCATCCAACCTAGCCTTGAATGCTTCTCTTTTAGTTTAAAACCATTCCTCATTGTCCTATCACTATCTACCTGTATAAAAACTCAGTCTCCATCTTGTTTATAACCTCCCTTTAAATACTGAGAGGATGTGTGTATTGAGGTTGTTGGGCTTTGTTGTTGTTTTTTTTTCGTTGTTTATTTGGTTGGTTTTACTGCAGGCATTTTTAACAAGCCTTCATTCTAACACTTAATAAGCTATTACAACTTTGTGAAGTCCACTGCAGATAATTTCTGATTGTAGATTTTCAAAAAAATAAATAATATTTTCTGTGATTCTGAAGTAGAAAATTTAACTTTGATATTCTGGTACAAGCGTTTCTGAGAAGGTTGGTTTTGCATCTAGAAATTGACTGATTATCTGTTTCATACTATATAAGATCACCAACAGTTGTTTGTAGTCAACTGCTTGGCAAGTCAACTATTTATATCAATTTTGAAGTATGTTTTTAAATAAAAGAACATTAAGGAATTTCTCAGTTTTAGTGCTTAGGAAATCAAAAAAATATATGAAATTTAGAAAAAATCAGAAAAAGTAGTGCTAAAAGAGCTGCCTTTGATTTGCATTGATAAGACTAGGAATTTCCAAGTTAATTGTTTATGAGGTCTTTGAAAAATGACCCTGTGAAGATTATAATTGCTGGATTTTATTCTTCAAACAGAAAATAAAGGAACGAGGAGAGATTTCAGAAGTTATGATAAGCCTTGGCAGGTAAATGCAAAGAAGCCTAAAAAGTCAAAGAGTGACCTTGCCGTGTCCAATATCTCTCCACCATCACCGGAGTCCAAGTCATGTAAGGTTCACCAAATTATTAACTTGTGCACATTTCTAAACCCACAATCTATGTTTCATTAGGTTTTTCTTTTCATTATGTTTAAAAAGGAAAGCAAACTGTGAGCAGTTGAAATGACTAGAGAGTTTGAGTCTTGCTTCACTTTCATATGCATTATGAATTTATAATTATACCCTATATTTTCATCTAGATTCAAAATTATATTTTATTCTATTTGTAATTTTTGTTTATAATATCTAAACCTTTTAAATATATTTGAGTGTAATGAAGTGTCTGAGATGGTAAATGTATTTAGTAATAGTAAGCTTGCTGGTTTTCCTCTGAAAAGCAAGATGGGGAAGTTTAGATTTCAGTGGAGTCGATGGAAAATATTCCAGTGGACACAGAATGTCAAAATCAAAGGTAAACAGATGCTCAGAGAAGTGGACAGTCACTCATAATCTACAATCTTTAAAGGGTAACATCAGTTTACAGAAGCAATGGCCAAGAGTGTACTTCTGTCATTTTTTTTTTTAAATTACTCCTGCAAATGTATCTGTGTGACTTTTTAAATATGTTATTCACATCATTAATTTTCTTGTGTATTTGAACTACATTTTTAAGTGCTATCACACAGGCTAGTTTCAGCAATGTGCCTCCTTGTGATATCTTGCTTCTCTTACTTTCTGCCAACAAACAAATTAATACTGACCTTTTTTTTACTGGGTTTATGCCAAAATTAGTGGGCACTGTATGCTCCTTCAGCCACTCAGATCAGTGGGAAGCAAGCATGTTCAGCAGCAATTCATTACTCTGTCCGGACTTTCCCTGTTTTGTGCCTTCAGCTTGTACTTTCGGCATTTTGACATTTTTGGGTGTCATTTCAAGTTTTTTTTTTTCAAAAGCCTCTTCAAAGAGGTAGTAAGGACTTTAACTGAGAAATAGTATGGGGGCGTGTTGAGAGCTAAAGATTTACTCCCAGATTTGTGTAAAATACCAAAAAATGCCTCAACCATCTCACTTTCCCTGCAAGAACACACCTTACAACATACCTCCCCCTCCCCAAATAAAACCAACCCCAAATTAAATGGAATCCATCACTTTTAAGATCTTTTGTTCCAGAACTTTTATTTAAGGACTCTCTTTTTCAAATGATCCAGAACTTTTAACTTGATTAAATAATAGAGTCATAGAATGACTTGGATTGGAAGAGACCTTAAATATTGTCTAGTTTCAACACCCTGTCATGGGCAGGGTTGCCAGCCTCTAGATCAGGATGCCCAGGGCTCCATCCAACCTGGCCTTGAACAGCTTCTCTAGGCAGCCTGTCCCAGAGTCTTACTACTCTCTGAGTGAAAGATTTCCTCCTAATATTTAATCTAAATCTCTACATTTTAGTTTAAAACTGTTCCCCCTTGTCCTATCACTATGCCCATGTGAGAAGTTGATCTCCCTCCTGTTTATAAGCTCCCATTTAGTACTGGAAGGCTATAGTGAGATCTCCCTAGGGCCTTCACTTCCCTAGACTGAACAAGTTCAGCCCTCTCAGCCTTCTTTCACAGGAGAGGTGCTCTAGCCCTCTAATCGTCTTGATGGCCCTCTGAACCTGCTCCAGAAGCACCACATTTTTCTTGTGCTTTCTTGTCTTGTTCCGAAGCCTGAACTCAGTACTCCAGATGGGGCCTTATGAGAGCAGATTAGAGGGGGGCATTCACTTTTCTTGCCTTTTTTGATGCAGCCCAGGATACAATTGTCCTTCTGATCTGCAAACATACTGAGGGTGCACTTGATTGAGGGCTGAGAACCATGAGTTTGTGGGAATTTTTGGAAACATCAGGAGAATAGATTTCATTAATTAGAAAATATCTTTGATTTCAGCAAAGCTGATGTTGAATTCAGAGTTCATTTATTCTTGCACAGATCTCTCTTTCTTCAGCTTTCAATTTTTTTTTTTTTACTAAAAAGGTTCTTCCAGTTCTTCTTTCTTGCTGTTAGCAATCTCTGTCATACGTGAAACAAATGGGAAACTGTGGTGCCATAGTGATCTGAGTACTTGTTTGAAAAAATATACCTCCTTTTTTGTTGTTGTCTGGCAAGGGAAGAGGTTTGAAGCTAGGCCTGTTTGTGTGTGCATATGTACCTGTTTAAAGAAATATTTGGATGATTGCATCCAGTATTTGAAGAATTATCAATTTTAAAGTTTCTGAGTAGTTTGTGAAACAGACTTCCTGCTATCCAGTTAGCTACTGTTAGGCAAAGTAGGTTGATGTCTTTGCCACCTTCATATTAAATCGGTTCACAGGTCGTTGTTTCATTCTGTGTCAGTTCACTGTTCTCTTTCCAGGTTTCTGTATCCCATTTTTGGAATTCTTTACTACTAACCACCAATTGACTAGTACTACAGGCCTCCATGCACTTAGCCTTCTAGTGTCAGGACACTGTGTAAATGAGATTTGCTGTGATATCACAGTAAGAACTGTAATCTGAATGATTTCAATAACTGAGTGATTCTATGATCAATAATGCCTGCATTTTTGTTCTTTGGGATGTAAGACTGGCATACAATGTATTAATGAAATGTAGCTCCTAGTCTAGGAAGGACTTTTCTCCTGCAGTGAGCAGTTGTGTGCATGAATATGTGGCCTGGTGCCTTGTGATAGATACAACTTTCCCATGAACCTACTGCTGGTTCATGGGAAATGAGCAACTAGTCTAATTTCAGCTGCAAATTATGTTTTGAAAAGACAAATATATGTAGGTAAAAACAATACCGAAACAATACTGATCTTCTACTACAATGAAAACAATGGTCGGCTGATGTATGACAGAATTCATAACAAATTTAGAGATGAATCTGTTGATGTGCATTTGCAAGGGAGGTTGTGTGTGTGTGTGTGTGAGGGAGGTGGGTGGAGGGCAACACCAGAAAAGCAGAAATACAGGAAAGCATGTCTTTGCAGCCTCCTGCATGAGATGGGAAAAGAGAAAGAGAAAGGGAAAATCTAAATACTTCTACAGAAATGCTGTGAGTAGATGCCTTTGATCTTCTACATCATAGTCAAATAATCTCAAGAGTAAGTATATACATGTCTCAAATAGCACACATGAGTTGAGGCAGGTAATATGATGAAAGATTTTAAATTACTGACATGAATTTTAGGAATTAGTGAGTATAATAAAGGAAGAAAGTTGGAATGTAATGAATGAATTTTACTAAATTTGAAGTGAGATACCTATGAAAATGATATATGATGAGCTTCATAGAAAAAAAGATGCATTTCAAAAGATGCCAGGAAAGGGTCATATAGTGTTTATGTGGTTCTGCATGCTTCACATAAAGCCATCTGCTTTGAAAAGGCTAGTTTTGTTGATTGTGTTGTTGGGACGGTACAAGTTCATATTTTCAAAGCATTTGTAAGTTAGCAGAAAATGAACCCTGAAAGGAGAGAGAATTCTCACATGAAGTAACAAAGAAGTTGTTAGTTTTAGTTTCCAATCATTGCTTGGATGAGTAAGTAGGTAAAAAGAACTAAGTCCTCTAGAAGTAATAAACTTTTAATTCTGCATTTCTTCCTTCTCAGTTTTGGTTTAATAAAGTAAGTTATTGAAACAGAAGTGTTCCATAACGTGTCTGTTTTGGATACATTTAACTGAAATACAAAATGGTTTGTTAATATACAGACTGTGCTAACCAACAGAGCAAATTTCTGCCAGGCTTTGGACTGCCTTCCTACTATCCATCTAGTGAGATACAGGATAGTCAAAGATTCTGGTGTTTGTGGGACATTTCCCTGAAACTAGAGACCAGACCAAACTAGGAACTGATTCACTCTTTCCAAGGCAAAAGTCTTGAAACTCACGTTCCTGATGCAGGTTGGTCCACATACCAAACGACTGCTGATCCTTGGAAGCTTCATGGCTGTTGAGTGGAACTAGTGTTTGTTTCATTCAACGTCTGTTTGTGGGTCTCATGACAGATATTGTTTGGAAATTATATTGTTTCTCAAAAAAATCTGTCCTTACGGATTTTGAAAAATGTGATTCATTTGAAAATGACATGATATCATGTTCCAACCTGTTGCAATTTTCTGCAGCCTGGAAGCTCTAAGCTTTGGATATCTTTGTTCATGGTTTTACTATATGAAATTGTTCTCTGTTCTATTTTGGTGGTAATGTGAGGTTTCTGTGCTATGATGAGTTCATTGCAGTGTTGTATGTGGAAAGAGAAATCTGTCAATCAGGTAATAGGTTAGTGAGTGATGCTGTAGAATATGTTGTTGGTACAATGAAGGGAAATTGAAAAAGCAGGCAATTAAAGTGGATAGAATCTCAATGTGAAACTAAGGAGTAAGAATTGGGAGAACTCGTGGAGAATTTCTATGCTAGTTTACTAGATATTTGTATTTAGAGTTAGTAGAACTACAGAAAAAATAGAAAAAAATGCTAGAAGGAGCATTTTATTTTCTGTAAAATAAGAAAAAATGAGAAATACTGAAATTGTGCTACTTAGTTGAAGTTATTTATGAATGGAGGAAAATTTTGATCACAAAAAAAATCACGACTTCTAATGAACATGGTCCCTACTAAAATAGGAAGTTATAAAGTAAAGAATTAGCTTTTAAAAGTAGTAACAAAAACTGTAAGCTGTCCATCTGACAGGCCTAATACCTTAAGACCTCTATTTGATCACTAGAAATGGCCGTAGTTCATTACTTCCTGTCCTCAGAATTCCTTTTGAGAAATACATGACTTCTTCGAACACAAAAGAGAATGAGACTGACATTTTTCACTCCAACTTTCTACTCTCTTTCCTTCCCCTTGAGACTTCCTGTGTTTCTTTCCGCCTAGTCTTTTCTCTGTATGTCTTTTTTAATGTATCCTTTGTTTTCTGTCTTTGAGAATGTCTGTAATTGCAGTCTAATATATTAGTATGTCTAAGACTTAACCAGGTTCCTGAGTGGGAGTTACAGATCAGAATAAACCCTGGATTTTCAGAGTCTGTTTAGATGTC
>JANHGO010000063.1:49525737-49592077 GCA_024606505.1 Aquila spilogaster | reverse complement strand
TGAAAGGATGCTGTCCAGACATGCTGAGTCTTGTTTCTGTTGACCTAAGCTTTTTGTTAATGACCTGTCTTTATGAAATAAGTGGTAAAAAAATTGTAAGGTGACCCAAAGGCAGGAAAACAGCAAATGTAAAAGGTGCAGAGATTAATTTAGAAAACTTTCTGAAATGGACTGGAGAATTTGGGTCATTATAGGAATAGACAGGGGAACTGAGGATCTGGGGAAAAGGTAGGTCTCCTACTTCTTCCTCCTCCCTTGGTTTTTAATTTCTGGAATTGATTTTCACATGCAGAGAGCAGACGTGAGGGGTTCTTGTTCAGTACTTGAGTCTGCAACAGAGGGTGAGTTGAAGCCCTTTGGAGAGTTCTGTGTACCCAATAGGCACTATTAATTTCTGATTAAAAGGGAGATCCTGATAAAACTTTGGAACAAATTCTGCTACCCTTATTCATCTCAGATAGCATCTTTGTCCACAAGTATTCTTGATATATGTGTTAAGTGGAAAGTTTTATTATAAACGTTAATGGTAATGATATTACTTGGATGAAACCCTTCTGAAGAAGGAAGTTGAATTTGGTCAGGAGCTGGAATCCACTCTTCACCTCACATATAATTTCTGCAGCAATCCAGTGTCTTCTAGCTCATTTGGCATTAAATCACACCAGATTAACTGTCAAGTTGCAAATCACTAATTCAATCTACTGAAGTCCCTTTATGTATTTTGGAAGAGCATCCAAACCTGGTGCAGCCTGACCTAAATTTGTGTGAACTGATGAGATCGCAGAACAATGAGAACTACTGTTCATTTCTGCCATCACTTACAAAAAAAAAAAAGAGTGAATACAATGACCATATTATACAAAGGAGAGCCATAAGGACTTGCTAATTACATAAAATAATTAAATATTAATGTATGCATAATAGCATCTAAATAGTTAAACATTGCAAAATAAAGTACTCATTCGGAGTAGAAAACTATGACAAATTGTTGGTATAGCTGTTTACTGTGATGCTGAAAGTTCATGCTGATTGCCAGCTGGAAGAGAGAGAAGAGGGAGATATAGGGCACAGGGTATTTTCTATGCAGTGATAATTACGCCTGTGAAAGCCAAACACTTTCCTACCTACTGGCTAGTTTCTGCCACACTGTGGAATGAGCATATAAATGTCCTCATGCATAGACAAAAAGGGTTATCGTTAAAGGTATTACTTGCAAACTCTTGGGTTTTTAGGCTTTCTCTAATTGAAACTCTAAGGTTTTTTTGCATATTTCTATTGCAAGTAATAATGTATGTCTCTGTTTTGGGTTTGTGTGGTGGGGTTGACAGTCTCCATTGCAGAATTGGGTAAGACAAGGCTAATCCAAGCAAACTGGCCATCTGTATCTTTGCCAAGCCTACATAGTTGTATCCAAGTTCATTCTATATTAACTTGTAAGAAGAGCTAAAACTTTGGGGGTGTGTGGAAGGATCACAAACCTCTGTAATGTATTAAGCTGTACCATTCTGCATTTTTTGTATAAGGAGAAATGTGTATACCAGAGATCTTTACTACTCCCTCCCTCCCCAGCACATTATAGCTTATTGGAAGATTTGTAGTAAGCCCACTTGGTAGAAATTCTGAACTGGAAAAGGCAATGCCTTTTTCAACTGCTGGAAGAATGTAACACATTTATATGGAAAAGCTCTTCTTTCACCTGATAAAGACTTGATGCCTGGCAGTCTTGTGGCCTAGTCTAACACAGAACAGGAAAATTGTTCTTTCTAGAATTCCGACCTAAGAAATTTTAAATTTCTTACACCTGAAAAACTCCCCTACGTTATCCAGGAGCAGAATAAAGTTGAGGTAAATGTAAGCAAAGTGCTGATAGAAAATATAGCATCACAGAAATGTCTCTGTAACAAGTAACAATTGTTTTTTTTCACCTGGATAGCACTTTTGAAAGGTTTTGCAAATGTTTTAAATGTGATTCTGCTGTGGCTGTCACCTTTCCAAAGTGTTGGGTAGCATTTTAAGAATCTTTTGGGTGGTATATTAATATCAGACTGCAAATTTTAATCACAGTCCAGTTGCTTTACGAAAACTCAATTGAACAGTATGTATATGAAACCTATTTGATTCCTCGTCTGCCATTAGAGTATTTTGTATCTATATGGCCCAATTTCTCGTTCTTATTTTATCCAAAGTGACATTACTTTTGTCATTAAGATAGATGAACCACTGCAATTTACATCTTCCCAAACCCCAGTTCCAGTCCATGTCTTAAAAGCACACTACCTCTTCTTGCAGTATGCATTTTGCATACATCTTACATCTGATTTTATTGTAATCACTCATTTCCTAATGTTCCTTCAGCTCATATCTTTTTTGCTCTGCTTGGCATGCTCCTTGGACTATATCCAAAACGGTCTCTGATCTTATTGTTCAGTAAGCCATATGAGAAAACACATCTGATCTTATCCCACAGCTCATCACCACCATGCTATTCCACATAAATTTTCTTAGTCATGCTAGAATTTTTATTTCACTTACTCTCTAAATCTAATGGAAACTCTGTAGGACTTATGAACTAATCCTTTTACAGGTCACTTTAATGTCCAAGCAAATCTACAATCATCACTTTTCTTGCTCTCAGGGATCAGTATTAAGTTTTCTGTTAATACATGGTAGCAAACCTTATTCTAGTTGAGCACTAACAGCCGTACTTTTGCACCTCTGAGCAACAAATCAGTTGGGAGATCATCACTTGCACATTGGTAACTTTATCCTCAAGTCCAGGCTGGACACCGAAGGCTATGTATGTCCTTATACTCTTCACTCGCGTTCTGTGTGGGCATAGGGTGGGCTGATCTGAAGCCTGATTAAAAAAAAAAAAGAGTGTGTTTTGGGGTCCGAGCAGTTCCTTTATCCCATGTTCCTGTGTCGCTTCATTTTGCAATGATACTCCGATTTCTTCCTTGCACACCCTCTGAACTTTGGTGGCAGTATGGCTTTCTGTAGTGCTCTGTGAGGCTCTTAACTCCATTACCACAGTCTCTGCCACTTTATCCTTTGCCTCAGAGTCTGAGGGCAGAATTTCATATTAAGAACATAATGTCTTAATCCAGTAATTTTGATGTATATAAGCTTCTCTTTCAACATCCTTGTAATTATATTATATTCTTATAAAATAAACTATAATTACAGTCAATTTCCTGATTTAGCTACTATCCAGACCAATTGCATTATATTTGTCTATTAAACATATTGTATACATTTGCATTTCTGATATGTTGTTTTTCAAGCTTCTTGAATGTGAACTGAAACTGAATTACACTCTGTTCTGTACTTGTAAGGAAAATATCTTCTTGTAGTATTTCCATTTCCTTTGTCTATGCAATGCTTTCTGTGAATATTTAAAACTACTTTTAAAACACTTTTAAGATACATTTACAATGTTTTAAAAATAATTCTCAGGTGGCAGTTTCTCTCCAGCTCTCCTTAGATAACATCCTCATGGGAGGCAGGAGTGATTTCAACCTCTTTCAGAAACCAGAACCAGGTAATTCTGTAATATTATGTATTTTTTTAATTTATTGAATGAAAATTTGAAGAGGATGCCCATACGCTAGCCAGCTTCTGACTGGAATGTACTGGTTTAATGTGCTGGGAATTCACATTTGAAACATCAGTTTATTCAGATTACAAGAAACACTAACAAACTAAAAGGTTAATATTTCTTATTGCTAACCTACTTTTAAACTAAGAAGAAAATTTTGTTTCTGTGAGAGTTAAGTTTGTAATGAAAAGAATTATAACTTGTTAACTAGTACCAGTGTATATCCTACTTGAATTTCTGTTTAAAATGCAATGCAGGAGAAAACAGCTCATCAATTTGGACCAGCCAGTCATAACTCTATAAAGGAAATATATTTGTACATAGCTGCATTGCTGTCATGCATAATGACTCAAATGGGTGTGCATTTTTAAATTAAAAAGAAGTAATAATTTTGTTGTGATGCTAACAAATAAATGATTTGGAGAAATATTTCAAATATTAATATTCCAACAAATGACATAGAATATAAACTTTTCATCATTGCAGACTATGGATCAGGTAAGAGGACACCAAAAATGCATAAGGGCAGTGACTGAGATACTGAAGAAATCTTGTCAAGAATGTTGGGTGGAAGGGGGATTGAAAAATGTTGAAAATCAGTGCAACTTCAATCTCAGTGCAGAGGTGAATGCAACCTGATGATGGAGAACATCTGCAATGAAATAATTATTTCTACAGAGCTGGTGTTAGAGAACTACAATTATTTTTCTGTCCTAAGGAGCTTAAGTAGAAGACTAAAATGGTGATTTCTTGAAGCAAGACTTTACCATTGGTGCAGACAGAAGACTAAATCCTGAGGTACAATTTCTTAATGTCATTGAAGCAAAGTTGTACTGATGCTGGTTACCTTCTTTATAATTGAACTGAAATGTCAGATTTGCAACCTTAAACAGAAGTATCTTTATTACAAATGTTTCAGCATAGGCAGGTGAGAAGGGCAAAACAAAGCCTAAAGTAACAAAACCTGAGATCCACATCCTTGGAACCGATGTTAGCGTCTGAGATGAGAGCAGTAAGGGTAGATCCTGGGATGAAGAAATTTTTCAGTGGCAGGAATGCTTCATCTATGCCAAAGAAAGGGGTAGAAGGGAAAGTGGGGTGTGTAAGAGGCCTTTACAGACTAGACAGAGAACTCAGTGCAAAGCAGAAAAGAGAGAGATGCTGATTTTATGGTAGGAAAATGCATTGTCAATGAACATCTGGATTGTTCTGTGTGATGTGCTTAAGTACTAGAGAACAAACCCCAGACGTCTTTGGGTTTTTTTTCCCCTGCACTCATATTGAATTTGGAGAGTATCCTTACTAATAAAAAATAAAGAAGTAGATAATGTGCTTATCTACTCTGATAGATAATATACTCATCTATTTTGGATACCTCTTCATAGCAATCATAAATGATAAATAGGAAGTGAATAGGGGGAAAAGAAATGGGAAAAACATCTGAGTAAGAGGGGTACTGCATTCCTGAATGGGCTTGTGGATTACTTGTTTAGGAGAATGTTCACTACCAAGTTAATCTCTGATAACTATCCAAACTGATTTTCCAAACCTTTTGAAATGTTCCAAATACCAGTGTAGTTTATCTAAAGCTCAGTAATAGCAACCTGCGTACATTCTCACAATCTGTTGGCCATACCGACAATGCTGTTATCTTTCCTACATTTTCTCTGTTTTGAACAGACTGTTCATTCATGCATTTTTTTCTCAAGTGCAGCATGTTGCTACTTAAGAAAAAAGGCTGCACCAACAAATCTGGCAGATCAATGTATTTCTGTTTTCTGAAATATAACTTCTCAAAATTCCTTTCAAAGCTTCAGGCTTTCTGTTCTTTTTACCCTTTATCCTTACTGTGGACCTGATACTGATCCTACTAAATTTAGAGGCATAGGCTCCATCTTGCAGGTGTGATTCCAAACCTCTTGCAACTTCTTCCTCTCTTTGTAGGTACAAGTAGACAAATGTGTTGTTTACATTGTCATTTTGACAAAACTGCCAGCATAGCATAGTACAGTGAGCTTGATAGATACCATTTTCTAATGAACCATCATACCTGGTTTACAATCCTTTCCACATTCTCCAGAAAATTAATGTTGTACACTGCATGATTCTAGTACTTTGCTTACTCCCACTGCTTATGTTAGTTATGTAGATACTTGCAGTTTCCTCCCTTAATGGTTTTCCAATCACTTCGTCCTTGTGCTTCTCCCCATGCTTTTTCAGCTTCCATGCCATGATTTAGACATCATCACAGAAAGTCTTTATGTAAATTCACAATTGTGAGCATCCCCATTTCTTTTTAAAAATCCCTCCCCTACTGCATTTGTCAAAAAGCCTTAAAAGCCAGACAAATGTAAAAAATTTCTTATGCTTATCTTTGATAATGTACTGAAGTCCATAAATGACAGTCTTTTAAGTCATGTATTAATGCTTACCTAATAATTAGAAAATAATTCTTGTTGTAAAGAAAGCCACTATGCTGAGTTTCTATAATGCATTTTGAAAAATACACTATAATTCTAAATGAGTCAGTTGGCATGAATATTTCCCACAGTACAAAACATTCAAGACTCAGTCCACAAATCCAACTGGAATAGAACTGTGGTCCAATTCATGTAAACACACTAGTAAGAAGATTTAAAGCAGGTCAGCCAATGATTACTAAACATTGAAATCTTGACTCCTAGAACACTTAAAAATACAATTAATGGGTAATTGCAGTGTTGTTTATAAGCAGTGAATTAGTATCTCTATAATATATGTGGCTTATATTTGCATGCTTTATTCTTTTGAGGGGAAGTTGGTACCAACCCGCATATTATTTTTTTATATGTAGAGTTTGGAATTTAAATTTCCTGATAAGAACATGACTGAACCTAAAATATTTCTGTAAAATAGACAATACATTCCTCTATTTGCATGAAAAAAGTTTCCAGCAAAATAACCGTCTACATCTTTTCTTAAAAAAGCTCAGGCACGTAGGTAACCTAGGCTCCAAATGAAGATTTCAATTTTGCTACAGAAGATAATCCTTTATTTCAAAATTGTTTAGGACAATGAAGCTTATGAAATGTAAATTGCTTTATCAAGTGCTCGAAAATTAATCCTAGATTAAAAATACATTTAAAAATGTTATTAGGGATGTCATGTCACTATTAACAAGCCAAGCTTTTCCCTCTATTTTGGGACAGGAGACAAATTCAATTACCTTTTTGCTAATTGTCTGATGTATGTTCTTATTGTAATGCATATTCTTTTAAATGCTTCAAGTTCATAATTGCTAGTGGGAGACAGCTGTATGGCTAAGATTTGGTGTATCAGGTGGAAAATGCAACTCATTAGCAAGGCAGCAGTCTATGAAGACCTATGCACATGCTGCTTTAGGAAAACCAGTTGCAACTTTATAAAAGCAGATAGATGCAGAAATGTTAAACACTAGTTACTTTCATAACAGAAATATCAATCCCTCTTTCCAATTAAGCAAATCAGCCATGATGAAGTGACCTTGTGTCCAGCATTTTCCATGAGAAACAAACCCAGGGGGATGGATCCCAAGCCAAGAATTTTTCCCCTTTAGAAAGAATCACATGTGTGTGTGATGGCTGCAATGCTACCAAGGGCAAGCATTCAATGGCACATTGAGTCCAAGGTCCTTGTCTTAGTCTTCAAGGACTGTAATGGGCATTGGCATTAATATTTCAAGGACTTCCTCTAATTTCACATCCCTCCAAGTATAAGCAGTAATCACTGAAGGAGATACTATTACCTAATAGTTGCTAAACTTCCTACTGCAGGAAATTAAATGGGATCATTGCTAGCCTCCCTCTTGCTAAAAAGCAACATATACCTCTTTGCCTGGATTTTTGTGTGAAGATAGCAATCTTTAGGTTAGTAAATTTTCAATTTTTAAGCTCTTATCCCTGGGTATTTTCTTCAAATCCAGCTCTGTTATGTCTGGAAAAGAAGATACAGCAGCAATGCCAACTCATGTATTTTTTACCATTACTCCTTTTATGTTTAGTGTTGGGTTTTTTCTGCCCCTAGTTCCTGCAATCAAATGGCTACAACAGAGTCTTTGCTTTCACTATAAAAAAAGAGTTACTAGAGATCACAGCTTTGTGTCAGGGGAGGGGGCAGGGGAGGAGGGAGGCCCAGAGGCCTTAAACTGTGAAATTTAAAGGTTTAAAATCTATTTCAAGGTCTCTCCTGATGATTTTAGCTTAGACCCCCTTTTTTTTTTCTTTTTTAAATGTTGGAATTTGGCACTACTGGTATGCTCATTGAGCATAATCCTGTTCATTCTTAGGTATGTTCTGGTAATAAAAGGCAACGTGGAAAACAGTATCCTGTGCATTCTGGGGATTCCTGATGAGTAAGGAGAATCCTTGACTAGTGTTAACTTGTGTTGCTAAGAGCAGAGGAGTCCAAGTTGTATACACAAAAGCTAACTTGAGTGTCTCAAAACTAGTTGTCCTAAACCTCCTCTATCTAGATTGACTTCTACACAGGTTCACTCCTTTAGCAGCTTTAGTAATGACATTACCTGCTTTCAGTAGCTTCCTGGAGGAGTGTCTTATAGGCAGCTAAGGCTTAACAGCCCTCCTAGGCTAGAGGTAGCTGTGACTGATCTCCTCTGCTGGCCACCCCTCCACACCCTCCTGGAAAACATCATCATAATCTAGCAATACACTTTAAGTGTATTTAGCTAAAAAACATGCTGAAATGCTTGGTGGTTCAGAGCCTACGTGACTTCACCCCTGCAAGTAATTAGGATACAGTTAGGAGTACAAACATTTATAATAATCATGCAGTGAGTATACAAACATATTCCAGGTTTAGAGACCCTTAAGTAAACCTTGCTGTCCGAATGCAATACACACGCACAAAAGTAATCGGACTACAGCATGAACCAGCGTTGCCAGCTGAGTCAGATACAGCACTTGTTCATGGCCGTGTCCGAGATCTCCCTGCAAAGCAGTTTACAATGCAGTAACCCATGTTAGTAGAGTGTGACTCTTTATTCCCCTCTAGTGGCTGGTCTGCATAGCATTACAGTTCCTAGTCACGGGCTAGAAGAACTAGACCAAACTGTTGGGACAGCAGTACAGGCCAAACTTGGGTCAGTCCCCGCTGCCATCCACACTACCAGAATGCCAACAGTGTGCAGACAAATGCTCTGTGGTCTGGCAGCGCTAGAGAGGGAGGGGAAAGGAAGAGTTTTTGAAGGCTTGCGTTTTTATGCTCTTAGTCACTACCAAATAATTACATTAATATTTGTATCGTCCAGAAAGGAAGAAGAATGTAACTGTCAGTTGGTGTGCTAAGTCTTTTATTTAACTATTTTAGTCCCTGGGTGTCAGTGTAGCTGAATATGAATCTGGCCTGTCTAGGAGGGTACCAAGAGCTTTGCTTAGCAGGTTGCATTGTAGTCTTAGCTGGCTTCCTAATAATGCCAGTCTGTAGTCTTCTGTACTTCACTTAAACTGTGAAATCTCAGAGCAGATTTGTCCTTGAAATGTATTTAATATACACAATCAGGTCCTGCTCTATTATCAGTGTGCTCATAAGTACAGCTACTTTTCCTTTTTCTTATGTATTATGTGTAGCCAAACAGAAAACAACTATAAAAGCACTAAAAATGGATATAAGCTGCAATAAGTCTTGAAAGAGTAATGATTTCTATTAATGGTTGGATTGGTAATATGATATTAACTAAATTTTTCAAGTTTAGATGGATTTTTCTCTGAATAGGATGAGAGAAGAGCATTCCTGGAAGCAAACTACTGGAAGCAGGAAAGTGAACACGATGAATGAAAACAAATTACACAATACATCTGAGAATAAGAGGAGTCGAAGAGGTAGTCACTCATCATCCTTAAGCACACTGTGGGTTTATGAATCTTGGATTTTCTAGTGACTTGTTCTTGTCCTTACTAAGAACCTGAGGATAACATAAGCTTTTAAGTTCCGAGGGGCTCCTGCCCTGCAGGGAATAGGAAATGTTTTACCACAGAGGCTGAGTGCTTGTGGCCAAGATCACACTGTATAAAGGACAAAATATCCAAAACTTAGGCTGAATTCTCTAGAATGATGATGCAAAGGAATCTTTGCTCTTTACAACAAGCCTGAGTCTAGCCCAGATTTTGCAGTTGTATGGCTCTTATCTTGGTGTGAATAGAAAACTATAGAAAGGATATTCAAGGCTGTCTAAACTCAAGCTGATGCTTGTGGGGATATTATCCTTTACTGAGTAGGTTTAAAAAACCCCACCAAACAAAATTAAGTATACCAAATCATTAACATGAGCCCTCCGGTGATGTTATTCACAGTTCTGTCTGCTAACTTGATATGGGATAAAAGGTAAATTGGATATTTCAGTACAATGTACTAAGATGCTTCAATTTCTTTTGACAACATGCTATCTGAGCAGATCCGTTTTTAGGGGAATACTAAATAAAAAGCTAGATGGCGGCTTTCTAGGTCAGGAACTGCTAGACCTCCATTATTTTAAACAGCTTGAAGCACTGCAATATTCAGCCACTGTGTGTGCGTGTGTGTGTGCTGTTTTAGAAAATTTTACAACGGGGGTTTGTAAAGTTCCAAGGCTATGCTTTAGCAATAAAAAAATAATGCCTCATGTATAAAGTGCAGGAACTCAGGGATTTTATTTTCCTGACAATAATTTTAGCTGCATTTTTTTTAAAGTACAAGCATACTTTAAGAACTACATTTAGTCAGCTGTTTACTAATGGCTCTCTTACCTCTTCATGAAGTAGATAACAACTTTGCATAGCATATCAAACTCAATAGAAACAGACCACAGTAATGGAAGAATTCTTTGTTACAAACTTATTACATTAAAGGAAACATTGACAAAATTGAAAGATTTATAAAGAAAATATCACCAGGTCTTGATGAATACTACCTCTTTTAATGTGCCTGCTAGTTGTTCTTTTTTTTTCCCTAATTATTGTTGAAAAGTTCATTAAGGAATTTCTGATGATTTTTGATAGCTGATACATAAGATATCAAAAGCTATATAACATAAAGCACTTTATGCATGGGAGCTAGAAAGCCATGTAGAGGTTAATAAATTAATATATTGCCACTATAGATTTCTCTTAGATCTTAATGTCTCTTTTGCAGTCCAGATGCCATCTCAAAAAATGAACTTCCTACAGAGCATATGGATCAAATTTTAGCCAGCAGGGAGAAAATTGTTGACTTAGCACCAGGTGTTTGTGACCCACAGAGTACCTTTACAGACAACCAAGTCATCACTTTCCTTTTCTGCTAGGCAGTGGCAGGTCTGTCTCCTGAAGAACACCTTCTTTGCATGTAAAGCCTGGGTATTTTAACTCCAGCAATGATGAATGGGTACTGCAAGTACCCATAACTTTGAAAATTCAGTGCTCAATGTTGGAACTGCAGCAATCTTATTGCTGAAAAATGGATGACAGGACTGAAATTATGTAGAGTACTATGGAATTACTTAATGGGTCCCTACTCTAGTGAAGTCCTTGAACTAAGTAAGTCAAACCTTACTACCTACCAAAACATGCACACTCTTCTCTCGGTGAGAAGAGCGAAGGATGAGAAAACCAAGAACATAAGAAGCATGGAGCTCAGACATCACAGGTGTGGACACAGGATAAAAACTGAATAGAGTGTGGTCCCAAGCATCTTAAAATTAGCTCTGTTCTTTTGTCTCCCTGTTTTGTTTTTTTTTAATCTTACAGTTTTTACTTTGTGTGGTGCGTATAATTTGAAATTGGGACACCTTTCATTTTTTGATGTCTGTGTGCAAATTCTTGCAGTCATTTCTGTTATTGCAGTTCAGTCCTGAGTGTTAGGTAGATGTGCATGCTGTATACTGTTCTTTAAAGAAAAGTATCTAGAAAATGAAGCAAGGATCATAGCAAAGCACAATAAAGAGACTCTATTTTATTACTTGGGTTGTAAAGTAATTTAGTTTCAGTTGCTCATACAAAAAGATTGCTGAGAGTAATATAAGCTTATGCATGTCCCAATCAGTAATTTTAATCCAAGATATTTTTTTAAAATCTGTGATGCTTTGGTATTAAAGTGAAAGTTCATTTTAAAAGACCTGTATTAATACCAATTTTAAAAACTAACTTAAAATATCTTAAATAAAAAAAAAAGTTTTTCTCCTAACAACTGAGAGGACAGAAGGGACATACCCAGCTCACTGTGCTTTTTTGCAAATCACAGGTATTTATTGATAACTATCTTAGTGTGGCTTTTCTTAAATCTAGCAACAGTTTTTGAGGAAAAAACACTAACAGTGAAGCTCCTTTTCCTACTCTATCATGTCACTGAGCCTATGCTCTCTGCAGGAGACACCTGCACTCCCATACTTCAGCACTCAGAGAGCTTTCTGTCCGGGAGCTGCTGGAGACCTTCAACTAGGAAACTGTAGCACGAAGCTCTTGGTAAGGAACTGTCTGTGTTCATATCTCCCCTACAGTGCCTTATCCATATCAAAGGATAACCTGTCAGTTAAGTGTTATAGGAGCTGTGGGATTACAAGATGTGTCTGTTTAGAAAGCTAATTCTGCATTTGGCCTTGGAAGCTTTCCCAGCCACAGTAGGATGGCTAGTGTGTCTCCCAAGCCAACTGGAAAGTCTAGATTATAAGTCTGGGTGAGAATTAAGAGAGGGAAAAGAAGGTCTAGGCACATAGGAAGCAAATATGAGAACAGATACCAGAAAGATCAATCATCCTTGGAGATACTCAAAAGCCATCTGGAAATAGTGCTGGGCAACCAGCTCTAGGTGACCCTGCTGTAGCACGGGGGCTGGACCGGTCCCTTCCAACCTCAACCATTCTGTGATTCTGTGGGAGAAAAATAAAAACTACAACCAAAACCCTGAGGTTTTAACACTGAGAACTTAGGATCTAGCTAATTGCACAATATGCAACCACAGACAGTTACGCTATCTTTAAAACCTCATTTAATAAGTTCTCTTTTCTATTTGTATTGCCGATAGTCTTGTTTCTTTTCTTCAGTCCTCATACTGGTTTACATAGAGCAGTGACAGTTTGCAGGTCCTGGTGCGGTCAGGTCCCAGCAGGTCTGGAAGTACCACTGCTTTGAAAAGTCAGGCTGTGTAGGGCCATACAAACATATGTTCTCATTTTTGGATCATGGGAGGGAAGCAAGTGGGAGACTTTTATCTATTGGAGCAGTCTGGGTTCTGGTGATATTTGTGAAATTTTACAAACATCCTCATCTGATGGGAATCATTAGAGCCACTATAGAGGACCTGCATCACTGGCAATTACCGTTATGATTGTATGATCCTCATTAGGCTGATTAAACTAGGTTAGCACCATATTATTTAAGTGGCACCAGGCAAAGCAGCTGTACTTTGCTGGAGATGATATGCTAAAACTCTAAGCTGGTATGAATCTTAGAAGACTACCAACACACTAAAAATCCAAATTAAAAAAGGCCATTTTTTAGTGGCTACTATGGAAAATAAACACTCTGCCTCACTAAGACTGTGATGAGCAGTGAAACTGAGTATGTTCCAGCAAAACCATTAAAGAATTCTACAAGCTATTGCTTATGTTACAGGGTACACTGCAAACTCTTTATAATACACTTAGACCCGACCTCCTTCTAGGTAGAGGCATGAGTTTTAGGTCAGTAAGGAGGACTTTGAAGTCAAACGACAATCAATGGCTGTGGGAGCAGAACTCCCAATCTTTTGACTCCTGACAAAATTCATCCTTTAACAGTTTCTGAATCAGGGGAGGCTTGTACTCTCGCATTTGCAGAACGCTACTTGATTGGGAGCAGGCAGCCTGATTCAGCAGATGTGCTGAATGTTCCCAATATTCTTCAAAGCTGTTTTGTGCTTTAAAAAAATCTTATAAAAAAATAAGATATGTGTTCTTTACTGTGTGGGTTTTTTTTTTTTTTTTTAACAGGTGAATGCTGGTACAGCAGAATCAGTTATTGCAGAAGAACATAAGTGTCAAATCCTGAGAAGCTTGTTTTTGTTTGTTCTTCTCTGAGGGAAGAAAAAAAAAGCTGGTTATGACCCTGCTTCCAGAAAAGGTGGGGAACTAATTACTTGAAGTGGAGAAAGAATAAGTACTGCTTCTTTGATGTAGCCGTTAACTCACTACTCCCTGAAGCTAGCTGGAAATTTCTCATTTCCTCCACCAGGTTTTGGATGAGAGCCCTTGGCTGCTGGAGGGAACTCGACACAACCTGCGACCAGGGCGCACCTACATAGCTGCTTGCATTATTGTATTGAGATGCTCGGTGTCGCTAATTGGGAATTTCATCGGTATCGTAAGAAAGGTAGTATTTTAAGATTTAAAAGTAATTTAAACAAAATTTAAGGAAAAGCGCTGGCTGTAGTCCCTGCACCCCTATTCCCTTCTCTCCCAGAGACTCGTTTCACTCACCCCCCGCGACCCTCCACCAGGTGAAGTTTGCGAGTGCCAGTCAGGCCCCTCACACCGGGCGGCCCGCGGAGCTCACCCCCCCCCGCCCGGACGGCTTCCAGCCTGGGGGCGCAGAGCAGGGTGGGGACCCTGGTAAAACGCCGGCGCGCAGAGCAGCGTCCCCGGAGGGGAAGGGCGGGGGGCGAGAAGCCCGTCCCCGGGAGGGCAGGGGAGCGGCGGCGGCAAGGAGGCAGAGCAGCCCCCACCTCCCTCCCGCCCGCCCGCTCTCCTCCCCCTTCGCTCGCTCCCGCCTTTTGTGCGCCGGAGCCCGGGCGTCAACGGGCGCCAACGGCCGCGGCGCTGACAGGAGCCCCCGGCCATTGGCTTCGGGAGCGGAGCTGTCGCGAGGGCGGCAGCTCGAGCCGCGGCTGTTCCCGTAACCAAGGCGCTGCCAGGCACAGGCGCGCGCGCACACACACACCACACACCACACACACCCCGAGCGCGGAGCGGCGCGGGCTCGGGGGCCGCCTTTGCAGGTCTTCTCTTCCCTGCACCATGCTCCGCTCCAGGCAGCGCCCGCCCGCTGCTCCCTGAGGGGAGACAGCCCGCCGCCGCCCCGCGCCCCGTTACAGCGGGCGACTGGCACCCGGCTAACCGCGCCCCCCCCCGCCCCCCCCGGCGGTTACCTGAGTTAGCTCCGTCCCGGGGACTTCGGGCTGCCGCCCCTTCGCAGCGCCTCACCCCGCTCCCGCTGTGGTAGCCCTTGGGCGGCGGGGGAGCGAGCCGCGAGCAGCCGGAGGGACTGCAGCCGCCGCCGGGGGAGAGGAGCTCCAGCCCCCGCCTCCGGAGCTCTTCATGGCGTCTCACCAGCAGACCAGGATCCAAGCCTACCTGGAGAAGAATAAGATCGGTCCCCTCTTCGAGGTAAGGTGCGCTCTTGCCGGCCGGCCCCCCCGATGGCCGCGGCTCCCCGCGCAGCACAGGTGAGCGCAGGGGCGAGGACGAGTTTGAGGCGCCGCTTCGGCGTCTGCCCGGCCGGGGAGGGGGAGGGCAGCGCCGGCACCCCCTGCCCTGCCGCTCCGCACCACGCGTGTGCCCTCGTGTCCCTCCTCCGCGCCCCTCCGAGTGTCTGTCGCAGCTCCGCGCCGCCCTCCCTGCCCCGCTATCCCGCCGATGTGCCCCGCTGCTTCGCCGCGCCGCGGGCGCGCCGCCCTCTGCTTCACGCGCGCTCGGGCGGGTCGTGAAAGAGGTGCCCCTTCGCCCTCCCACCCGCGGCCCCAGTCCCTGCAGGCGCCCACGCGGCGCTGCCCGCCTTGCCTCGCCGGCCGCGGAGCCCCGCCGTGGTGGGACGGCGGCCCGGCGCCGGCCGTCCGGCCGCGGGGGGCGGCGTACTGGCTCACCTCCCGTCCGCCGTGAGGGGAGGGGGCGCTCCCAAGCCCCCCTCCCCGTCTCCAGGGCGGCAGCGCTGAGCAGCGAGTGTCGGGGGCCGTGGGTGGGCGCCGCACGGCCCGCGGGCGAGACCCGAGACGCTGTCCTTCCGCGACCGGCTAGCGAGGAGGGAGAGGGTGGATGCCTGCCCGCCGGGGAACCCGCCCTCTGGACCGGACACTCGGGAGGACATCTGTCCTGCGAAAAGTCCGTGTCGATGGTGTTTTCAGAAATTTTTATCTGCAGTCACACACTTGGGAACCGTATTTTTGTTATAGATTTTCCTTGGTCTTACAAAGGTGCACTTGCTTGGATTTGTAGATGCACAGATGTGAATGTTTTACTATTTTGGTGCATAAGCTATGAATACTTAGAATTTAAAAGGGTACTGGAGCAATCGTGATTATTACCATTTTATCATCCTGTTTCTCAAACAGTTTTTACATCTAAATGCACATATATTATACTCTGGCAGTATTATCCCAAGACACAAGTCTCCCTTTTTCAGTATTTAACTTGTTCTCAATCAAGCTTACTATGTATGAAATCTTTTTTATTCTGGTACGGTGGATGCCTAGTCTTCAGTGTATGTTTTGGGTAGCATTTGCCAACCCTCATAAGAAAGGTTTAAATTTTGTAGAAAACTGTTTGCGAAGGGTCAGTTTTTGTATTTCGCATGGGCCGAGGCTGTTGTGAGGGATTATATTGGCTCAGTGTCAGAGGTGTTAGATATTTTGCAATAAATAAACCCCCATTTGATGGAACGGTAACTGGGTACTAGGGAACAGCAGGTGATTTTTCTAGTTCTAGAATTCATATAAACTGAAACATTTGTGTGGTCCAATTTCCAAATAAAAGACTGTTCAATCAACACAGTTGCTGGGGCTATATACGTAACTGACTCCTGTATATTTCAACGGGAATTAAGTGCCTTGGGGTTGTTGAGGAGTTAGGCCCCTGACAGCTGTCATTTTCTTCTAAAATTTCTTAACCCATTGTCTTGCACATTAAAATTCAAAGAAACTACTTGACATCACTGTTCTGAGTCACTGTGTTTTAACCTAGTTTCTCAGTAGTGTAACATGCTCATCTCTATTGTTTAAATAGAAGCATGCTTTAGTTATCAATAGTGGAGGAAAAAATGAAGAAGTTGTATTTGTTATAGCATTTTATATATCACTAAATACTTCACTAATCACCATAATGTAGGAATTTCATCGTGGTAGAAAGACTCTGTGGAAGGCTCTTTGCATAACCTTGCAGGCTGTCTACAGGTTGTTAGTGCACTCCTGTATACTGGGAAGAGATTTTTTGTGTGAAACCCATTAGACCTGAATACTAGGGAGTGGATTTAAGATATAGGGCTGTAGCATTCGTGTAGCTGTTTAAAGTTATTTTAATCCATAACACTGGGAGGAAGGGGATCATAATTCTTATCTCCTTCACTTCCTGATTAGCTGTTTAAAATCTACTTACATATTTAATTTTGGTGATGTATTTTTTGTTCTCAACAGTCTTTTTTAAGATCTATAACCTGTGCTTGATCTTTTAGTACTTAGTAAGGGGAAGACATGTATTTGAAGTTGACGGGAATTGATCAAAGACTATGCATAGGGTGAAGCTTACGCTCTATACTAGTATTCCTATTATATATGCATTGTGGTATATCAAGAATACCATGTGTTCACAGTCAGATATATTCATTAAAGCATCAGTTTTTCATGTCTCCAAAAGTTCTGACACATTGAGAAGAGAGACCCGTGCTTCCTCGTTCATTCGGGAACAGCTCGCATTTTCTTACACCACTTCTGTTTTTGATGCTACTTAATCACCACTTGTCATGGATGACAGCCATCTTTTTTGCAAGTGAGTACTAATTTTCTAATACCAAGTCAGAACAGAGTGGACTTGGATTCAGTTTTCTGCAGTGTTATTTGCTGAGCAGGTTATGACTAAAATTGCTAATATATGCTTCAAGCCAACATTTTAGGAAGTGCATAAAATAATACTGGGTAATTGAGGGCAGTCACAGGAAAGAAGAAAGTGGAGAGAGGACATGGAGGCTTTCTGAGATGAAGGCAGGGATGGTGATGCATAAACAAGTCATACTGCATACTTGCATAGTGAATGATCAGTGATCAGGAGGACTTAACGCCATAGATCTTAGACACTTATGAAGGCACAGTTAGCTGATGACTGGAACAGTGATTTCCTGATGATGAAGTACAATTCCCCTGCATTACAGTTGATCAGTAGATGCTGTTAGTTGCTAACTGGTCATTCTGTTCCAGTTGCTTGCAGTTATCCTGGTAGTGTCTCTTTTCTCCATTCTGTCCTGTATTTGTGGCCTTCTGTTACCATGGTTAGGGCTTTTGGTACTTCATTAACTAGCAGTATCTACTTAAGAAGCTCTGTCAGTTTTATTTCTTTGCTGAAGTTTTGTATGGTTTGGCACTTGAATTACCTTTCTAATTTGTGTAAAAGAGAAGTGTTCAAAAGAAGTGCTGACATGTGAGATGCAGGAAGACTGTAGGCCCTCCCTTGGTTAAAAAGTTGTTTCCATCTCTATAAAGAAAGGTAGGAGTAACCTTATGGTGAAAGAATTAATGAGCTTAGGCTGACTCAGCAGGCATCAGTCTTGTACTGACTACCAGTACCTGTTAAGGGATAGTAGGAAGTCCTATCCACTCAGCTATGAATAGTAACACACAGATTCACTTGATTCCAAACATTTTTACTAGTTAAATTCTTATTTATGGCTTAGAGGTGGGAAGGAGGGTGGGTGGGAATTAGTGTGTACATCTAAGACTGTGTCAATTTTGAGATTTAAAACAGATTGCAAAAACAACTTCGATACTTCAGCCTCATTTCCCCCTGTTGAATGTAGGTCCTCAAATCATGGTTTTTCAAAACTGTTACTTCTCTGCCATTTCATTTTACAGGTGCCTAAGGTTTTTGCAGGTAAAATTCCTGTGAACCTATAGGTCAACTTCTAAATGCCCCAGGCCATGCAGGTGTTGTTAGCGCTGACAGTAAGGTCTTTAGTTAACCCCTTAAATTCTGTCAGGTTTCATGAGCTGGCTTATCTTGTTCTGTGTAGGTTGTGTAGGTTTTGTGTGTTATGTTTTTACTTTTTTTTTTCCTTCGCTTTTGAAAGCTTAGACATCTTTCTGTAAGAGAATGTTGGCATCTGAGAATACTGTGGTTAGGCACCTAGTTTAGATTGAGGAATGCCCTTTAGAAACGCCTCTCTTCTGGGATTTTTGTGGTAATATGTAGCATAGCACTACCTGATTTATATATATTTTTTTTTTAGGGGTTTTTTTTTACATTTAACTTGGAAGGTAACAAGAATTCTAAATATGAATTATTTCTGTGATGAAGCTTCTCTGTTGTTTTTTTCCATCTTTCTAAAATGTGAACAGGAGGTGTGTGCCTAAAATTGGCTGGGACAGAGTATTCAGAATCAGCACCCACTCATTTCTGTCTGAGTGAAGTGTTGACCCACTTTGCATTTCAAGCATCCAATCCAACCAATTCTTTTCGTGTGCTAATAATCTCAATGAATAATCCTGCTGGCTGTGAGTATCCATACATCTAGACTTCTGTATGACTCTTCAGTTGTGTTCTCATTTGGGCAACCTGACAGTTAGTTTCTGTGAATTTGAAAGCTGCATCAGCACTCTTAAGAACAGATTGCAATAAATCTTCAAGAGCTCCAAGACAAATTTAGTGTTTTGGAGTTTTCTTATTTATAGAACTGCAGCTAAAAAGCATCCGGCAGGTACATTGTTGTTACACAAACCAGAAGACTGTAATTTCTTTGAGTTATAAAAAGCCGAAATAACTCTTCTCAAAATAAACATACCAAACCCCTGGCTACCTAAGAATTTTTCTCGAAGTAATGTGGGTTTAGAACTATAATTTTCATTTTGAACAACACAAAGGCTGTGTTCATTTTACCACACTTACCTTGTTTTTTTTTAGCAGACAAAATTTCTGAAGCAAATATAATAGGAAACTAATTTTTTTTTTTAATTTATGGTGGTTTTTTTCCTAAATGAGACTGCATTATTGGTGTATATTATGCAATGGGTTCCATTATTTAATTTAAATAAAATAACTATGCTTCTGACTTAAACCTTAACACATCCTGATGCACCTGTTTGGTGACTAACAGTACTTGTAGTGCACCTTGTGACTGAGTTTGCCAAAGTTCGGGAATGAATTCTGGAGTTTGGACCATCTTTTGAAGCAACGTTTGCCCTCAATTCTTAAATACACAAATGTAGACACAGTCAACTTGAGCATCTCATTTACCAGTTTAAGATTCCTCACAGTATCAAATTATGTTTTAAGCTGCAATATCTGCGATGTGAGTGACAGGGATGCTATCAAAGAATTGTTTTCTTTTGAGCTTGCTCAAATCTTCTTTTATTTTATTTTGGTATTATGCTTAACTGGTTAGATTCTGTTGCTAGCATGAAGGGATCTGTATTCTGGATGATGTGAGTTCACTGTGAGAAGCATTTAATTTCAGGCAGCTAGATGGAGCCTTTGGAAGACCAAGTTTTTCAGTACTTAGACATCACAAGCATCATTTTAGGTACTAACTGATTACCCAGTGACATTGTTTCAGCCTGGCAGTCCCTCTTTCAGAGAAGCCAATATTAGCTGTTTTTCAACGGATGTGTGGAAACCAGCAGTGATGTAGAAATGCCGCAGTGTTACACAGTGGGGGGTAGGGAATCATTTATAAGTTCTAATTTTTTTTGTTGCCTGCTACAGTAGGACTTTGTGGTAGCCTTGATGTGCACTGAAGTAAAAGACCTACTTAAGGGGAATGAAAGTCAAATGGAAAAAAATAGTGCAGAGATGTCCTTTGCTTTTTGGAGAATTCACTGTGCATTCTAATAGTTGCCTTGCTAAAGTTGTCTTTAAGGCAAAACAAGTGAAAAACCCTGATTAAAACTATAGATAGACCCTTTCCCAATAACAAACAGTTCCATGAGCAATGGCTTTATGCTTTTTGCTTGGATTTTGTGGTGACCAACAAGATGCAAAAGTTATCAGAAATTTCACTGCGGATGAGGCATTCATAATTCTTCTCTCCTGTGGAATCTGGGTTTAAGAAAGGAGGTTGGTTCTGAATGAGGAGAATCACATGTTTTGGTCTTGCTACCTGACTAGTTAATCTCTCAACATTTGAAAGAACTTGCATTTTTGTGGTGTCTACTCCTCTGGGAATTTGTCTGAAATTTAGTTGAAGGTTTAAAAAAATACTGGAAAGAGACAGTGAAAGAGATCACTGATACAGGTATGCATTTATAGGGTCACAAACATAGATGATAATCACATAAACCTTGTTTCCACAGTGGCAAAACATTACTTTCCTGAACGGGAAATGTGAGCTTTCTTAATTGCTTTTAAAAAAAATTCCTTCTGGGCACAAGACACAGAAAGAAATAAAAATCAAAGTTATATACTTTGTCTAATAGTAATAGTTACATTTGAGGAATTGTATCTAAAATACGGAATGATAAAATGAAAGAATCAGAATAACTTCTTTTTGTTACATTAACTTTTCATGTTTTTAAACTCTCAAAATAACAATTACTTTGTTTCTTGAGAGGGGGAGGAGAAGGTATTACTGGCTTGCCATAAAAAATAGCTGGGAAGATGAGAGGTAGTTCTCAATTGAGTTGCTCTCACTATCATGTACCAGCAGAGCCTGGCTGCTCAATGCTAAGGTCTAGAGCTAGCAGATGTTCCTGTTTAAAATAAAATAGAATAAAATAAAATAAAATGAGTCTAACGTCTTTGCTCTAGGACATGCAGTGGGACAATGATGATTTGGAATTTTTGTCTGGCAACCCTTGTAGTAATGAATCAGTCTGGATCAAAATAAGCCCATTACTACTGCTCTTTTTTTCTTTGTGTTTTATCACATTATGAAGTCTCTTCCAAGTTTTGGATGATATTTAATGCATGGTGTTAATTAAGGCTGAAGTAAGCTCTTCAACTGTTTTGTTTCTTTTGATTAATCCAGTCTTTTGGTACAAAGGACAAATGTAAATGTCAAATATTAAATAAAAAACTTTAATGGCTTTAACTCAGTCTTTGATTTTTTTCTAATGTGTTCTTTGCTGTTACTGATCTATGCTTTTCCAAGTGGGCTAGATGTTATCCGTACCCCAGAGTCAGCACAGTCTCAGCCCTCTGGTTGTTTTGGAGCTTCTGAGAGGGAAGGGGGAAGCTAGTACCTTAACTAGCATTTCTGCCATGTGTGATGCGCTTCTTTACTGTTCTGGAGCAAGTGGGTTTCTTACTCAGCTTCTTTATCTTGGCACTGACTGAAAAGACACCCCTAGAAAGACACCTTAGTGCTTGCTTCTTTTAAAAGTGTTACTTTGTAAATGGAAGTGATAAAAAATAGAGTTAGAAACATAATATTTAGGAGCATTTTAACATCATGTTCTTTTACAGTTTGCCAGTAATTTTGAAGACCTAATCAATATTCTTTCCCTTTTTTCAATGTCTTTTCTTCCCACTTGGTACTTTCAATTTTCTGTCTTGTTTATGTAAATGAAGAGGTAGGGACCGATAATTTCTCATTTTCATTTGTCTAGTGCTTGTGGGTTTTTTTTTAATTGAGATTTTTAATTTTTTTTGTCTTGTGGTATATTATTTTTTGGGGAAAGCATCTGTGCTTTTGTATGAGTGAGAGGTAATGGAGATACTTTGTTACCTCTGGACTTTGAGAGGTGGCTTCAGGCATTTTTATGTTCACCAACTTTTGGAACAAAGACTACCCAAACCCCTTAATGTCTGTAATATCCAGATAAAAATGAGGTGTTATTGACTGTCTTCTGTATTATCCCACTTGCACAGATGCACACTTTCTTATTCTCCTAGCTGTGAAGTATGAGAGAGGGATATCTTGTGTGTTAAGAGAAGATGCTTCTCCACCTGAAACCACGAGAAACAGTTAAAACCCAGCTGAAAGCAAAATAATTTTCAAATAGAATTGTTAGGAAACTGTTGGCCTCCTGACTAAGGCAGTGTGCTGTTGCAGACACTACTGAAGGTGGTGAAAACCAGCACTCATTTGATAGGAGGAACAAGGATTCATGACTTTAATTCTATGATGTAGGAAAAGAGCTTGATCACTTGAAGTGCACACCTATGCCTTTGCCAAGACAACCCCAACATCCATATCTGCTCTCAGTATAGAGAGTAATATCCTTCTAAAAAGCTTGTAACAGAGACATTTTTGATGGCCTTAACTTTTACGTGAGGTACCATATGCCATGCTGTGTTAATGTCTCCTTTGGCTACTCAGTTTCACTGAATACCTATTTTTAGTTCCATCCAAAAGTGTTCAGGCAGAGCTGTTAAGTGGAAGTTATGATGCCCCTCTGGTTTGCTCTTCTGTTGGTTTGGGCAGTTTTCTTTCCCTATTCACATAAAATTCAAGTATTATCTTTGCATTAAACGTAAGAGTTTCCAGTGAAACACCTCAGTTTTGAACATAACTTTACATAGCACTGTGAAGAAATGTCCATACAAAATGAAGAATGCATGTGAACTTGCTGACCCATGATAAGTAGAAGGCTATTTTACATTAGCCACCTCTTAAAAAATTTCTTTCCATACAGAGAGTGGAAATTGTTACCTTCTTGTGTATTTACATGAAGCATTCTTTCTCTCTACTCATTTTGCCAGCTCCCTGCAATGTTCAATGAGTAAAATCACTCTATTCATGCACCAGATTTCTCTATAGTGGCTGGAACAATATGCTTATCAAGCTCTTTTGTTGGCTTCTGGAGGAGCTGTTTTCTGGGGCAGGAATCATGAGAGTTGGGGTCTTTCAGCTGTGTTGGAGCCTTTTTAATCCAATCATTCCTCCTTTCATTGCTTGTTTTACTCCAGACACTGGTGGTTTAGTACTCAGAACTGCAGGTTTTGTGGCTGATCTTATAGCTAGTTGCTGCAGATCCTGTTCATCTTAATTGCTGGCTGCCCATTCCTGCTGTCCTTGTTCCAGAACTGGTGGTAGTCTCATACTACAGTAACCCAGTTTGGGAAGATGAAATAGAAGAAAAGTAAGTCTGCAAAGAAGTGAAAAGTGTTCAGTTGGTTTAGCTTGGTGGGTCACCTTGTGGTCTGATGAGGAGCATGGCATTGACTCAGGAGAGAAAATGTAGGTGGCTAGAGGGTGAGGAGAAGGAGAGGAGTACAGCTGCCTTTTTTCTGCAGTAGCAAGCTGCTAGATGAGCATAAGTGATCTCCAAATCACTCCCTGAGTTTGAACTAACTGCTCAGCCCTGTACACCAGGAGCTTGTGTGCTTAAGTTAGCTTCATATGGATCTTGCCTTTTAAAGGTGCGGTTCCCCATAGGTCAGGAAAATGTCATGGAGCCCAGCCCAGCCCCTTCTGTGAAGGAGCAGAAGAGGGAGTTGAATAATTAGGGAGGATGGCCTAACGAATTAGGAGGAAATGGACCATATGAATACACTGAGCGTGAAAGTGAGAATGGATAGGACATGGAAGGGGATGGGATGACAAAGATTAATGCTACATTGCCAATGCATTCTTTTTCTTTTCTTTTTTTTTTTTTTTTCTTGTAATCTCAGTCCCTACAGTCAAATGGTTACCTAGGATCTGCACTTTCTTTTTTTAAAGAAAGGTTCTAGTGCTTGTGGTTGCTGAGAGTATGAATGAAGGGTGAGAAACACAGGGCAAATACAAGAAAATATAACTTCTTATCATCTAAAGAAATGTGCATGTTTTGCAGTGTCTGACTCATACTTCTAGTACTTCATCTTGGCAATACTGCTTGCGTATAGATTTGCCAGGGAGTTAAAGGTGTCCTTAGCACTACTGTTAGCACTGACTGCTGTGCCACAAACTCCTTCATCAAGATTGCATTACACTCCAATTTGACAGGCATTGTGTCTCTGGTGACATTTGTATGAGTGGAGAGGTAAACTGATGATTGTGAAGGATTCCTCTGGTCAGGTATCTATCTCAAGGAAAGGAATTCTGAATGATAAGTTCTGTGTTTCTTTTGGCACACTAATGCAGAAAAGCCGCTCTGTGTTGTTGATAGCAGAATTTGTCCTAGAAGCCTAAATAAGTGGAAGCTGTCTCCTCTGGAGACTTGGGAGATGGTTCATAGAACTGAAAAGGAAGGCTAGTTTCATCTGTAGATGACCTTAGGAGAGAACCTGTGGAAGCAATTATGGATAGGGCAGTTAGGAAGAAAAAAATTTTATGAGGCAAATTCTGTGACAGTTTTGTAGAGATGAAATCGGGGGGCATGGATGTGAGTAAGGCTATAGTTTCATTTGAAGGAGAAGAAAAGAGAGAGGCAGGTTAAGATTACTGTATTTCTGTGACTGGGTTTGCTGGGATTTCTCAAACTGAAACGTGTGTGTGCATGTGCATGCCCTATGCAATGCATGTAGGCGCTCTGAAGCATTTGGACACGCCGAGAATCCCACGTGCGCTGGACGAAGATTCCACATAGATGTAGTAGGTGCTGTATGTTCCTGTTCAGACATACTGTATTAACTGCACATGTCCAGGCCCTTTTGGCATGACATGCTCAATGCACCCAATGTAATGTGGGTATTTATCTTCCTAACCATTCTGAAGAATCTTGTCCTTCCCGCCTAATCAGGACAAAGCAGAGATGTCCAGGGAAACACAAGCGGAGGACAAAACCAAGGTTTGCAGATGCAGAAATTCCTCTGGGTGTACCACCATGAAACACCACTCCTAATTGTGCTGAGGATGAACTGCACAGGATTAACCTTAGAGAAGTGGCAGGCTGCAACTCACTCACTGAGTTAGACACATCCTTTTGCATGATGTAGAGCCCCCCTGGAAAAAAAAAAAAAGGTGTTTCAGAGCTCCTTGCAAGTGTGCCCTGGTTCAGAATAATGCCAGTAGATAATAATGCCTGTAGTCTAATACAAACTGTAAGATAGTGAAGCTATCTGGAGACAAAGGCTGAATGGAGACTTACCAATATGGAACAAAGAAGGGATACACAAAGAGAAGACTAAATTGCTAGAGTAACAGGTTTAATCTCTATTTGTTATCCTGTGAAGGAGGAATACCTGAAAGAAAAAGACGGCAGGGGAGAAAAAGGGACAAAGGTAAATGAGAAACTCAGGAGAATTTATTTTATTCTGTGTTTCCATATGGTAATAGAAAAAAGATTAGAGGAATGAAGTTGGCCAAAATGAAGATCCACTTAACATTTACTTAAACGCTGAAGAAAAAGTTAGGAAGTCAGGAGAGGAAATAAAATATACAGTAGCTACGGTACTGAAATGGTAGCCAGTTATCTGGCTGCTGTTCCTACCTCTGCTACTGCTGTCCTGCTGCATTATCATGTATTATTCTGTGCTTGTGTTTCCCCTTCCTTTGTCTTGTTTATCTGAACAGAAACTGCAAACCTCTCTGGCTTTTACAGTCTTCACATGGTTTAGGAGTTTTCACAGCAAGGCCCTGAGCTCATTATGGCCCTTCTGCTTCCTCTTCTTTCTTTGTGCTGCCTCAGTGCCTGGTCGTGTTATTAATCCCATTAATTGGTGCCACACATTCAAAAAAATTGATTTCTCCTCCCTTCTCCCCTGCTTAGTGTGACAGTTCAGAGCATTGACAAGTCTCAAGGCTGCAGTGCAGTCCATGTGAGCACGTTGTGTTCCCACAGGGAGCCCTGCTGCAGTTGGTGAGGCCCTGATTTACAAGAGGAAGGCCTTCACTTGTAACCAGGCAGATTTAGTCTAACATTAAATTAATAGCAATCAAATCATCAGGAAGCTTTAATTGGGCAATCACTGTCAGGGTTGGGAATTTACTTTGCTGTGTCAGAAACAAACACAAACATACACCAGTGATTTGGAGGCATTGTTTTCTAAATAAAAAGAATAAAAGAATAAGATTAATAATGCTTTGGCTGATATTAAAAATAGCTCTACAACCCAAAAACCTATCACATCTTCTAAAATTACCCAGATCTCAGCTTCTAGAAATGAAGCGATTCTGAGTTGCCTAAGCTATTGCAGTCTTGATAGTAGAAGTGTCTGATGAGAAATGATGGACCTAACTATAGGTCTAGGTACAATTCAGTTGTGTGTCCTTAAAAATTACCATTGCTACCCATTTAAAATTTTCAATCGTTAGTACGGTAGTACTTATTTAAATATCCACTTAAGGCTCTAGTAAAATATACTCCTTTAGTCCTTTGTTTGAAAACCTAAGCCAGAGGACAGCTTGTGGATGTTAAAGGTTATGTCCTGGGTAGGTTAGCAAGGGCATGCTGACTATATCTGCGGTGCCAGTTTACATGGAAGAGATAGTCAAAATGCAAATGACAGTTTTTAGAAATATACCAGTTTTGTGTGTGTGTTGAAGTTACCTTGTTTGGGCTAGAAAGTGATTTTAGTAAGTTGATCCATATGATGTAATTATTTGAACTTGTGGTTTTTTATGAGTTCTTTTAAAGCCATTTTTTGCTGCTATTTTTTCCCTTGGAAAAAATATTTATTCATTAGCTCATATTTTTGTTACATAGAGACCAATATTAATATTATCTCTTATTTCATACTTATGCTTTGCATAATGTAAAAATGGCTTTAATATTGCTATCATATGTGTAACTTAGCTAATCTATAACGTATAGAGTGGAAAGTGTATCCTGCTTATGTAAGCTGATATTTATTTAGCTGTCCCCATTATCTCAGACCTACTTTATTTGTGGGCATGATATGATAAGTGTCAGCCTTAAGCCTGTGCAACCAATGCTCTTGTCCTCCCAGAGGCCAAACAGAAGTGTCCAACATCCTCTCATTTCAGAGACTTTTTTTCAGCTCGGTATTGACAAAGTTCTCAGTTTTCAACTGCTCTTTAAAGGTGGCGGGGGGGGCGTTCACGTTACTTAGGTGAGGATTCTGTAAGGACTTGGGCATGTAAATAACTTTTTAATGGAACAAATGATGAGTAATCCATGCAGCAAATCATGAAGGTAAACTATATACATGCTTCAGCTTTTTTTCCAGTAGCATTACATATGAATCCGCATTTGAATGAACCTTGTTTTCAGCCATAAGTGCTGGTATTATACTGAGAGGTACAAAAGAAAGAGATCCAAAAATATGATTAGCAGTACTTGGGTCACTTAATACTTTAGTTTAAGTCTTCATATATCCTGTTTTGTGTTTGTCTTCAGGATGCAAGGTATGCTACCTTAAATTCCTTCATAATGACACATTGATGAGCAGATGTGAGTAGTTCTGAGAATGTAAAACTTTATAGTCTTCATTTTTGGAATATAGGGATTGACAGCAATGTACAACTTGGAGCTGGGTAGAAATATTTTATTCTTGTTTTTATCCTTGTTGAAAAACACAGCTCCTTGAAACCTTGTTAAGTTTGATAAATTGAGATGTTTTGTTAAAGCAACCCTTAGTGTTTTTGTGATGAGTTGACTTTCAGCTGACCTTCCTCATTTGGCTGAACTGCTTGATGGAAATTACAGTTTGGATGTCTCTTAAGCTCCTACCAGCTGTCTCCATGGCTTGACTATGCTGAGAACAAACTGATAAATCGTGTGTGGAAAACACTTAAATATCAATGACATTAATTCTGTCCTCCCTCTTCATGGTTCTCTTTAACATTGAGCAGTAGTGATCACAAATGTAGGCCATCCATATAAAATTGAATCATTACACAGGAATGCAAAAGTAGGATTTATAGTTTTGGGGTTTTTTTGTTTTCCAGAAGTAACGTCAAAAAAGTCCATTGCTGATGTTTAAAAAAGTGAGCATTAGTATTTGGGTAAAGCTAGGTTATTGCTTTAGATTTCAAAAAGAAGCCCATGAGAATAGACTGTTATGCCTGTGATGGTGTTTCTTTCTGGAGATGGACTATTAAGTCAAATGGCTATTCTAAGAATCTTCAGAAGAGTGTTTGGCCAGATTTTTGGATTGGGAATAGGTGGACATTTATTCACTGGAAAAATATTGCTGTATCTTATTTATGTTGCATTACTATTTGTGTTCAGCTGTAATTAAACCCTAGATATTTAGAGGCTTTTTCTGATTTTAAAAAAATTGATATAATTGGAAGCATTTGAATTTAAGATGTTGCAAATAATAGGCGTTATACTGCAAAAGTGCTTGAATGGTTTTTTCCATGACTACTTATACAGTGTTTTTGTCTAACATTTGACCATATGAAAATTTATCATAGTATTACACAAAATGGGATCTTGCCATTCTTGTAAGTCCTTGTAATACCATATATAATAATCAAGAAGCCTTTCTCATAGCATCTTTTTGCCCTACATTCAGTGGAACATTTAGTTTATTTCTTCTAGTTTTCTATGATATCAAAAGATTTTGTGAGCCTGATGTATATCAATAATATAATATATGTGTATATATATTTGTGGGAAAGGGGAATACTTTCTATGCCTCCCACCAGCTGGATGATTTTTGCATTTGACCCAGTACTTGAGCATTATTTTTATATTTTATACAAAAACTGTTCAAATAATGACATTCAAGTTGAAAGTCAAGCTGAATGAGTGTTACAGAATATGTTTTTAAAGGTCTGTGTGATTACTGCAATATATATAAAAGTGAACCACAGTAAGTTTGTATGAGCAATTATAAACCTAACTTTCAAGTGTTTGTAGTGTTGGGTTTTTTTTTTTACTTTGAAGCATACTTTTGTTTTAACATAGGAAATGAGATTTGAAAACAAACATGAAATTTATCCAAATCAAAAATGAAGAAGACAAAACCGAGTTATGTGCTGTTATAGTCCAGGGACATTTACAGTCCCAGCTTGAAGCAGAGTCTGCAGCATTGGTGCAGCTGTGTAGTGCTGAGTGTTTAGAAATACACATTTGGCGTTGGACCATCTCTTCTGTTAAACATGTGCCTGGCTGTAATCCATCGTATCTAATATCTGTCATATATTGTCAACAAAGTTTGATATTTTCCTTTGTAGAATACAACAGACACACTGTTCTTTCACTTCTGCTAATCAGTTGTCTTTTGCTGAAGAGTCATTTTCTGGGGCACCCTTTTCTGGGCATTGTAGTTAAATCAATTATCTGCTGAAAAACTCCGCTGTGTTTATATTGTATTTTCATCTGCTGGCTGCAACAAGAAAGAGGTACCCTGTTGTGATAGAAATTGTCCAGACGTTGCAAACGAGAACATCTGCCCAACGAGTTTTGAGTCTTCAAGGCAGCACAAAGCCAGTAGATGAGGTAAGCAGGTAAATGTGTGGAGGGGATCTTGCAGGAATTATAGTATGAGCATACATTTTTGGAAGGTAAGCTCAGCGCCTGCTTTGCAAGCATAGGTTTTGCTTTGTAGGAGCAGTCAATTAGGCAGCTTGTTGTTCATCTTCAGTAGGCTCTGAATTCTCCTGGGTTCAGACCTCAGCCTTGTCAGGTCTGTGTGTATTCAAACCTTGACACTGAAGGGCCTACTTTTCATGAGAATCCTGGACGGCAGCCTTGGGTGTTCCACAAGCCTGGGCCATTTTTAGTCGGAGACAGAGGCAGTGACTGTACTTTCTCAGGGATCAAGCAGAGCAATGAACCTGGTAGTGCCAGTGGGAAGCAGTTTGGGAACCCTGGAAGGTGGCTGGAGACATGTAGACCATGGGTAGCTTTGTGCTCAGGGTTAACATTTCCTTCCCCTAGCAATTTTGCTACTGGGTCTCTCATACATGATTCTTTGTGGTTCATGTTGCACTCTAAACCTGAATACTTCAAGCCTGCACTGTTTAGGTCAAAATGGACACCTGCCTGTCTTTTTCCCTATGTGTACCTAATTTTCAGTTTGTTTTTTAGTTTGACTATGATGGGACAGTCTTTCTCAGAAGTTTCTCTGCTTTGAGCAGCAGAAGTATCTATTTTAATTTGACTTGAAAGAGATTATCCATGAAGGCAGAGCATGTTAGAAATCTGTCAGAACTTTGAAAATATTATTAAGAAAAAAAAAAGTATAATTAAAGCAGTTTTTCTGTCATCTTGCTCGCTGATGGGGAAAATCATACAAGTAATTGTGGCTTAACTGATGGATGATAAAAATGCATATGGAAGCAATTGCAGATGGATTTTTACTTCCAGCTGAACTGGAATTATTATTGTGTCTTCCCAGTTGGGGCTGAAGATAAATTCAGGTGCACTGATATTCAACAGGAATAAAATTGTTGCCGGTATCATGTGGTAGCATGTAATAGATGGTAGTACACAAAATGCTGGAAGATCCCCTAGAGTGTAGAAAAAAAATGGTTAACATTGTTTTTTTATCAGTTAACAGTTATTTAGCTACTTTTATAATATTATTATTTCATGCATTTATAATAAAATTTTATTGTTATGTCCATGGGCTGATGACTTCTGCATGGCGAAAGATTCCCATATTCTTGCATTTAAAGAGACCAATTCTTTTTATTCTGATTTCATTGTGGGTTTGCATTTTTTTTAAATGGCAAAGTTCAAGTGTATGTATAATTAAGCAAAAACTTCATCTACCCCTAAATGAACACAAGTTAAAATAACTGCTAATATAACAGTGTTACTCATAATAGTAAACAAGGAGATTTTTTATAATTTCTACTTGCAGTTAGAAAAGCACTGAGTACAAGCTGTGTTGAACCAAACTGAATGTGACTGTGTGTTCTCAAAGGCGTTTGAGAGCTATCGGGTATCTGCTTGCAGATGGTCTGCAGTGGCTTTGGTGATTATTCTGACAAGATACTGTGCATCTTGTGTTACCTGTGAAAGGCAAATCAGTGTGACATTTCCTGTGGGGAGGGGGAAAAGGATACAAGTAACTTTAAGTCAATCAGGCAACTGCTTATATGTGAAAGAACCTTTTGTCTTCTTAAAATGCTGTATAAAAACTACTTGTTAGTCTTATTTAAGGAGTTGCAGCCACATTTGCAGTATATAAATTCTGCAGATATAAAAGAACCCTTTGTATTTTGTTGTGATAAAAATTAATTTCCTGATTTTTCTATGGGAACAAATTCTGACCTTTTCAGTTCAGAAATCTCTGTTGTATTGGTGCATATTAAACATTTAAAAAGCTGATTACAACATTGATATCAAGTCTTATGAGACCAAGTCAGTCTCTCAAAGGTAAATAAAAGGAAATTAAGATGCATATCTGAATAGATATTCATCTATTCGAAGTGTATGAATAAAAGTTGTAATTAGACTGAGTATTACCAACAACTGTTTAGCTGCTGTAGTAAAGGAACACCTCCAAATGACATGATTTAAGTAAATTCTAACAGTCAGGGAGCATCTGTTAACTTCATTGGAATTTGTTCAGTGATCATTACTTGAGCAAATTTAGGGTTAATTTATGTAGGCAGCTAAAGTCCGGATAATTAAATCTGTGTTAGAGCTGCCCTACCCTGGACTCTGGTAACTCACATTTTCCATTTGGTGTCACTGTAATTGCTGGTTATTATTTGAACTTCCATGTGAATAGTTTAAAAATTCTTGGTCAAGATTAAAAAAATATGAAAGCATTTTTTATAATTATTTTAATGCATAGAACTTATACAGAATATTTAATAACTTTGGCTATACACACTGGACAGCAGAACTTTTTAAAACATCATCTCATATTTATCTTTCTATATAACTTGAGTAAATGTAATGCTGTAGTAATGCAACATTAGTTGTATCCTTTTTCCACAGGAGAAATAATATTGATTTGCCTTTTACAGGTAATGCAAGAGCTACAGTGCCTTGTTCCAAAAGCTGTCACAGCAGAGTGCCTGCTAATGAACACTTGATAGCTCTGAGTTTTAATTTTTCTGCTAACGTGGACTTGACTGTCTGCAGCTTCATCATGTCTATTATCCTGTGGTTTGTATATTACATGTTAGTTGCATGTGCTGGTCATCTGAGTGGTGGTTTCCAGAGGCAAATTTCAAATTGTGGAATGAGCATCAGGCCAAGGGTCCATTGAAAATAAGGCTTTGATGTATGAATGGGATTTTTTTGTGTAAAAGTGATGCTAACTTACAGAGGTTCCCTAATGTTTGTACTTCTGTGATGGCAGTTACAGGATTTGTCAGGACCTCCTTTTTTAAAGAAGGCCAACAAAACAAAAATCATTGAGGGTGTGATCAAAGGAATGGTGTGCCTTTAGTTACAAGCTAAACTGCTGAACTTTTAGTGGAGTCCGAGGTTTGTTAGTCGCATTTTTAGGTCCAAACACTGCATGGGTGGTAGTATGTCTCAAAATGGTGATCCAGAAACCCCATGTACTAAACAAGAACTCACCCATGTTACTAAGTGCCAAAGCACAAAGCAATGTCTGAAATATTAGCGAGGTCTAGAGTGTCAAGCTGGAGTTGAAAGCAGGTGTTGCTGTGCAGTGTTTCAGAGGTAACAGTTCCCTGTTTTCTCTTCAAGTGTGGCTAGAAGTGAAGCAGCTCTCCACAGTGTCAAAGGACTATGTCTATATTTTATCTAAACGCTATTTAATACTAGCCACTGGATTGTCAAATTGTGCTCCCTCTTATGTCACTGCCTGAATTATCTATCTGCCTGTCTGTCTTTCTATCTTACTGTGCAGTAGCATAGGTTTAGCAGGCAGCTTAGAAACTTTCTTTCCTGTGATACAGCATAGCCTTGAGTTTAAGACAGTATCCTATGTGGTGAGGGATATGGGTTTGAATTTCCTCAGGCTGATGGTCCTTATATTGTATCTAGGTTCCAGTATCCTGAATGAGAACCAGAGCTCGTATGCAACTGGCAGGTATTGGCTTTACTATATTAGTGAGGCATCTAACATTGGTCATGGGTTAGGCATGGTCAGAGAACAGCAACTCCATCAGACCTCTCAGGAATCTTGATTTTCTTGGGAATCTCTTGTAGATCCTGTTATCTTCTCTAGCACCTGAGTTACTAATCTCCACAATTGTTTACATCCAAAGACTCTATTACATGGACAGATGATCCCATAGTGGCCTTATAAAATCAATATTCTAAATTCTTTTTTGTGTCATTACATTTTTAACTTTAAGCGTGAAATTTAAATGTGGTAAATGTGTTTTGTAAATCTTTAAAAATTAGAATCCTTTATGCTGAACAGATCTCTAACTAATCTATTTGAATCCAGTCCTATTTAGAAACCTGAAATCCAATGTCAGTATCATCTCTCTTCCTATAACTGAGGCTGCTTACCACAACTTTGTATGCAACAGAAGTATGGACTTTCTTCATGTTAACCTAATGTTCATAGGTACTTCCCGCCTGTAATCTCATGCAGTCCAACATTGCCTATTCACAGTTGTTATTTTCATTATACTTAATACAATTTTGCCCCAGGTATCACGTTATATTTGCATGTGAAAGCACTACGCAAAGCCTTAATTAAGATGGCAAAACCCTATTTACTCAGACTGTTTGGTGGATTTTGTTGGGTTTTTTTTAGAGCACTTAGTCCACTCTAGAAGATTGGGGTCTGCCTTCTTTCTAAAGAGCACTGATCAAGGCTTGCATCTTGAATTTAAAATGTGGTCAGAAGAGGTTGTCACAGAATCTCTCTTCTATTCACTTGCTCAGGGACTGTGACATCCTGTGTTCAGTCCCCTGTTCAGTGTGCAGGGATTAGACTCATATCTCCCACCTCCTTGCAGGCGAGTGTCAGCAGGCTATAGCATAGCTATTCAGGCAGCTACCTTGGAAAACTAATCTTGGATTGTGGTCACTTCCCCATGATTGCCTTTCTTTGATCCTGAAGTTTTTGGATAAAATAGGCACATCCCTTAGGTACATCAGATCACAAAGGTTCACTTACTGTTTATGTACCTGAAATATTTTCAAGTCAAACTGATGGTATCAATACTACAGAGATTGTCAAGATGCAATTTTATTTTGGGGTAACTTCTGTAACTCTCAGTTTAGATACTGAAATCTTTTACTGGCCCATAGTGTTCCTAGTACAATCATGCATAACCCCACAATCCTTGAAGTTATTATTTGAACTCTGGTAATAAAAAATTTAAATTTAATTTTAAATGATTGAACTGAAAATTAAACAGATTCACTCACTCTCTTTTGTAATAAGGCATACTTTAAAAAAAAAAAAATCCAGTAGATTAAAACCCTCCATTAGATTGTGCTCATACTTCAGAAGTAAATTTATTATAAGGGATCTCATTAAAGAAAGTGGATATTTAAGCGGACAGAAACATTATTTCTAATTCTAAATTTATGGCCAATGTATGATTCTAGTATCTTTGTTCAATGGGTAATTTCAAAACTGTTTGTATAGTAAAGCCACCACCTAAGTAGCACTATGCAAGTGATAGGATTTGAACTTCAGTCCAAGGCCTGAACTGGGTGGCAGCCTCAAAATGGCCCAGAAGGTCTGATGTGGTATGCTGAAATCTGTACTGTGGACATTCCAATAAAACTAGAATTTCTAGAACTGCTAATTACTTAAATACTGGAAATCTCTGCATGTACATACATACATACACCTGTGAGAGATTCCTGGCCAGATTCAATGTTTTAAAGCCTTAGGTCTGTGACCTTGGAGTTTATTTTTTTTTACTTACACTTCCAAATATTTGTATTTATGTTAATATGCTTATGCTAAATACATTATTGCTTGTTTGGTTTTCTGTTGTGTTGTTGTCTCCTTCACTCATGTGTGAGATCAGCCTCAGAAGTCTTCCTCATGCCTGCTAGTAAATTATCCTGTGGTGGCTGATAGTGTACCTGCTGTGCTGAAACCAATGAGTAGGCAAAGCTGCATGACCGACATGAGCGAAGGATCTAGGATTTGGAAACGTATATCCACAGCTCACCAGAGAGTCCTAAGTGTGCTTTTCTTTCCTTCTCTCCTTCTGTGTGGGTGACTGCCAAACAGTTCCCAGCGGGAAATTCCTCTAGCAGTACATGCTATTAAACAACTCGCAGTGACTTCTTCTGGAAGTTGCTGCTTGGAAGGGCTCTGCTCCTTGCTGGTGTTCTGCCTCAGGTGCCATGGTTTTGCATGCAGTTAGTAGCTTTTAAAATAGAAGTGTAAAAAAAAGCTTGTAGAAAAAATGATTTTAAACAAAATTTTTAACATTAACTGTTGAAGTGTAAAAGTCATATTGTCATTTTTTTCTTTGCTCCAATACTGCTATCCACAGGGCATGTTGTCCCGAGTACAATATCAGGCCTTCTAATGTGACTGCTCACCACCAGTTTTTATTATACAGCTAGCAAAGTTTTGACAGGCTTTTAAAAGGATGAAATATGAAGTGAGGAAAACTTAGATTTTTCATTTTGCATGTCAATATTTCATGTATATGAAGAGCCATTTTATTACATACAAGCGATACAAATTTGACTGGCTCACACGGACAATTCATGGACTATGTGCCTTTTGAACTCCTAAGATGCATCTGATACCAAAAAAGCCGGTCGAAGAAACTCTATAGGACTTGATTTTGGAGTTTTAGAAAGCAGGCATTCTTTATTGCAGCGCTGGGTGCATGGGGGATTGCTCCACCTATTCTGCACACCTAATTGTGCGGGTTAAGTACATGTTCTACGTACATATTCACTAGATTTCCGAGAAATGTTATACATATTCATTAGTTTTCTGGGGAACTATTAGCATATGCAAATGTCCTTTATGCAGGCATATTGAAGGTCTCTGGTGGTCTTCAGGAGTCCTCTGGTGGTCTTCCATAGTCTTCCTCACTTGTCCGCTACTTGACCCTTCTCGGATGATTCTGTGCAATGTGATCTGCATGTTTGATACATCTTATCCTAAAGAATGCTCGTTAGTGCTTCTATTATCTATGCTTACATTTTGACATAATCCATATGGATACTTCTAAGCTAAGTTACCTAAGAGGGCTAAGTCCTTATCTTCTTCAGAAACTGCAAGGCCATCCAAAAGCAATTTCTCACACGTTTTGCAACATACAGAACCCCCATCCACCACTGATCAGCAAACAATTGGGCAAAGAAACAGCAAGGCCATTGTACTCAGAAAAACATCCTGCATCACATCACAGCCTGTAATATCAGATCTATGTTAACATAATTTTACAGCAAATATATGTCTTTTACAAACAGAAGGAATTAATGCTTCTGTGTTTTAGGTAGAGTTTGCACTGTATATTATGAATACATTCATGAGTATATGAATTACCGTTTACCTCGGTTGTCCAGTCATTACAATGATAATGAATGTATTCTCTTGAATATATGCAAAACACTGGAAAATCTTTTTCACTTTTTTTTGCATATGTACCCATAATAATAAAAAAACCTATTGAATATATTCAGTATTTCCAGCTATGCATGTTTTGTCCCCATATGTATATATTTTTTCTGCATGAGACCTAAGTCCTATTCCTATAAGGAATTTAAGTTACTGTATTTAAGCCCTGTTTTTAAGTTACTTATTTTCAGATTGCTTTAAAATGTTTCACTGACCATTTTCCGAGTTAGCCTGATACTTTCAGTATTAGTACAATTCAATACTGTGAAATTCAGCAGTGCTGAAACTCTTGGTGTTAGAAAATATTCTTTACTTACACTGTGAATTTATTTGGGGTGTGGCTGAGCCCTAAGCTTCTTTGAAGTTGACTTTTTCTCTTCCAATTGCTTGTGCTCTTAGCAGCGTTTTGGCAGCTGACCTAAACTAGAAGTTCATGGGAGCGATCGAAGGCAGTGGCTCTCTAGCACAAGCATATTAGATTCATGCTGCCACTAGGTACTTTGTGGTTATCTACAAAAATGTAGTCATTATTCACTTGTATGTGCTTTGTATGTACAATAGACAGAAGAGTAGTAGTGAGCCATGTGAAATGGGAGAGAGAGGAGCACAACACCAGGCCGTCAAACTTGTGGCTCTGAAGAGTTTGCTATAAAAAATGATTTGACAGTGCTTTCTTTGAGGCCATGCCACCGTTGGTGGAATGAACCCCAGTGCACACCTTGTAGCTACCAGTGCAGTGAAGCAAGCAGGGGGGATTAGGGGATGTTGTTTCTGCACTACAGCTGGGACTGTTCTTTGCTGGTTGTAATATGGTTTCAGGCAATGGGTGGGATGGGTGTGCACCTTGCTCATGAGTTTAGGTAGGACTAGGACTTCCACCAGCTTTACACTATATCATCACTTGTTGCCCAACTGCAGATTTCGGTCCTTCTGTCTTCTACTGGAAAAACTAAGAGTAACAGTGTTGAAATCTGGGATTTTAAGTAGTAAGAAATTGGGACTCTTAATTCCTAGACCAAATTTATCAGTCATACTTCTAGTATTGTGCTTTTAGATATTATAATGTGACTGCAATTGAAAAAAAATATGAAAGTATAAAATCATGCCTTGCATGGTAATTTTCTTTAAACACTGACAAATCAATCAGTTTAATTCCCCTAAACTGTGAGAACAGGAACCAGAAAAAGTGTGAGAAGTGATACATGTGCAACATGTATTTCTGATAAGTTTTTTTTCTGGTAGTATATCGGCAGTATATCTAATGTGTGATCAGAAACATGTATTTACATTTTTTTAACTTTATTGGGATAAGTGATCCGGGGAAGGGGTCGGGGGGAAGACAAGAAAAGCACCTGACAGGTGTGGTTGGTTGCTGCACACATTTTGAAAATGTGTATTGTCCAAGTTTTCCATGGGATGCAACGGAAAGGATTTCCATCAATCTTCAAAACATTTCCATAGATTCTAAAAAAGATCTGATGGTTTTTTGGGTAGGCTCCTGGAAGGAAGGAAATGCTTGCAATTCTGCAGTCACAGAGCTGTGATCTAATTCATCAAGGCATTTTAAGCATGCGCCTGGCTTTATAATCATTTACTTCTCATGCATAAAAAATACCTAAGCTTAAGTGCTTTGTTGAGTCAATCCCTCAATAAACCAATTGGTTTTTTTCATGTCCAGCCTTCTCCTGATCGCCACTCATAAACCCTTAATAACCATTACTATAGTGGCACTGTACTGGGTCTGGCTGGGATGGAGTTGATTTTCTTCATAGCAGCCCATATGGTGCTGTGTTTCAGATTTGTGACTAAAACAGTGTTAATACACCCATCTTTTATTGCTGAGCAGTGCTTTCACAGGGTCAAGGCCTTCTCTGTTCCTCACTCAGCCCACCAGAGAGCAGGCTGGGAGTGGGCAAGAGGTTGGGAGGGGACACAGCTGGGACAGCTGACTCAACCTGAGCAAAGAGATATTCCATACCAGGTAATGTCATGCTCAGCAATCAAAGTTGGGGGGTAAATTTTCTGAAGTAGCCACTGCTTGGGGACTGGCTGGGCAGTGGGGGGTGGTGAGTGATTGCCTTGGCATCGCTCATTTGGTTGTTTTTTTTCCCTTCCCTTTGGTTATTAAAGTGTTTTTATCTTGACCCATGAGTTTTTCTCATTTTTGCTCTTTCCATTCTCTCCCCCATCCCTCTGGGGGTGGGAGTGAGTGAGTGGCTGCTAGGTGCTTAGCTGCTGGCTGGGGTCAACCCACCAGAGGTAGCCACAAAAATACCTACTGCTTTAGTTCCTAGTATCACCCTCCCTCAGAAAAAATTTTGTGCCAGGTAGGTAGAAGATAAGTCAGTGAAGTTTAAACTGGAAATATGATGCAATTTTTTTAACATTTGCAGTAATGAATCACTGAACACAGGAACAAGTGGCTTCACCTTAGACCTTGAAATTGGAATAAGATTACTTCAGCTGATCAGAGGAAGATGAGCTCTACCCTGTTGAGTTACCTTTTACGAAAGGGAGTGATGTGCAGTCAGTGTTGTTTTATGGCTGTAATTTAAGGAAATCAGTCCAGGTTGTAATAGTCTTTCCTAGCCTTTTTCTATGAGTATTCATTTTAATGTCAATCCTACAGACCTCTCAGAAAACCAGTAGTTTTCATTTTCTTTTGGTTGAACTGTGAAGTGCCTCACCTTCAGGGTAGAATTTCCACTGGTTGATAGAATGGGTGGAAACTGAGGAAGATTTCTGAATTACACTTTAGGGAAACCTTACAGTGTTTTCTGCCATAACACGAACTACGCTTGTTTGATAAATCCTTGCTTAGTTCAGATAATGATATGGTAGGCATAATTCCACAAGCATGAGATTGTTACACAGAGAAATAGGACTGCTGAAAGAAGTGTAAGCTGTTGTAGAAAATCTCTGTGATTTGAAAACTGTGGGAGAAAATGTGGTAACTGTTGACATGCTTGGCATATCTGAGAGCATGTCTTTAATATTTTGTTCTTTTACTGAGAAGTAGTTAATGTTTTAGAGTAACCTAGTACCAGTGACCTCCCTTTTGACAGCATTCTTGTCTGAAATGATTGAACGGGAGAAAGGAAATCTTTCAATAAAAAAGCCAAAGAACAAAGGCATTTGATGTTTGATGCTATTTTGTGACCCCTGAAGTGGTATAATACATTTGGGACAATGATATTTGAAATATCAAGAATAAGATAGGAGGAAAAAATCCCTCAAAGGATACATAAGTGAAAAAATACAGCAAGAGGTTTAGGTAGATATTGCATGTTATGATGTGCATGGTGGAGTTTGATAAACTGTCATGAGCTCACTCAGTGGAATTTTGGAACTGTCCACCAGACCTCATCTATGCAAAAATTGCTAAGTAAGGTCAATGATGCATATTTTATCAACTGTTACATACACGAGTTAATATCAGATAGGGCTAGTTCATCCAACTCAGGGAACTGAGTATATGATTTGCAAAGGATTTGTAGTGGAAAGAATTTGTTGTTTCCATTCTGCTCTCCAGAGTCTCCCTAAACATATGGTTAGTAACATAGGCCCAAAAATTGGTCTTCTGTTGTTGAACTGGCAGAGATATTTAATAGATGAACATTGAAGGAGGACTGTTAGCTATTCAATGATGTTTGTTTTCAGACTCCCTCTTATTATTCTCATTGTATGAACCAAAAGTTTACCTCTTTTGTATATCAGAGTTAAAACCCTGATTTGAGATGTGAAAAAAGCAGTTTGAGACTTTGAATGTTAGTAGTCTGAGTCTGAAAATGTTACCTGGGCCACTAGTCCCATATCGTAGATTTCCCTACCAGTGCCACCTTCAGGGGAATTTCGTTTGCACCATAGTATCAGGGCCACCATATAAGCTTTGTATTTTCTCTTTAGTTGTATGTCCAGAGTAACTTCTTTGTGGGGTGTGTTCCATGCTGTGTACTGCAGTTTTGGGATATTAAATTTAGCTGCACAGCTAGCTGAAACGGCGGGAATGAGTAGTGTTGAGGCTTTGAACAAAGAAAGTTGGTTGAAAATTTTTTAGTCAATTCCAGGTAAAAGTTTGAATATTTTCACAAGCTGAGTAGGACTACTAATCCTATAGAGGTTTGCTCTCCACTGTTTTTCTACCTTGGTAAATTTGAAACAACTAGTGTGGTGCAGGCATGTGAATTGTGTTTATGTGGAGATTTGCTTTGTGTTGAATTTTATTCCGTAGGGAGATGTGGTGATAATTTCATGAACATTTAAAATATGTTGAAGTCCATTTCTATTATAGTTTATAGTGTGATTTTCTTCTTTTAATTCTGAATTGCTCGAGAACATTTAAAGCCCAGCTATCTTCTGAAAGAAGGATGCTGGTATTTTTCCTTCATTTCCATGGAAAATAATCTTTTGTGGTAGAAGCAGTGATGTTTACTTTTATTCTCTCATTTAATAATTGCAGACTTTTATTTTAACCAGTAAGAATAATGCTGAAACATGCATTTTTAAATATTTTTTTTTATTTCCTTGCTTTATTACTGCAGAAATCGGAAAGGAATTCTAAACAAAAAAATGTGCCAATCACTAAAAAGTTTATTAAGCTTACTTCCCTTCCACAGGTTTTCATTCAATTTTATATCTTCTTTGTTCAGTTACAGCCTGTATGAAGTGATTAGCAAACCTAAATTTAGAAGTTTGCCTGTCTTCTAACTGTCTAAGCTCCATTGCAGTCAATGGATATATAGCTAATACAGCCAGTAGTGCCTGGAGAGCAATTTTTCTTATCTTAAGTGGACATACACTGGCTAGTCAACTGGGAGCTCTCTAGGCTCCCTTGACTTCTTCATTGACAAGATCACCATTCACGTTGGAGTGAAGACTGCTGTATTTAATTGTCTTAATTTGGAACTGCATCCCATCAAAACCTTGTAGTTTAAGCTGAGCCACCTAATCTCTTTGTTTGGTCCGGAGAGATGGAGACAGACGTCTTCTGAGGGCAATTCACGCTACCTACTTTAAACATCTAATTTAAACCATGAAATGAGAGCATAATACAGTCAAAATCTGTGCAAGTAGTGCAATAGTCTGTAGAAGTCTATATAGTTAAAAACAAAACCTGTGATTGTTGTGTTGTTACTGTTATCAATTACAGAGCAAGATAGAATGTCTCTTAATTAACTTAATAACCTGATAGGTACATTTAGACATAGCTAATTAGAGTTTTCTTGTAATTGGGCCGATGATTAATAGACTGTGAAGACTGTTTCATTTGTATTAAATGCATAGACAGTCACAAGGAAATTAAAATTTGAGCCTGCATTGAATAACTAATACAGGACCTCAGGATAGCACAATAGTGAAAGATTATTCTCTTTATAAAGAATTAATATATTAAGTTGCTGGTTTAGACCTGTTTTTTTCAAGATCTTTTGCAGCCTTACCAATATGTGCACGAATCTCTCTTGGAAGCATCCATAGATCAACTTTTGCAAGCTTCTTTTAAAACGGTCTGTCTTACATAGTTTAATAAAACTAGTGAATGTAAAAGCATATGAAGTTACCATTGCAGAAGAAAGTAGAAATAACTGGTTTCATTTCTGGTTTGCACAGTGCAAGGTAAAATCCTTGGAGAAGTTAACTGCCAGTTTTTCTGGAGCTTATATCACCTTTCTGCCCATTCTTCTCATTCTGGTCAGGGCAGAACCTAATTTCGGGCAATACAATGGAGAAGCAGCAGAAACAATGTCTTTACCCTAGTGCTCCAGTCTGTAGTAATCATGGAAGTTCACTTTCACCCCTTTTCTGTGCTGCAGTGTCTCTTGTGGGTGCACAGGGAATTAATAGCTACTGACATCTGAACAGGCTTCTTCAATTGTTACACAGCTGGAAGGGAGAGTCTGAGGGCAGTCCCACTGATAGAAAAGACAAAAGGGCATAGACTGAAAGGAAGACATAGCAGCAGAAAGAAGATAGGAGGAGAGAGATTATGGGTAGTGAGCAGCTGATCTGGCAGCATGGAGACTCAATCTGCCATGACTTTTTATTTGTCATTTTAAGGCATACTGTGCATGGAAGAACATATTATAAAGGTAGAGAAGACATTCTATTTTTCTTGCTTGAATTAGGTGAAAATGAGAACAAACAGAAAACTGAGAAATTTGAGCTAGAAAGGCAAAAAGTATAGTTAATATTTTAAGAGACATGTAAGTATCTTGCATTTCTGTTTTCATGCATAGTTGAAACTGTTGAATTTTTCATCAAGAAATGAATCTCAGTTTCAATGATCTTGTGCCATTTTTACTCTGCTGTTAGTGCAGAGGCGGCTTCATTGAGACTAGTTGGTCTTTTTCCTTTTCTTTTTCTTGTGGAACCTTGCCTACTTAGCACATTGTGAGTCAGACTGCTGCTAACCAAAAAGGAATTTTATTTTTGTAACTTGTTGTACAATTTAGTTTTTCTTATTTAATACATTCACTTTTGTAATCTTTTTTTGAAACATTTCAAACTTGTAAGAGTATATTTAGAGTACCACGTAGTATGTTATTCCTGCTGTCTATGAAGATGTCACCCAAGCAACAGATGAGAGCATCAAATAAACTTTGGATAATTTCATCAGAAGTTTAAGATAGTTTTACTAGGGAATGAGGCTAAGATGAGAATACCCCTAATAGGCATTCCTCATCTGTAATGTCTTTTCACCTTCAGTGAAGTATATGTTTTTATTTAAAAAATGAGCTGAGTGCTCACTAAGTACAGTAACTGCCTGTGTGAAGTTTTTTGCTTTTTTTGTTGGGTGGTGGTTTTTGTTTGTTTGTTTGTCTTGCCCCTCCCACCCCTCTACCCCATGCCATAGCTAAGCAACCAAACACAGGCAGATAACATATTTCCTTGTAATTGCCAATTTGCTGGGGATGACAAGAGTCTCAAAGGAAGCATGAGCTTGAAGAGCATGGGTTGGGGGCTGAGCAGATGGAGTTAGGTCCCTTGATGGACTGGGTGGCAGAATTTGGTAGGAGGGCAAAGGCAGTGAGGATCATGGAGTTGTGATCCTACTTCTGGGATCTCTGATAGTGCGACAGGAGGATATGGAAGGAGATAACACCTCCTGCATGTCAACGTGAATTTACACAGAGCATATGTCTGAAGCTATTATCACTGCTATTGTTATTGCTGGTTGGGGCGAAGGCGTTTGCAAATTCTGCAGAGTTTGGGAAGCCAGCTGTGATAAGTTGGAGACCACTTTCACACCTTGCTTGGAGCAGCTTGAGAAGCAAATCTCAAAGAGGTTCTTTACTTCACTTTTGCAACAGAATACTCATAGTAAAGAACTATGTCTTCTTTAAATGGCAGGCTTCGTAATCTGGGTCACCTTTGTGTTGACTTGAAGTTGTATTTACTTTTAATAACATCTCTGAAAGTACTTAAGGCAGATCAGTTTGAGGCTTTTTACACAAATAAGTAGTATTTTTTTTGAACTGCATACTATTTTCAGTTTATGAGGATTCCAGCAATGTTATTTGTTTTTGCTTTAGGTGTACAGGACTGGTACAACTCATTTGTTACTCCAGATAGGTAAAAGAACTACAGATATAGGCTACTTTTAAATTTTCTTATTGCTGTCACAGAATAGAACTGATTATGCTCTGGGACAGCACAGATCTCTGTATCACTCAGGCCTTACTATCAATATGTTAACAGTAGATAAAAATGTGGTCCTTTTGAAAAGGAGCTAATTTCACATCACCTCAGAATAGCGCTTCTTTTTTTTTTTTTTTGAACTTTGTGCAATTACATTCTTTAGTTTTATTGCTGTATCTCAGAATAATGTAAAGAATCCTATAATCGGTTTTATTTTATTAGGTCTGTTTCTGTTAATGAAAGACCATTTTGTCTGGTAACAAGCAAATTAGTGATGGCAACAACTCAGTAGCATTTGTCTTACATTGACATGTAGACATTCTAAAATTGTTCATCTCTGTATTATCTTTTTTAATGCTACATTAATTTTGCAATGTATTATTAATACATTGTTACCCATGCATGTCTTTAAAAAATTAATAGTATTAAAGCATGTATCTCAGTTCTCATCATCTTGTTTTTATTAACCTAAGACATAAAAATAATTTTCAAACCATGATTCAGAGAAATTATTTAAATTACAAGTAAGCTATTACAACTGACGCGTTTCTCTTGGTAATAGAATCCTCTGCAGTGGAATTCCTACAGCTATTGTGATCCATTACAAGCACAAGATTACATCTTTCCACTTGTCACTAATTCAGCATTTTGGCAGGGAAAAAAAGAAAGGTTTGCTGTTACAGTGTTGCCAAGCAACCAAAATAAGAGTTACTCCAATTTCTGGATTTTTCTTGTATGATGTATATCAGAGGGTTTCTCCTACCTTGGTGAGAGACAGTCTAGATGAAGTTACACTCCATAGCTTTACCATTTCCAAGATTAGTAAGTAGCTTAATTTCTCCCTGTGGAGTTCCATTCAAAACCAAAGTTACTCTTTTTTTTTTTTTTTTTTCATTCCCTGTAGATAGTTATAAAAAATCATATCACAGATAAACGTGTCTTCACAACACATGAGATAGGGCATGTTTTCTCCTTTTTGTTTTCTGAAGTTTAAATTTCTCTTTCTGAAATGGAAAGCTTGTTTCTGTCTCATTTTCACTTATAGCTAGTTGTTTATACCACTACTTGAATAAAAAAAAAGGAAGGTTTTGGAGTGGACAAAGATAACTTGCTGTGTCTTAATAATCCTGCATGCTCTTACTCATGTTTACTGCTGTTTGGTATACTCGCTCTTAAGTATCTTTTCCCAACACAGTTAACTGATGGTAATACCAAGTAACTACCGGTATTTGAAAAATCATTTATTAAATGAAGGTGTACAGAAAAGATGAAGTGGAGATACGACTTAAGTGTATGGAAGTTATGGTAAGATTTATGCTTGGGAATAGATGAAGAAAGAATAAATGCTCTTAATAATGTAGTCAGTTTTTTGTCCTGATTTTGTTGTAGATTCTTGTAATTTTTTACATCTGTGGAGCTTTTTTGTTTTGCAGTGGCAGCCACAGATGTCCTGTGAAACTATGTGGATTTCAGGCTCCCATCCCACATTAGTCATTGATTTCCTCTCAGGGCACATGTCCATCACAGAGCCACAGCTTCTTTCTGGATTCCTAATCTGTGTAGGGAGCCAGGAAGAACCTCGGCAGCAATATGGAGAGTTGCTTTCTGCAGCCCTGCAAGGCCAGGGCATGTAACAGCGATTAGATAGTATCAATGCATGACATAAGAGATGGTTTCGTGTTGACAATGGTTTTGTATCCGTATCTGCAACAATGTAATAAAATATTTGCTCAAGTCTATACAATAATATTTTGGGGGACTTGCTTTAAAAAATGTCTGCCTGTTTGATCAGACCTTGGAGTTCTCAGATACGAGTACATATTCTAACTAGATCATTGTTCTATGTCTGGGTGAGATCAAAGATGCACCAACCTTCCTGATACGCCAGTTTCCAATGAGAAGAAATTTGGATGTATGGGTCAGAGAAGAGCTACTTGCTGCTCTGAAAAGGTGCTTGTTCAGAATGGTTAAATGAACAGTATTCAGATTGTTTTGGGTAAATTTGAGCAGGTAGCAGGGGTTGGGTTGTTTAACGTACATTCCAGTGGATAAGTGCCTGTATAGGGTAAGAGCACTTCAGACATGAACACTTCATAGGGCAAAGCTAGCAGTAGTTTGAGGAGATGGGTGTTTCCAGCTGTTTTCTTCAAAGTTGAAAACAGGCTTTTTATTTATAAATGCTCCTTTACTTTTGGTAAATACAAGATTAGTTTAGGTGCAATATCCCACTAATTTTTTGTTTTGTTTTAATTTTCTAAAGGAGTTGATGACCAAGCTGATAACAGAGACACCTGACCAGCCAATCCCATTTCTAATTGATCATCTTCAGTCCAAACAGGGGAACCGCAGTCAGCTTCAGAGAACGTTGTCTGGCTCTGCTGCCCTTTGGGCAGAGAGTGAAACATCAGGTATGTTCTGTATGCTGGAAAGGGCTAGTCTCCAGTATAATCTTCCCAAACTTTTGTCAATGAATTCCTGGATGCACATGTACCTGCTGAACAGGTACTACTCTGTAGTTTTGAGCATGCACAATAAATCCTGTTTGTCCAGTAGATACTGAATTTAATATATATTGTTGGCTGTCAGCTCAGCCTCTGTACATATCATGTGAGTATGGATCAGAGGTACTGGGTGGAAACAATCCCAGTCTCAATGAGAAAGAAGGTGCATATAAAGGTCCCGTGATTCCCCTGCTGTCCTCTTTGCTTTCTCTTTACCTTGTTTTCCTTTTCCCTCCCACGGTGTATTTGTGCCTGAGATTAGCCTCTGTTGAGGTATTTTCTTTAATAATACACATTTTTAACAACCCATCATTCCAACACTTACTGAGAAGATGCTATTACTACTTTATGAACTCCAGTGTGAATAATTTATGACTGTAGATCTTCAGAAGCATAAAAAAAGATTCTGAAATAATACTTGCTCTGATTCTAAAGTAGAAATTTTAGCTTTGATATTCTGGTATGAGCTATTAGAATGTTGGTTTTGTATTTAAAAATTGACTGTGATCTGTTTCAGACTATAGTAGATCTCAAATAGTTGCTGATAGTCAAAATGTTAGTTGCCTGACAAATCAACTTTTTATTTCTATCAAATGTAAAGTTTTAAGCATAGGCAGTCAGACATGTAAGAGAATAAATGGAGGTTAAGGACTTTTTAATAACAAAAAATAAGATGTTATGTTTTTAATGAAAATCACATTAATGAATTTCTAAACTTTGTTTAGGAAATGGAAGAAATATGAAATTTAGCATAAATCAGAAATAGGAGAACAGAAAGAGCTGACTTTGGTTTGGACTGATAGGTCTTGTTTTTTCTGGATTAATTGTTTATTAACTCTTTGAAAAATGACCCTACAAATGTTATAATTGCCTGATTCGATTCTTTTAACAGAAAATAAAGGAACAAGGAGAGATTTTAGAAGTTATGATAAACCTTGGCAGGTAAATGCAAAAAAGCCTAAAAAGTCAAAGAGCGACCTTGCCGTGTCCAACATTTCTCCACCATCACCGGAGTCCAAGTCATGTAAGAAAGCTTCACTGCATTATTAATTCATGCATACTTCCAAACCCATAGTATGTTTTTATGTTGAATTAGGATTAAAATGGAAAGCAAACTATGAGCAGTTGAAATGGCTAGATAAATGTTAGAAGAGTTTGATTCATGCTTTACTTTCACTTGAGCTATGAATATTTAATAATATCCTATGTTGTCATCTACAGATAAAATAGAATTCTAGATAGATAGATAAAAACCAGAAGAATATCTGGGTGTCATGCACAATTTTATGTTCAGATACCAATTATGATTTTATGTTTTAGTTTGCATTGCCATTTTGCACGTGTAAAATCTGTTCTGTTGATATTCGTCTTAATAATATTTTTTTCAGTGGGTCAGGCAATACAAAACTATGAATTATGAACAGATACCGTTCAAGATATGTGGGCAGTGTTAGCAGAACAGGTTTACTGCTCTGAGAGTTGCTGAAGGAATCTAAATGTACACTGAAAGAAAAGGCAGAATAGAAATAGAGTGACTGAAGAGAATATTGTCAATGACCTGTAAAATAGAAGTAGTAAAAATAGAGGCAGCAAGCCTTAATGAAATATAGTGCTTTCTGTGTACTGGCTATTGAAGAAATTTAATTTTTAATCTTGATTTTTAATGGATTTTTTACATAAATATATCATACATCTACATATATACATATAGGTACACACACATGCAACTGTGTATACAAGATTTGTTCTTGAAAATAAATTGCAAAATTATATTTTTTTCTGTTGACTATTGTAGCTTTTTGAAATTTTTATAATAGCTAAATCTTTTTAATAACTCAGAGTGTTATTAGGTGGGCCAGGTGAGAACAGATATATACTGTACTGCAATATAAGGCTTGCTGTCTTTCCTCCAGAAGCAAGATGGGAAAGTCTAGACTGCAGTGGAGTCAAAGAAAAATCTCCCAGTGGCCTCAGTAGGTCAAAATATAGCACAACAATGGGTAAAGTAAATCATGATAGATTTATGCAATAGAGACACTGTGCTTTTGGGTAATTAACAGTCTTACATGGTTATGAAACCTTTTTGATTGAGAATAAATAACTGTAACAAGTAAAAAATAGCTGTACAGGTAGCTTTTCTCAGGACTATCATCCTAGCAAGATTTATGGATTATTTTTTCTGGAAATGGAGCATGTGTGTCTGTTTCTTCTTCACAAAGCACATTCCTTGCTTCAAAAAGAGTCAAATTTGATCATCAGTTCCACTGTACCTCTCTATGGGCACATGAATTTTTAAGTGAAAAAGAAGCGTGTGGATTTTAATTCACTTTCAAGAGAAAGTAGGGATATTCAGAGAAGTGGTCATAGTCATTCATAATCTGAGTCTAATCTAACAGTCTTTGCTGGATAACAGCAATTTATGGAGATACTCTGTTAGAAACAGTGGCCAAGGGTGTTGTGAGCTGTTCCTGTCGTCATACTGTGTTCTTCTCTTCCCTCCCTGTGCTTGCACTTCAGACTCTGTGATACTTATCAAGTAACTTCCATGCCATTTCCTAAAGATTCAGGTTCTCAGTCTTTATGCCAGGTAGAGGCGTGACATCATGTCACTCCATTTGTGTGCCTACTACAAGTTTCATGCTTGTTGGTCCTTAGGTTGTCCCAGGAGAGGGATAAAGAGGAGGCTGGGCACTCTAAACTACCAGGTCACATGTCAAGCAATGAAATAATTTATACATCTGTAATAAGACTGGTCTCGAGGATCTGTCCTTGTGGACTGAAGAGCAGCTAATAATGCTTTTCAGTTGGTAAGGCTTGCTCTCAAGCTACCCAAGTCCCTAAGTCTAGCAGCAGAGTTTGTTGGAGTGCAGCTTTACCCACAACAGAGGAAGATAGAATTAGGGTGTGTTTAAGGCACTTGGACGTACATAAATACATGGCACTATATGGGATTCATTCTAAGCATGGTGAGAGGAGACTAATATTATTGCAAGGCCATTCTGTCATCACTGAAAGGTCATGGTGATTGTGGGAGGTTCCTGATGACTAGAAAAAGGCAAACATTGCATCGATTTTGAGGAAGGGCAAGAAGGAGACTTTGGGGACTACAAGCTGATCAGCCTAACCTCACTCTCTGGGAAGGTTATTGAGCAAATTTTCCTGGAAGGTGTTCCCAGCCACAAGAAGAAGGAAAATGTGATTGGGAACAGCAAGCATGGATTTATGAGATCATACATGCCTGATCAGATCAACTTGATTACCCCCTTAGATGAAATAACTGGCCCTGTAATCAAAGAAAGAGCAGAAGATGTTTAATACTTTGACTTTAGCAAAACCTTTGTCAGTCTCCTATAATATCCTTACAACTCAATTGGTGAGGTACGGACTGGGTAAGTGGACAACAAGATGTGTGGAAGATTGGCTCAACTGTTGGATTCAAGGGATTGTGACTGGCAATGCAAAGTCCAGTTGGAAACTCTATCACTAGTGGCATGCTTAAGGGACTGGTACTGATGCCAATACCATTCAAAAGTCTTTCTTAATGTCCTGGATGATGACATAGAATGTTCTCTCAGGTTTGCAGGTGAGACCAAACTGTGGGAAGTGGTTGGTATTCAGAGTAGCAGGGATGCTATTCAGAGGGACCTCAACAGGATTGAGGAATGAGCTGAGAGGAACCTCATGAAGTTCAACACAGGCAAATGAAAAATCTTGCATCTTGGATGGAATAACCCTGAGCAGTATTATAAACTGGGTTCTGAATGGCTAGAAAGTAGCTTTGCATAAAAAGACCTGGGGTGCTGATGGACAAGAACTTGAATATGAACCAGCTGCGGCTTTGTGCTCTTGCAGCGCTGAGGGTCAGCTGCATACTAGGCTGCATTAGCAAGAGTATAGCCAGCAGTGTTTATTTTGCACTTTGAGATGGCATCTGGAGAATGTCATGGTAGACAATGGTATACTGGAGCAAGTCCAGTGGAGGTCCACCAAGGTGATGAGAGGGCTAGAGCATGTGATGGACAAAGAAAAGTTGAAGGAAATTGGTTTGTTCATCCTGAAGAAATGAAAGCTAAGGGGAGATTTCATTGTCAACATCAACTATTACGCTGGAGGGTGGTAGAGAAGACATAGCCAGATTCTTCTTGAAGGTATATAGTGAAAGGACAAGGGGCAACAAAAATAGTACTGTGAGGGTGGTCAAATACTGGAACAGGTTGTCCAGAGAGGCTGTGGAATCTATGTCCTGGGAGATACTCAAAACTCAACTGGATAGTCTGAGCAACCTGCCCTGAATGGACCAGTTTTGAGCAGCAGGTTGGACTAGAAGACTTTCAGAGGTCCTTTCCAGCCTAATTATCCTCTGATTCCATGCTTTTCTGTTCATAACCTTTCATATTTTTTTGTTTTAAACCTTGATTCCTTTTATTATTTTCACGACTTACTCATCCCTGCAACTATTTGTCTCTGCAGCTTTTTGAAAATACCTTGTGTATTTGAACTACAGTTTTTTTAATTGCTATCACAGAAGCTGGTTTCAGCCATATCCTTTTTTGCCATATCTTGCTTCTCTTATTTTCTGCCAACAGCCAAATTAATACTGACTTTTTTTTTACTTTTTTATTTGCTGTGTTTATGCCAGAATCAGTGGGTACCATGTGCCCCTTCAACCACTCAGATCAGCAGAAAGGAAGCATGTTCAGAAGCCATTTATTGCTCTGTCCAGACATGCACAGCATATTCCATTTGTTTTGTGCCTTCAGCTTGTACTTCAAAACATTTTTGGATGATGGTGTACATTTTTTTCCAAAGCCTCTCCAAAGAGATAGTAAGGACTCATCTGAGAAACAGAATGTTTTGGGCCTGCTGAGACATAAAGATTTACTCTCAGATTTGTGTTTAAAACAGACCAACCCCCCACACCCAACAACCTAAAAAGTCCCCCAAAACTGCCAAAACAAACCCAAAATTTAATGGAGTCCATCAGCTGTGATATGTTCTGTTGCAGAGCTTTTTTCTTATGGCTGTCTTGTTCAAATGATCCTGAATTTTTAAGTTCATTCAGAACTGAGAATTGTCATTTCATAGGAATCTTTGGAAACATCAGGAGAATTGATTTATTTAATTTGGAAATATTTTTTTCCTTCAGCAAAGCTGATGTTGACTGCAGGGTGCATGTTATTCCTGCACAGATATCTCTTTCTTATGCATTCAACTTTTTTACTGGAAAGATTCCTCTTGTCCCTCCTCCTGCCTGTTACAATCTCAATCACACCTGAAACAAACACACAAACAAGAAACCCTAGTATCTAAGGGATCTGACCACTTGTTCGATGTGTGGAAAACCAGAATTAAGCAGAAGCTACTGTTGTTGTCTGGCAAGGAAGAGGCTTGAAGCTAGGGCTCCTGGTGTGTGTGTGTGTACGTGTGTGTTTGTGTATATATAAGTATATTTAATGAAATGTTTAGATGATCACATTCTGTATTTGAAGAAGAACAAATTTGGAAGTTTCTAAATAGTTTGTGAAACAGACTTCCTGCTTCCCAGCTAGCTACTTTACCTAAAAGTAGGGTGATCTCTTCACCACCTCCATATTAAATCAGATCACACATCATCCTTTCATTCTGCTTCAGTTCACCATCCTCACTATATCCCATTTACAATTGCATTGTTGGGTACTTCTGATTGCCCTTGGTCAGTCTAGGACTGTAGGCTATCATTCTCTTAGCCTTTTAATATCCAGGGACTGTGTAAACCAGTTTGGCTGTATTATCAAAGAACTCTCATCTGAATGCTATTGCAAGAGTTAAATACATGAGTAATTTTGTGCTCAATAATAACACATTTTTTTTTGTTCTTTGAGATGCAAGATGGTCATACAATGTATTAATGAAACATAGGATTTAATGAGCAACTGGTCTGATTCTGTCTGCAAATCATGTCTTGAAAAGGCACATATATGTAGCTAAAAACAGTACTGATCTTGTACCATCATCCAGTAGAAAATAAATCTGCTGATTTATGACAGAATTCATAACACATCTGCGAATGAATCTGATGTGCATTTGTTGGGGGGGCACGCCACCAGAAAATCAGAAATACTGGAAAGCATGTCTTTGCAGTCTTCTAAGATGAGATGGGGAAATCTCAGCTCCATAAAGGGAAAACCTAAATATTTCTATACAAATGCTATGATGTAGATTTAAAAAATCTTTTGAATTGTAGGCAGATGATTTCAAGATAAAGTGTTATATAAATCTCTCAAGTAACAGAGATGAGGTTGAGGCAGGTAATGTGATGAGGGATTTAAAATTACTGATATGATGATTTTGAGGAATGAGTGAGTATAATAAAGAGGAAGGTCAGCATATTATGAAAGGATTTTCCTAAGTGTGTGGTGACATATGCATGGAAATGATATATGATGGACTTCATACATACAGAAGAGAATCATATATTTCAAAAGATCTCAGGGAAGGGTCATATGGTCTTTATACAGTTCTGCATGCTTCACACAAAGCCATCCATTTGAAAACGACCAGTGCTTGTTTATCCTATAATTGGGAAGATACAAGTTTATATTTTAAAAATGTTTGTAAGCAAGCAGAAAATGAACCTTGGAAGAACAGACACATGCCATATGATGTAATGAAGTAGATTTTAGTTTTAGTATCAGTTCAGTAGTTCAAGAGTAGGTAAGTAAGAAGAATTATGTCTTCTCTAGAAGTAATAAAAATTTCAGTCAGTTCTAATTCTGCTTAACTTTCCTCTCAGTTTTGGTTCAATAGAATGAGCCAGACTCATTGTTGAAACAAATTCTATTGAAACTCAGAAATGTTCCATGACAGCATATCTGTTTTGATACATTTTCACTGAAGTACAAAATGGTTCACTGAAACACAGACTGTAGTACACCAGCATGCAGAGCAAATTTCCACCATGTTTTTGACTGGCTTCCTACCATCTATCTAGTGAGATGCAGTCCAAGCTTCCTGTATTTGTGGGACATTTTTCTGAAGCTAGGGACCAGACCACTGTCCCCTGAGCAAGTTTCCCTACTTTCCAAGGATAGAGCCTTGATACTCTCATTTTCCTGATGCAGGTTGGTCCATATACTCAGCAGCTGCTGATCCTGGAAGCTCCACAGCTGTGGAGCAGAACTTATATTTGTTTCACTCAGGTTCTGTCCCATAACAAATTTTATTTCAAAATCATATGGTTTCTCAAAAATACTGTCTTTTGGTATTTTGAAAAATGTGGTTTGTTTTAAGTTGACATGATATCAAATCCCAGCTTGTTGAAATTTTCTGCAACCTGGAAGCTCTATGGTTTGGTCATCTTTGTACACGGTTTTACAATATTAAATTATTGCCTGTTTGTATTTTGGTGGTACTGTGAGATTTCTGTGGTGTGGTGAGTTCAGTATAAACATGGAAAGAAAAGTCTGTCAAACTGCTAGTAGGATAGAGTGAGTGATGCTGTAGAATATACTGTTGGTACACTGAAGGGAGAAGATGAGATGGCTCAAAAAGCAGGCAGTAAAGGAGCATGTGATCTCAATATAAACCACTGGTGAGCGAAAAGAGAGAGACCTATTATAGAATGTCTTTCCTAGTTTACTAAATGTTTATATTTGCAGTTAGTAAAGGTTTAGAAAAACTACTAGATGGAACATTTTGTTTTCTGTAAATATGAAAAAGGATGAAAAATACTGAAGTTGAGCTATTAAATTTAAGTTAATTATGCTAGGATCTATGAACAGAGGCAATCTCTGGTCACGCAAAAATTTAGATAACTTTTAATGAACATAGTGGTTCCTAAACCAGGGAATTATAAATTAAATGATTGGCATTTCAAATTATCAATGAAAATTATAGACTGTCCATCTGAGTAAAGGCTAGTCATACCCTAATACCTTAAGGCCTGTATATATATACTCACTAGGAACCACCATAGCTCATTATTTCCGTTGTCCTCAGAAGGAAATACATGACTTGGCTTGTTTGAACACAAAGCAGAACTGGACTCTGACAGTCCAACTTGCCCCTCTCTTCTCTTCTCCTTATTGAGGCTTCCTGTGTCTCTTTCTTCCTACTCTTATCTCTGTAGGTCCTTTTTAATGTCTCCTTTGTCTTCTGTCTTTGAGAATGTCTGTAATTGCAGTCTAATACATTAACTTCCCTAATACTTACTGAGTTCCTGAGTAGATGTTAACAGATCAGAATATACTCTGAGTTGTCAGACCCAGTATAGATGTCCAGTTTGAAGATGGCTTGGTTTATGTCTACGGGAGATGGAATCACATTCTTTGTGGTGGAAGGACTTAAACATACCATTGTCCCATTTCTTTACCTGGAAGGGATGGCTATTGACTTAACTTCAACTTTCCCTCGTGGACTTGATCCAAAGTAGAGCAGATTCTATATTCACACAGAGGGCAGTCAGCAATAAGGCAAATTTCAATAGCAACAGTTATTTAATACATTTTGCAGTAGCTACCAGAACTCGAAGTCTGAGCATAATTTCCCCATACCATCATAAAAGCATTCTGGAATTCCAAATGATCATAAGATACTGCTTTTTTTGCACAGTCTGTAGGTGTCTGCAAATTTCCTTCTTAGCATGTAAATGAAAATGAAGTTTGTAAGCATAAATTAGTTGACAACTGTCAAAATAGTAAATAAAAATTTCAGAGCTGTCCAGGATATATTGGACATTGTAGGCTTTGTTTCTGAAGTTATTTTTAAGTGAGTAGTTAGCAACTGTTGAGAAATGCAACTGGTCCTTTCTGTTGGGAATGTGGACTAGGCTTCATCATCTTCACACCAGCATGTGCAGTTCTCAGCATGGTAATGCTGTGTTTGGAGACGACCCAACAATTGCATTTGGTGGTGAAGGCAGCAGATAGCTTCGTTCAGAACACTGGCAAAAAGAACATGTTAAACAGCAGTTCCAGAGACAGCATCATTTTTGTTTTCATGTCTACAAGTTGTTCAAAAGGTTCACATTGGTCAATGCAGCTCTGTTCATTGTGGGTCTTGCATATCTCAGAAGCTCCTTCTCTTTTTCCCTGCCATTGTAGGTGAAGTTAGCTCAGCAGTTGAGAAACTGTTATTTTAAAATTGAAATAAAGCTTTGGGTAATAGATAATGAGTAGGAGACTGTAAGCTCAGGACTGTGCTTCCCAAGGATCAAGTTTGTTTACTTTCAGTATCAGAATAAAGATTACAGGCTGTACAGCATGAGCAATAGGGACATATTTTGTTTCACTGTTTTTATGAACTGTTATCTACATTTTATGACTTTTTTTAAAAAAGATTGTATATACTTGTTGATTTAAAAGCTTTATCTAAAATATTTCTCTTTCTTTTTGATAAAATGACTAGCAAAGCTAAAAGTACCAGTTACTCATTTTCATTTTGACATTTTTCCTTATTGGCCCTAGGACACACAATTCTATTTTTATGTAAATGAAGTACCTTCATATGCAATGTTTTTATTACATTTTTATGTTATTGCATTATTTTTATTATTTTTAATTGTTAATATTAATTATTCCTGTTTACCAATTAAATCAGTTGCAAGAATCATCCCAAGTATGGATTTGTTCATAGATGTTTTCATTTTTACTTCACATTGACCAAAGAAAATATTTCCAGCTGTTAAAATAAGAGGATAGTTAAGTAATTTCCACTCAGGGTACTTGAGCTTGTAAACTCATTTTGCAGCTTTTTTTCTACTGTAGGAGTCTGAACTACCAAATCTAAACTTCATCTATATATCTGTGTATATTTAGTGCCAAGGTCAATAGAGCATCCTAAATGGGATTGGAGGACAAAACCGGAGAACCATGATTTTGATGAACTAAATCATATTCTTCAAGAGAGCAAAAAACTTGGAAAAGCCCTTGAGAATCTGTCTCGCAGTAAGTTGACTGATTTTAGTTTTTTAATGTAACCATGCAGCCTGAATTGTAATTTGGAAATATGTATCAAGAAGGTGGTCTTCTATTCAAAGAAGACCAAGTTCATTGACATCAGTAGTTATGTTCCTGTTGATGAGGTTTACAGAATGTCTGAGATAATTTAGCAGCTCTCCTGCTGACTGAAACTACTTCCCCTGTATCTCCATTTTTGTTATATTAGTTTTCTGCCAGTTTAGTGAGCTGAATTAGCTCATAAAAAGATCAACACAAGAGGCTGGTTTAAGGAAAATGGTGGGAACATGCAGCAGTGAGACTGCTCCTTTGGGTGGTAGCAGTTAGATTGGATTAACCTTTGTGAAACCTTAACCTCATTGATGGAGATCAGACCTGTCATTGAAAAACAATTAGGTATTTTGTATCCCCAATTAATTCCTTTTAGTTTCCAAAAGCAATTCAAATAAATATTTTAAAGCATCTCAAGTAAATACTCAAAAATATGGTACCCAATTATTTCATAACAAAACCCAAGTATTATCCTGTAAAAGACATAGTCAAACAGGAGCCGTTTCAAAAATAGCATGCTAATATAAGGAGTAGCTCTGAGAATTACTGGATATGATTTGGAATAGCTTTTTTTTTTTTTTTTCCCCCCCCTTTCCTGTAGAAGAGAATTCTGAAGGACATTGGTGGGAGCAAACACGACTAACAGTTATCAAAGTATGAAAAGTACTCTCTGCCATGGTACATGAAAACTTAGTACGGTGTGGTCTGGGAGACATTTGAATGAGAAATACATTCTTTCTCCTCTCATTAAATTTTATCCATGGCACTTCTTGATTCACTGGAGAAATTGCAGATGGTGAGGTCAGAAACAGAGCTGAATGAAGAATGGAAGATCTGTTTTGTGGAGAGTTTTGAGATTCAACATTTTTCCAAATTGTGTCAAGTACCCAAAACTAGTTTACCCAAATTCCCTCTCTCCCAAATGTTTTAGGTTGATCACAACGATTATATTCTGAGCAATTTTCATATTTATATTAATTATAGTAGTATAGTTACAGGGCTCTTTTCAAATACATTTCTAGTACGTTGGTCTATCTGCCTCTGAGGAGCTAAACCACCTCCAATCGGGGTCTCTGATTTGCAGCCCCGCTATTGCCTGACCATGTTACTGTGGTGGGTGCAAGTGTTGTTTTCAAGCCTTTCTCCTTTAGACACTTGTAACCAAGCTTAACACAGATACAGAAACAGATACAGATTTTTTTTTTTTTTCAATTTCAGAAAGGGTTATTTATTCACTGTCTGGAGATACAAACCAACAAGATGTGAGAGTTCAATAATAAAGGACTAAATCCACCCTTCAATCCTACATCTTTGTCTTTCCTTGTGAATATTGTGTAGGTTCCACTGAGCTCTGGCTTCCTTATATCTAAAATACAGTTTGCAGCATTCTGTACCGCTCTTTGCCACAAAGTTTTCTAACTGAAGTGCAAAACACTGCAGCTCTTCTGGGCCCTACGCTTGGACTGGAGGTGAATGTACCTGGTCAGTGTTGCTGTAGCCAGGTTTTCGTAGAGTTATTTCACAAATGAAACATTCTTCACTATTTCTTGCTAGAACTTGATGTTTTCTGATGATTTATCAAGATAATATTGAATTTTAATCCTACCCCCCAGAGTGCTTTAAATCACTTGCAGCCTGATAGTAAGTTCACTTTCATGAATGTGCTCTCTATTTCTTCATCCAGATCATTAATGGAAATATTGTCAGACCTCTTCATGATTCCATTTCAGATCTGACAACCAGCCCTTGAAAGCTACTCAGTAAGTGCGTTTTTTCCCACCTTGCAGTGATTTCACCTAGAATGTAATTCTCTAATTTGTTTACTGCAGTATCATCTAGGACAGTAAACAAAGTCTTATTATAGCTGGAAGTGTTTTACATCTACTTCCTCCTCTTATCCACTAGGCAAGTTTCCCAGTTGAGAAAGCAATTAGACTGATTTGATGTGATTCATTCTTGATAAATTCATGTTGGCTGGTTCTTATCACCTTTCCTATCCATTAGATGTTGATAAATTATTTATTTAACATATTTTGTCAAATATTCTTGCTGCTGTCAGATTTAGGCTTGCTGGTTAGTAGTTCCCCACATATTCCCTTATTCTTTTCCAAAGAAAGATACGTTATTTGCCCTTTTCTGTCCTCTCTGTTCCTGAAAGACAGTTGCTAATGGATTAGAGGTTTCTTCAGCTAGTTAGTGAAGTGCTCTAGAGTGAATTTCACAAGATTCTGCCAACTTGAATGTACCTAAGTCCTCAGAATATCTTTCAGCTTTCCATCATCTGGTTTGCAGTTTTTCCTCTTAAAATCACTAGCATTAAGCATCTGGCCACAATTAATTTTTTTGTAAAGACTGAAGCAGTGAAAGTATTGAATACTGGGATTTCTTTGTATCTTCTGTTATTTGCTTTCCCTCTCTTCGATGTAATAGTTCTGTATTTTACTTTGTCCTCATTTCCTAGTGTATTTATAGTATCTTTTCTTGTGGCTTTTTTTGTTCTTTGATAGTTGTTACTCATTTTGCACTTTAGCCTTTTTGGTTGTATCGTTTAAACACGCATCAGATTAATTCTAAGCTGTATGTCCTTGTTCCTAGTTTTTGTACCCCTGATTTTCAGATCACTTCAGGAAATAAATCTGTTCTGTGCTGTGATTTCTTCCATGTTTGGATGATATAAAAATTAAAAATGAAAAATGTGAAAAGTTTGGGAAAAAAAAGAAAAGTTATAATATTGAAAATAAATGTGGTTTTATTGTTCTTCTGAAGGTAGAATACAGATTGCACATAGGAACTATCTTAGATGGTTTCAATGAATAGACACGTCTAAAACTTTGAAAGTATAAGACGCATGAAACTCATTCTGTGGTGTACCCAAACAAGCATCCCATAAGGTGAATTTTACAAAAGCTATAACAAGGTCCCATAGCTACCTTCTCCAGTGTTAATGCTTGGTTTGGGCAGGCTAGTCAGTTGAGCACTGGGGCTCAACAAATAGTTGAGTATGCAAATGATCACTATGTACTATTGATGGCTTTTTACAGCACCCTCTTGTTTCATTCTTCAGTATTTTAACAGGGAAGAGTGCCATATAAAACCAGATGTTTGAAGTTAAATGAATTTTCCATCAAGTCCTGGAATTCATTTTCATTTTTAAAGATGAGCTTTGGATCTTGTAGTGAGTTTCCAGGACTTCATTGCCTGCTATGCAGCTGACACAGCCCGTGAATTAAACTCTAGTTTCTATTGCTTCATTCACTATGCAGTCTAGATACCTGCTGTGAGACAAACCTGTGCACTTCACACAAAATTAGAACTGCCTGAAAGCTTTGGAAGGTGAGATTCAGGCACTTGGATGTCTGGTTTCTCCTGTGTTCAGTCCTCCTAGTGATTAAAACTGAACTTCCTTATATTTGGAGCCCTCCTCCCAAGCCCCATCAAGACAATATGCGAGTAATTCTGTGCTGCAGTAGATCTGAGAAATCAAAAGTGACTTCACACTCAATGTTAAAAGTATCTTACGAGTTTTGAGAGACTGGGGAAGAGTATTGCCGTAATTATGGTCTAAGTGTATTGGAGCTTGGTGATTTAAGTATACCATTTTCCAGAGGCCTACCCATGTGGGAAACCTGGGTTTTGTTTGCTTCTCGAATCAGCTGTGTGTTATTGAAGTGGATTTTGAACTATCAAGTCAACTATTTAGGGGAGGCTTTGGTTTATGAAGCAACATACAGGAATATACTGTATTTACCTCGTGCGTGTTTTGTTTTCTTTGGTTGTAAGGTCTCTCATCTTTATTGCTGTCATCCTTCTCCATCAGCAGATCATAAGTAAGAAGAGTTCCATGCTGTTTCAAATGTATGCTCTTGTATTTCCCCTTCTGGCCTGTTTGCCTTTTAAAGAGAGTTAAAATCTCCTGGATAGCTAAGGATCTTGCTCATGAATATACCTGTCCTCACCCCCCCATCTTCTGAGGATGGAAAAATAGATAATGAGATGGAAACCAGTGAATTATGTGTGTTTTGAGTGGGAAAAATGAGGACTAAGTCAGCAAGAGCTTGCTGCAAAGTAGGTGTGAAGTCTGCCTGCTTTGTGAACAACTTTACATCTTTTATATGAACAGTTAAGTATTAGAGTGCATATTGAAAATGTGTGCATATTGAATGTTTCAAATTACACATGGTAACAGCATTAATATGTTCTACTGTAAGATAAGTACTTTTTCATAATTACACATAGCCTTTCAACAGAGATAACCAACATTTTGTTAGTAATGTTTGAGTCCTTGTTAAGGCCACGTGTATGCTACAAATCAGAGAGGAAGAAACAAATTTATCATGCTTTGAATTCAGTGAACATTCTAAGGTCAGAAAATGGTAGTAAGTTAACATTAACCAAAGCTATTTGGTAATGAATCCAAGTCAGTTAGTTGGAGGGAATCCCAGAAATAATGCTTTCTAACTATAACCAATAGGAAAAAAAGTACTGTTTTGTTTCTTAATTTGGAAGGGGAGTAATCAATCAATAAATAGTAAATAAGAAAGCCATCTGCAGTCTAGTAGAAAATATTGCTGGAAACCATAAAGAATTGTAGAATCACAGAATGGCTGAAGTTGGAAGGGACCTCTGGAGGTCATCTGGTCCAACCCCCCTGCTCAAGCAGGGCCAGCTAGAGCCATTTGTCCAGGACCATGTCCATGGCTCTTGAATATCTCCAAGAATGAAAGACCTCTGAGTCCCACTGGAGTATCTCAGTTATTTCTCATAATGTTAGAATTGGTTGATGTTGTTTATGCATAACTTAAGACAGACAAGCATAATCTTACCCTTTTAAGAAAAAGATAAAATAGTGAAATGTAAAAGCCTATGTTCTGTTTATCTTTTATGAGGAAGATGATAAGCAACAGGTTTAAAACTCTCATAACAATAAGGGTAGAACTAGTTCAATAAAAGATCAGAATATGTTAACAAACCACTAAAATAATGTCCTTGGTTTTGTGGATGAACCTGCGAGTACGTGGGATGTGAGAAGTTTAATATATATATCATGAACTACTTCAGTGTATTTAGCAGTCTCTGAAACACATTAGAATGGGGCTTCATTTAGATGCTTCTACGCTATAGGAAACTATTAATGATTTATATTGCGGTTATGGAAGATGTACATGAATGGAATGCCACTAACATTTATCAGACACCTCTGAATTTTCCCTCCTGATGATATAACTGATGATGATATAACTGCAAATGCACACCTGCATGACATGTAACTAGACTTTTATCAATCACCTCATGAGGGGCATTGTTTTAAGACATAATACTTTAGTATTTTTTTTCAGTCATACACAGTTGTTGATCTGAAATGGACTTTAGTCTGTAAAAATGACATATCCATGATCAGTTGAGCACCTAGCCCTAAATGTGCTTTTATAACTGAACCACAAAACTAGTCATCAGTATTCTATAGAGGCTTTTTCCTTTCTTGTGTTCAGGCTGAACTTTAAAATCATGTTATTCTTGTGTGAGATCAATGTTTGTGATTTATTTTGAGATCGACATTTTTAGATAAGCTCAATCAAACCTTTAAGGAAGATAATTTTATCTCAGTACTGCAGCTGTTATCCGATACTGCCTTTGCTCATAAAATCCATTTGCTTTTAGTGTGATGTATGAGTAATAATACAAAATAATGATATTTTCTGAGATTGAAACAGGAAGAATGTGAACCTAATTATTGCTATTGAATTATAAAGTGGGGCTTATATGGCCGGGAGATCACTGTTACTTCAGTTATAAGTATCTTTTCCCTACAGATGTTAAATTTTTAATTACCTTTGTGGAGGTATTTGCCATTCTGATCTAGCCTGCTCTAAGCTTCAGGACTAGAGTCTCTTTTTGAGTTACAGTGTCCTTCTCTGGAACAGTATTTGGCTTGCTAAAAGTTTCCCTAATGCTATTGCAGAACTGGGGTTTGTGTGACTGTCATCTCAGGTATGGTACTTTCTAGTTCTTAGAAGAAGGGGGTTGGCATTCAGGGGATAGTAGAAGGGTGAGCTATGACTCTGTCCTTGGCTACTGGCCGTTGTGGGCTATCCACCTTAACCAGCCTACTGCAGTGTACATCTTTGCCTAAAATGAAGATTCTGCAGTGTTGATTTTTCTCTTTTGAGATGACCTTGGCCTAGGAGAGTTTCTGGGACATAATATTTGGTGGGTACTTTATTTCTCTCTGTGATTCATTACTCATCAAACCTAATCCTGAAACCTGTATTCTCCATTGGAGCCACTCAGAAATTTGGATATAGAAATGCTGCAAGTCTAAAGCACTGACTCTTTTGCTGGGGATTAATTATTTTTATTTTTTTAGAGCTGCTATGGGGAGGAGAGGTTAAATCTGTGTTTCCTAGATAGTGACTATACTGAAGTATAGTATGCTGATATGTTAATGCGTAGTGCCTTGTAGATACACTGTTTCCCCTGTTCTTATATGGCTAGATGTTGGGAGGAATATTATCCTAATTCAAAGTGGATACCACTACAGAAACTTGATACATAGTTGTTTAATAACATAAGGACATATGCCCCTCATTGGCAAGAACTCTGAGGTTTCGATTCAATATGCCTTCACAGAAAATCTCTGAGTTACTACTGGAGGAAATACGTCTAATTTTGAAAGTTGTAAAATGGCTCAGTATAAGTAAAGGAAATAATAGAAGAATGTCTATTATGACAGTCAATGACAAATCTATTATAAAGTTCCTATACAGAAATGACTGAGCTGTTTTTGTTCTTGTGTACATATTTTCTGGGGGAAACGCTTTGTTTGGTGCAACCAGAGGATGGTGTGAAACAATTAATTTCTTCAGTTTACCTTGTGTTTAATACATGTCGCAAACAGGCACAGGGACTAGAATTTACTATGCTGCCAGCTGCAGTATGGCACAAGATTTTGCCATGGGAAATGCAAGTACATCTGAGATGGCCTGTCCCACCAGTGAGGGAACATATGCTTCCCCTAATTTACAATGGATAGGACAATGCATTGGGACAGTTAACTGCTGGGCAGTTGATACGTGATATGGTATTCCTGTGTTCATGCTCAAGCTGCAGTATTAATAATGGTAGAATAATAATTATTGTCCTGGAGTTTGTTACAGAACCTGTGATGCACTATGAGGTTGACAGTCCAGCCATCCACAAGTTCCCTAGCCTAGACCGATCCTGAGAATGAATTTTGTCAAGTTAGTCAGAGTTGCATTGGGGTTGTCTTAGTATGTCTAAATTCTGTATGTCAAAACCTGTATGTCAAATCCAGACGGCTTTCTTTGGCAAGTAGGAAAACTGGCTATTGGGACCTCTGTAGCCATCTTCTGGATGTTTAGGAAAATGCATAAGGTATTTACTCCCATTGAGCTGAATAATGGTAGTCTGGCACACATTAAAGTAGTAGCATTTTATTTTCTTATGACTGGGTGCACATTAGACTTGTCAGATGTACGTTGTGCATTTAGAAAAATGTAAGTCTTAAAAAAAACCTCAACTAATTTTTATTTTGTGTTATGTTTTCCTATAATTATTCAAGGACCACAAATAAGAGCAAAAATGGTAGCTATCTCTGAAGTTTCACAACTTTCATTCTATTCTTATACACACCTTATAATTTCAGGTGTGTATAGCATATGAAGATATTGCAAGTTTTTAAGCTATTGTAAAGCTGATCAGGAATAATGCAGCAGGCAGGGATTTTATGACTTGCCATTTCAAAAAGACCTGAACTTGTGTGATGCCTACTGTTTTGAAAATTAATTTTATGCTGTTGAATTGAGAGCATCGAAGTGTCTAAAAATCATTTCTTCAAAGAGGAATAATACCACTGAGTGGAGAGGCATTAGGTACTGGATTAATTGTATTTGTTGCAGGAGAGCAGCAACAAATACAACTCTTCTGCTAAGAACTGCATACGAAACAGCTAGGCATTTGTAAGAGTCATGGAATTGTTACTAACAAAGTTAATTTTTCTTTTGAAAGAAAGTTAATTTCCTGGTAAACTAGAAATTAAGCAGAGTGACCTAAGCAGAAAGTCTTTTCTTTACTGTGGAAGATACTCATTCTAGACTCAGAAGGGATTTTATTTCATTAAAACATGGTGCAGATACATTTTGGGAGGTGGCTTTTTCATCAAAGAAGATGCTATAATACTGTAGTGATCATCATCTTTATTTCTCCATTCTTACCATTGTGCTGCTGCAGATTGCCATAGGGATAGAAGATTGGGAACAGAAATCTAAGATAACTGTGTAAAGAATGGTTTTAATAATCCATGCTAATTTTAAAAAAAGGCATGACAAACAACTGGTTTAATATTTTAGGTATAAAAAAGCTGTAAGGTACATGGCTAATACAGTAAGATATGCTTTTGGGCTATCTGCTTGATGTAGGCATGATAATAGTAATTAAAGTATAATAAGTATTAATAAATTGCATTGTTATTACACTGTCTGGTAGTCATGTTTCATTTAATCCTAGTGTGCAAGATCTTTCTTGCAATCAGAGAGTATCTTGTTCATCCAGTTCTCCTAAAAAACCAAGCTATTGACAGGATGAAAATGTTCCGGTTGAGCAAGGCTGTGCTACCATGAACAGCCCTGCTCCAGTTTTGTTGCTGATCAGAGGTGGCAGTAATTGTGGCTGTGGAGCATTTCTGAAGGACTGTGAAAGCGTGTTCAGAGCAATTACTTTATTGTTCCAACACCCTTACAGCACAGAGGGTCATTACACTGAAAAGTAGAAACAAGTGCCCTGAATATGTCTGTGTAATTCACCAGACAGGTGAGTGGGCTGGGTACTTGTGACACCTGATCAAAATTCAGCACCCTTAATTACTTGTAAAAAGGAAGATTTTTAAAGACATAAAGTTGGCAGTTAGGTATGTAACTAATTCCCACTGTAAACCTTGTCTGTGAGCCTTAGCTGACGGTGGCAAGCAAACTCTCACACCATTAGTCAGAACACTGCACTTTTTCATTGCAAAAAATAAGAATGGTAGGACTATTGTATAGTTGTCAATCATAGCATGATATAAAAGTATAGCAAATGTTGTCTGTGAGAAACAGCTGCTATGAGAGAAAGGGTAAAGCATGCTCCTTTATGCCTTTGACATCAGAAGACCTTCCCCAACAAAGGCAGGAGAACATTTTCAACAGCCCCCTTCTTATCCACTGCTCAGTGACTTGGGGCAGAGAAATAATGAAGCAGCCCTAAAACTTCCATTCTCTATGTTCACCATCATGCAGAATCAGGCTTTAAAGGCTTTAAGCTGAGGGAAGTCAGAAATAGTTGTTCCTAATAACATGAAGAGGAGGCTGAGGGGAGACCTTATCACTCTTTACAACTGCCTTAAGGGGGGTTGTAGTGAGGTGGGTGCTGGTCTCTTCTGTCAGGTGGCTGGTGATAGGATGAGAGGAAATGGCCTCAA
>JANHGO010000063.1:49470743-49525637 GCA_024606505.1 Aquila spilogaster | reverse complement strand
TAAGACTTAACCAGGTTCCTGAGTGGGAGTTACAGATCAGAATAAACCCTGGATTTTCAGAGTCTGTTTAGATGTCCGGTTTATAGATAATCTTGTGTATGTCTATGGGAGATGGAATCATATTTTTTTTAAAATTATTTATTTTTGTGGCATTTTGGGGACATTGTGCCATTTCTTTACCTGGCATTTGACTTAATCTCAACTTCACCTTGTGGAATTGATACAAAGTGGAACACATTCTGTATACATACAGAGGGCAGTTAGCAATAAGGCAAATTTCAATAGCAGCAGTTATTTAACACATTTTGTACTAGCTACCAAAGCTTGAAGTCTGAGATAAATTTCCCCATACTATTATAAAAGCACTTTGAAATTGCAAATGATCATAAGATACCTTTGGGGTTTTTTTGCACAGTCTATAGGAGTCTGCAAGTTTTCTTTGTAGTGTTTAATGAAAATGATGTTTGTAATCATAAATTAGTTAACAGCTATCAAAATTGAAAATTAATATTTCAAAGCCGGCCAGAAGGCACTGAATGTATCTTTGTAGGCTTTGTTTTTGAAGTTATTCTTAGGGGAGTAGTAATCAAGCACTGATAAATACAGCTGGTTCTTTCTGTTCCGAATGTGAACTAAACATAATCATCTTCACAGCAGTGTGTGTTCTTCTCAGCATGGCAATGCTGTGTTTGGAAACAACCTGACAATTGCTTTTAGTTTAGAAGGCAGTAGATCCAGAGGCAGCATGATTTTTGTTTTCATTTCTAAAAGTTGTTCAGAATGTTCACATTCATTGATGCAGAATTGAGTATTGTAAGTCCTAAATACCTTAGGAGCTCCTCTTTCTCTCTGCATTTGGACGTGAGGTTAGCTCAGCAGCTGAAAAATTTATTTTGATTTCAGTCAAAAGTTTAGGTAGTAAGTAACACGTAGAAGACTGTGAGTTTTGGACTGAATTTCCCAAAGACCATGTTTATTAAGTATCAGAATTCTTATTATTTTTTAATTGTTAGCTTTAATTACTGCTGATTGCCAATTAATTCAGTCATAATAGTCATCCAGATGCTCACAGATGTTTTCATTTTTATTTCACATTGACCAAAGAAAATATTTCCAGCTGTTAAATAAGAAGATAATTAAACAATTTCCACTCAAGATTCTTGAGCTTGTAAACACATTGTACAGCTATTTTTTTTCTCCTGTAGGAGTCTGAACTACCAAATCTAAACTTCGTGTATATATCTGTGTATATTTAGTGCCAAGGTCAATAGAGCATCCTAAGTGGGATTGGAGGACAAAACCGGAGAACCATGATTTTGATGAGCTAAGTCATATTCTTCAAGAGAGCAAAAAACTTGGAAAAGCCCTTGAGAATCTTTCTCGCAGTAAGTTGATTGATTTTAGTTTTTTAATGTAACCATGCAGCCTGAATTGTAATCTGGAAGTATATATGAAGAAGGTGGTCTCCTATCCAATTAAGAGTAAGTTCACTCACATTTGCAGTTGGATTCTGGTTGAGGAGGTTTGCAGAATGTCTTTGGCAATTTAGAAGCTTTCCTACTTCCTGAAACTACTTCCCCTTCACCTCTTTTTTTTTTTTTTTTTTTCATTTAATTTCTGCCAGCTTAGTGAGCTGAGTTAGCTCATAAAGAGATAAAACACAAGAACCTGTTTTAAGGAAAATGGTAGGAACATGCAGCAGTGAGACGCTACTCCTTTAGAGGTTAGCAGTTAGATAGGTTAACCATTCATGAAACCTTAATCACATTGATGGAGATCAGACCTGTTATTGAAAAACAGTTAGTGTTTCATGGCCTTGATCCTAATTAATTCCTTACAATTTTCAAAAGCATTTCAGATAGTTCAAAGCATCTCGAATAAATACTCAGAAACTTGGTAAGCAGTTATTTCATAAAAAGAACTTCAAGGATTATCCCTTAAGAGACATAGTGAAACAGAAGCAATGTTTACAAATAGCATGCTCATAGAAGGAATAACTCTGAAATAAGATGGTAGTTTTGAAGTAAGTTGATGGAAGCAAGCACTGCTAACAATTATCAAAGTGTGAAATGTACTCTGCTAAGGTGCATGAAAACTCTGTATGATGTGAAATGGGAGCCATGATCTGGGAGAGATTTGAATGTTAACTATTTAGTTTCTTCTCTCATTAAATTTTATCCCTGTCATTTCTTGATTCAGTGAAGAAATTGCAGATGATGTCAGAAACAGAGCTGAATGAAAAATGGAAAATCTGTTTTGTGGATAATTTTGAGATTTGTTTTTTTTTTTTTCCAGTTTGGTTCAGAAGCTAAAGCTAGTTTGCTCAAATTTGCTCTCTCCCTAATGTTTTAGGTTGATCACATGAATTATCATCTGAGAATTTTTCCTATTTGTATTAACTGCAGTAGTATTGTTACAGGACTCTTTTCAAATACATTTCTCATTAACTAGTCTATCTGCCTTTTCTCCTCTAAGGAGCTGAAAGTCTTTCTGACTGGATCTCTGATTTGCAGCTCCACCATTGCCTGACAGTATTACTGTGATGTGTCTGCCAATTTCAAGCCTTTATCCTTGAAATCAGGACTAATACAGATAACACAGATTCAGAAACAACTTGTTTTCAGTTTCAGAGAAGGTTATTTATTTACTGTCCGGAGATACAATGTAATCAGAGATGAGAGTTCAGTAATAAAATATAAATCCAATCTCAGTCCTACATCTTTTGTCTTTCCTTCTGAGTGTTGTGTAGCTTCCAGTGGACTTCTGCTTTCTTATATCTAACATATAGTTTGCAGCCTTCTGTGCCTCTTTTTCCCAAAGAGTTTTCTAACAGGAGTTTTTTAATGCTGCAGCTCTTCAGAGTCCTGTGCTTGGACTGCAGGTGAATATACCTGGTCAATATTGTTGGAATCAGGTTTTTGTAGTTATTTCACAAATGATACATTCTTCATTAATTCTTGCTAGTACTTGATGTTTTCTGATGATTTGCCAAGGTAATGAAAACTTTTAGACTTACCCCCCAGAGTGCTTTAATTCACTCACAGCCTGATGTAACGTTCACTTTCATGAATGTGCTTTCTATTTCTTCATCCAGATCATTAATGGAAATATTGTCAGACTTCTTCATGATTCCATTTCAGATCTGACAACCAGCCCTTGAAAGCTACTCAGTAAGTGCATTTTTTCCCACCAGATGTTTATCTACCTAGCAGTGATTTCACCTAGAATGTAATTCTCTGATTTGACTATCATCTAGGATAGCAAAAAAGTCTTTTAAGAGCTTAAGTATTTTACTTCTACTTCTTCCTCTTATCCACTAGGCAAGTTTCCAAGTTGAGAAAGCGATTAGAATGATTTGACATGACTTGTTCTTGATTAATTAATGTCAACTGGTTCTTATCACCTTTCCTGTCCATTAGAAGTCCATAAATTGTTTATTTAACAATTTTGTCAAGTATTTTTGCTGCTGTCAGCTGTAGGCTGACTGGTTAGTAATTCCTCTTGTCTTCCCTTTTTCTAAAGAAAGATGTGGTATTTGCCCTTTCCTGTCCTCCATTCCTGAAAGACAATTGCTAATGGTTCTGAGATTTCTTTAGCTAGTTTGGTAGATACTCTAGCACAAACATCACAAGATTCCACCAACTTGAATGTATCTAAACTATCAGAATGTCTTTCAGCTTTCCCTCATCTGGCCTGTTATACACCCATCTTAGAATCACTACCATTAGGGACCTGGTGACTATTCATCTTTTTTTTTGTTGTTGTAAGGACTGAAGCAGTGAAAGTATTAAATACTGAGATTTCTTTGTATCATCCATTATTTGTTTCCCTTATCTTTGATGTAGTAGTTCTGCATTTTACTTTGCCCTCCTCTCCTAGTGTATTTGTAGTACCTGTTTCTTGTGAATCTATTTTTGTTCTTTGATAGTTGTATTCATTTTCACTTTAGCCTTTTTGGTTGTATCATTTAAACACTTGTGTCAGATTAATTCTAAACTATGTGTCCTGTTTCCAATTTCTGTACTCTTGATTTTCATGTCGCTTCAGGAAATAACTCTGCTCTGTGCTGTGATTTCTTCCATATTAGGGTGATATAAAAATTCAAAATCAAATATGTGAAAATTTTGGGGAAAAAAAAGAGGTATAATTTTAAAAATAAATTTGATCTTAAGGTTTCCCTAAGGGGAATTGAAACTGCATTTAGTAAATATCTTAGAGGGATTCAATGAAGAGACATATTTAGAGCATTAAAAGTTAAAGATGTGAAAGTCATTCTGTTCTAGGCTCAAATATTCATGCCTTATGGTGAATTTTGTAAAAGCTGTGAGAAATTCCTACAGCTACTTTCTTCAGTGTTACTACTTGCTTTGAGCATGCTTGTCAATGCTTTTGATTCCACAGGCATGTCCATAAAGTCTATTAATCTAATGCTACATTTGATACTAACCTTGTTTACAAGCAGTATGTGACAGGCAGTGCAGTGGGCTCAACAAATAGCTAGTTGAGAGTGCAAAAGGATCACAACATACTATCAATGCCTTTTTACAACATATTTAATTCTTCAATGCTTTTAACAGGGAAAAGTGCCACATAAAGTTGAACATGTGAAATTAAATGATTTTTCCATCAAGTTCTGGAATTCATTTCAGGTTTTAGAGAAATGCTTTGGATCTTCTAGTGGATTCTAGGACTCCACAGACTTCATTGCCTCCTATGCAGCTGACACAGGCTATGAATTAAACTCTAGTTTCTATTGCTTTATTATTGTTAAATCTCAGCTTTGAGAGAAACCTGTGCATTTCACACAAAATGTACATCCTCCCAAGCCCCATCAAGACAATATGTGAGTAATTCTGTGTTCCAATAGATCAAAAAAAAAACCCACAAAAGTGAATTCACATCTAATACTAAAGGTGTGCTGTGTATTGAGAGACTGGAAGATAGTATTGCCATAATTATGGTCTAAGTGCACTGGAACTTGGTGACTCAAATATATCATCTCCAGTGGTGAACTGTAAGTCAGCATGGGCAGACAACAGGAACAGCTACAAACTCATGGCTGAAATGCAGAGAGTAAATTTATTTTTGTTCATTCTCCACCTGAGGGTATCCCCAAAGCAATACTTGGGCAGAGGGACACATGCAGGGACACAGGCACTGCTAACCTTATTCCATGCAAGAGGATACTTGGCCTGTTGTTTTTGCCTGTTTATCAAGGGTTTACCACCATGCTGTGATCTTCACTGTGTTTTGATCTTCTCTGTACCAAGGCAGGGAGCTCAAGTATGTCTGATAGAGTGCTTCCAAGTCTAGTGAACACCTACATTTTCTATTCAGAGATGTTATACTTGTGAAATATACAGAGAACAGCAGTAGCTATATGTATTTTTCTACAGTACTGCTCTACAGACTTTGTGTATTCCTAGCTGCAAGTCACTTGAACATAATTACAGTCCTTGCCAGACGTCTGTCCACATCGCTTCTCCCTTCTTCCTTGCCAGTCTTTCACCTTTAACCTCTTCCTCCCAACATCAACCTATATGGAAAACTTGGGTTTTGTCTGCTTCTCCAATGACCTGTTTGCTACTGAGGTGCATTTTGAAGTATCAAGTTAATTATTTAAGAGAGACTTTGGTTAACGAAACAGCATACAGGTATATACTACAATTCCCTTATGCATATTTCATTTTCTTTAATTGAGAGGTCACTCTTTATTGCCATTATCCTCCTTCCTCTGCAGATCATAAATAAGAGATTTTATGCTGTTTCAGATGTATACTCTTCTATTTCCATTTCTGGCCTGTTTTCTTTTTAAATAGAGTTAAAATCTCCTGCATAGCTGAGCTCTTGCTCTTAAATAGACCTGTATTAATTTCCAGTCTTCCAAGGTTAGAAAGATACATAAATAAAGATGGAAAACAGTGAATTATGAGTGTTGTAAGTGGGAGAAAGTAAAGATTGAATCAGTAAGAGCTTGCTTCAAAGTAGATAGGATGTCTGACTGCTTTGTGAACACCTTTACAGCTTTTATATGAACAACTAAGGACTAGAGTACATAATGGAAATGTGTATGTATTGGACATTCCAGTTTGTACCTAGTAGCAGTATTTGATGATGCTTAATGTTTTCTACTTTGAGATAGCTATGTTTTCACAGTTACAAATAGACATTTATCAGAGTTAACTAACATTTTATTGATGTATGAATCCTTGCTGAATCCGTGTGTATACTAGAAATTAGAGGGGAATAGACAAATTTATCTTGCTTTGTATTTGACAGGCATTCTAAGGTCAGAAAAAGGGTAGTAAGTTAATGTTAACTGAAGCTATTTGGGAACCCATCTAATTCTGTTTGAGGGAACCCCAGAAATTTATGTCTTAATTTAGAGGGAGAGTAATCTGTTAATAAACAATCAGTAAATTAGAAAGCCAACTGCATTCCAGTAGGTAATATTGTTGTGAGGGTATCATAAAAAGTCATAGAATTGCAGACTGGTTGAGATTGGAAGAGACCTCTGGATGTCATTGATCCAGTCCCCTGCTCAAGCAGGCACGCTTAGCACCAGTTTACCAGGAGCATGTCCAGAGGCCTTTGAATATCTCCAAAAATGAAAGAGCTCTGAATCCCTTCAGAGTACCTCCAGCTGATACTTCTTGTAGTACCAGAATTAGTTGCTGTTTACGTATATAATAGCCCTAGAAGGAGAAATGTGATCCTATGGAGAAGAAGATAAACAACAAGAGTCAAAATCATAACAATAACAGTACAACTAGTTAAAAAAATGATCAGAATATTGTTAACAAACTACTAAAATATATTCTGTGTTTATGGATGAACCTGTGAGTATGTGGGATGTGAGGTGATGGATATGCACCATGAACTACCTCAGTGTATTAAGCAGTCTCTGAAACACATTAAGATGGGTTTTCATTAGTTAGCTTCTATGCTATAGTAAGTTTATTGATGATTTACAGATTGGTTATGGAAAACTTACTTGAATGGAATGCTGCTAACATCTATCAAAGACCTCTAAATTTTCCCATTGGAACTGGATGTTTCTGACACTGATTGAACTGTGAATGCAACTTGCATGACATGTAACTAGACTTTTATCGATCACCTATTTCAGGTAGCATTGTTTTAGGACTTAATACTTTAATGTTTTTTAGTCATACACACTAAATACACTTCAGTCTGTTAAAATGACTTGTGTGATCATTCCATGTAGTCCTAAATGTGTTCTTTTAGTTGAACCACAAAACTAGTCATCAGTATTCTGTTGAGGTTTTTTCCTTCTGTTCAGGCTGAACTTTAAAATTGTGTTATTTTTGTGTGAGATCAATGTTTGTGATTTATTGTGAGATCGGCATTTTTAGATAAGCTCAATCAAACCTTTAAGGATGATAATTTTATCTCCGTACTGCAGCTGTTATCCAGTACTACTTTTGCTTATAAAATCCATTTGCTTTTAGTGTGATTTACGAGTAATAATACTAAATAATGATATCTTCTGAGATTGAAACAGGAAGAATGTGAACATAATTATTGCAGCTCAATTATAAAATAGGGCTTATATGGCAAAGAGATCATAGTGACTTCAGTTATAATTATATTTTTTTTTCCTAGAGACATTAAATTTTAAATTACTGTTATTAAGGTATGTGCCATTCTAATCCAACATGTTTGAAGTTCCAGAACTAGAGTCGCTTTTTGAGTTATAGTGTTTTTTTCTGGAACAGTATTTGACTTGCTAAAGATTTCCCTAATGCTACTGGAGAACTGGGCCTTGTGTGACTTCAATCTCATATGTGATACTTTCTAATCCTTAGAAAAAGGCAGTTGGCATGCAGAGAGTAGTAGGAGGGTGGGCTATGGCTGCTGTGGTAGAATGAAACATAGAATGACTTGGGTTGGAAGGGACCCTGAAGATCAGTTAGTTCTATCTCCCCTGCCATGGGCAGGGCTGCCACTCACCAGATCAGGCTGTCCAGGGCTTTCTCCAACCTGGTCTTAAGTGACCCCATGGATGGGGCATCCACAGCTTCTCTGGGCAGCCTGTTCCAGTGCCTCACCACTCTTTGAGTAAAAAATTTCCTCCTAATATGTGATCTCAGTCTCCTCTTTCAGTTTAAAGCGATTCCCACTTGTCCTATTGCTATCCTTAGCTAGTGACTCTTACAGGCTACCCACCTTAACTAACCCACTGCAGTGTATACCTTTCTTTAAAACTGAGAGTTGTGAAAAATTATTCAGTGCTGATTATTCTTTTCTGAGATGAGCTTGACCTTGAAAAGTGTCTGGGACTCAGTATTTGGTGCATTATTTGCATTTTGTTTCACTTTCATTTCATTTCATTGTCTAATTCATTGCTTACCTATCCTGAAAGCACTGGAGCTACTCAAAAATTTGTGTATAAAATTACTGCAAGTCAAAAGTGCAAATTCCTTTTCTGCGAATTTAATTATTACTTTTTTTTTAAATCACCACTGGGAGGAGAGTTTAAATTGATGTTTCTTAGATGTAGTGACTGTACTGATGTAAAGTGTGCTGCTTTGCTGGCATCTGGTGCCTTGTAGATTATACTGTTTTACTTTTCCTTGAATCTATAGATGTTGGGAGGAATATTACCCTAACTCAAGATGGATTCCCCTGCAGAAACTTTATGCATAGTTGTTTAATAATATAGGGATATATGGTCTCACTGGCAAAAAAAAGCATTGTTACTGGAGAAAATAAAGCTAATTTTGAAAGCTATAAAATGACTCACTGTAAATAAATAATATGTTTATTATGGCAGTCAATGACAAATCTATTACAATGTTTCAGCACAGAAATGACTGAGCCGGTTTGGTTCCTGTGTATTTTCAAAATCAGGGGAGACATTTTGTTAGCTCAACCAGAGCAGCCATTTCCTATCCATTCTAATCCAAGGTTGGTGTGAAATAGGCAGTCTCCGTTTACCTCAGGTTTAATACAAGATATACATATGATATGGTATTTCTGTTTTCATACTCAAAGCAGCAATATTAATAATGGTAGAATAATAATGCTGTTTCTCTCCTGGTGTTTGTTACAGAACCTGTGATACACTAGGAGTTTGATAGTCTACCCATCCACAAGGGTCTTGGCCTAGACCAATCCTAAGAATGAATTTTGTCAAGTTAGTCAGGGTTGCCTTGTGGGGGTTTTAGTTCTAAACACTGTATGTGAAAACCAGAATGCTTTGATTGGTATGTGGGAAAACTGGCTGTTGGGATCTCTGTGGCCATCTTCTGGATGTTTAGAAAAATGCATAACCTATTTGCAACTCCCCTTGGGCTGAATGGTGGTAGTATGATATATATTAAAGTAGTAGCTGTTTTTTTTTTGTTTTTTTTTTCTTTTGACTAGGAGCACACTGCACTGGTAACATGCGTATTGCACATTTGGAAAAATATACATCTTTTTTAAAAATCAACTTATCTTTATTTTGTGTTACTTCTTCCTGCAATTATTTAAGGAACACAAAAGTAAAAATATTAGAGGTCTCTGAAGTTACACAGCATATTTTTTCTCATCAGAATACCTGTTCTATAATTCAGTTATGTATAGAATGTGAAGATATTGAAAGCTTTTAAACTAGTCTAAAAATCTGCGGGAATAATGCTGCAACCAGGTAATTAATGACTTGCCATTTCAGCAAGACCTGAACTCATATAGTATGTACTATTTTGAAAATGAATTTTATGTTGTTGAATTTTGAGCATCGAAGTTTTAAAATCGCTTTCCACAGAAGAATAATACTACAGAGTGGAGAAGTGTTATGTACTGCATTAACTGTATTTGTTGCAAGAGAGCAGCGGCAAATGAAACTGTTCTGGTGAGAACTGCATATGACAGAGAGAGGCATTTTTAAAATTCAATGAATTTTTAGCAATGTGTTGTTTTTTATTTTGCAAAAAAGTTAATTTCCTGTTAAATGAGAAATTAAGCAGAATGTCACAAGCAGAAGGTCTTTACTGTGGGAGATATACTTTACAGAACCAAAAAGAAAGATTTAATTTCATTACAGCAGGGTGTAGATACATTCTGGGAGGAGACTTTTTCATCAGAGAAGGTGCTATAATGCTTAGATGGTCATTTCCATTTCTCATTTCTTACTGTTTTGCTGTCGCAAAATTGCTGTAGGGATGGATGATGGGCAACAGAAATCTAAGATGACTGTGTAAAGGACAAGAAAAGATTTGGTATATATATGGGCAATTAAAAAATCCCTGCTATTTTTTTTTAAAGACATGACAAGCAGTTTAATATTTTAGGTACCTAAAAGCCGTAAGATGTAAGGCTAGTAAAGTATGATATGCTTTGGGAGAATCTACTCAATGCAGGCATGGTAATACTAATTAAAATAAGTATAAAGTTGCATTATTATGTTGCAATGGCTTGTATATTTATTTCATGTAATCCTAGCATGCCAGAACTTTCTTGCAATTAGAAGCAATTTTCTTCAAAAATTAAGCTATTGACAGGATGAGTGTTTCAGTTGTGACTGGCTGTGCCAGCACAAACAGTCCCACTCTAGATTTGCTGCAGATCAGAGATGGCAGTAGTTGTGGCTGTGGAGCGTTTCTGAAGGACTGTGAAAGCGTGTTCAGACCAATTACTTTGTTGTTCCAGCACCCTGATGGCACAGAGAGTCATTACGTTCAAAAGTAGAAACAAGTGCCCCGAATCTGTCTGTGTAATTCACTGGACAGCTGAGTGGGCTGTGTACTTGTGATGCCTGATCAAAATTCAACAGCCTTAATTAATTGCCAGAGGGAGGATTTTTAAAGACATAAAATTGGTAGTTAGAGAGCTAGCTAAATTCCCACAGTAAACCTTCCCTGTGAACCTTAGCTGATGGTGGAAAGCAAAAGCTCTCATCCATTTAGTCAGAACACTGTACTTTCTTTTTTTATTTTTTTTTTCCAAAAAGAATTGTAGAATTACTGTGTGACTGTCAGTTGTATTATGACATAAAACTATAGCAAATGTTGTCAGTGAGAAACAGCTGCTCTGAGAAAAAGAGTTCAGTACACTTTCTGAAGGATCTCCATATGACATCAGAAAGCTTTCTCCAACAAAGGGAGGAGAATTTTATCAACATTCCCCTTCTTATCCACTGCTCAGTGGCTTGAGGTAGAAAAATGACAAAGCAGCCCTAAAACTTCCTTTCTCTACTTTCAGTATCATGTAGGGTCCGGCTTTAAGTGCTTTAAACTCAGGGAAGACAGAAGAGATTGTCCCTAGAAATTTATGTTCTAGGAGTTTAAAAGCTATTGGATTCAAGCTTGAGCAAACTTGGGTATGCTAGTTTTTCTGGTATTAAAGCTTTTGTATTAAGTTGTCATGAGAAAAAGGCAATAGTTTGAAGAAGGAACTAAAATGCTAGGTGTGTAGTTTTTAGTGTGGACATTTTGGCTAAACCTGAAGGACTCTGTGATCTTTACAATATTTTCCTGTCTAGAATATATAAAAAGCAATTTTCTTTCCTTTCTTCTGTTGTATAAAAGGTGCATAGAAACATAAGGAGTAACTATAACAAGGTACAGAGAGCATAATCGACAATTTGCTATCAGATATACAAAATCAAGTGAAAAGAGATTTATTTGAAAAACAAGATATTAGCAGTTATAGGAATCAGAGATGACAACATCTTTACCAATACTTTGTAGGACTTAATGTTTTGTGGGTGTGTTTTTTTTGTTTTTGTTTTAAGTTGTCTCTGTACTGCTTGAAAACTATGTAGCTGATGGTACCAAAAAAACACGAGTGTGCTAAGAGTTTAGAGAACAATGGAAATCCTAATTATCCTTGTATAATAGTTATAAATTTCAGTTTCTCTAGTTGCATTTTCAGAACTCTGGATTTAAGTTATTGGGTTTTTTTTTTCAGTGTTGCAGTAGTATATGCAATAGGATTAATTCTGTTTCATCAGGTTACGTTCTTTTCTACAGTCATCCCAGTTTTTACTTGAAGAACCACTTTTTGAAAACTGGAGTCCACTTTACTGACCTACACCCAAAAAATCACCTCAGTCTTAGGATTTTTTGTCCAGTGCACACAGGGTGCTGGTGCCTCCTCCTCTCATTTTCAGCAATGCATTTTTGTTTGGCAACTGAAGAAGAGAATTGATAGTAGTGGGCAAACACCAAGCTTAGTGCAGTAGTGTCTTGGGATGAAGTGAGCACCTTTTAATGCATAATTTATCCTGTTCTCTGCTGATGGATTTGTATTATCAGTAGCTAATGGATGTTTGTTAATGTTAGAATCATGTAATTGTTTCAGTTGGAAGGGACCTTTGAAGGCCATCTGGCCCAACAACCCTGCAATGAACACAGACACCTGCAGCTACATCAGATTGCTCAACGCCCTGTCCAGCCTGACCTTGAGTGTCTCCAAGGATGGGGCATCTACCACCTCTCTGGGCAACTTGTTCCAGTGTCTCATCACCCTAATTGTAAAAAAAACCTTCGTCCTCATATCCAGTCTAAATCTTCCCTTCTTTAGTTTGAAAGCATTTCCCCTTGTCCTATCACAGCAGAACCTGCTAAAGAGTCTGTCCCCTTCCTTTTCATAGCCCCCATTTAGATATTGACAGGCTGCTCTCAGGTCTCCCCAGAGCCTTCTCTTGTCCAGGCTGAACAGTCCTGGCTCTTTCAGCCTATCCTTGTAGGGGAGATGTTCCATCCCTTGGATCATTCTTGTGGCCCTACTCTGGACATGTTCTAGCAAGTCCATATTTCTCCTGTACTGAGGACTCCACATGTGGGCACAGTACTCCAGATGAGGTCTCACTGGCACAGAAGGGCAGGATCACCTTCCTTGACCTGCTGACCATGCTTGTTTTGATGCAGACCAGACGTTGGCTTTCTGGGCTGCAAGGGCACATTGCTTGCTCATGCCCAGCTTGCTAGTAACCCCAGATACTGTGCATGGCTGTGCTCTATCCTTACATCCCTCAGCTTGTACTGACAGTGGAGGTTACCATGACCAAGGTAGAAGACTAGGATTTGTTGAACCTCATGAGGTTCACCTGGGCCCACTTCTTGTGCCTGTCTAGGTCTCTCTGGATGGCATCCCATCCCTCAGGCATGTTGACTGCACCACACAGCTTGGTGTCATCTGCAAACTTGCTGAGGATGCACTTGATCCCACTGTTGATTCATTGATGAAGATGTTAAAGAGCACTTGTCCCAGTACTGACCTGTGAGGGACACCACCTGTCACTGATCTCCATCCAGATATTTATCCAGTGACCACTGCTCTGTGGGTATGATCTTACAACCATTGGACAGTCTGCCTACCAAATCTATATCTTTCCAATTTGGAGAGAAGGATGTTATGGGGGACTGTGTCGAAGACCTTACTGAAGTCCAGATAGATGACAAAAGTAGCTCTTCCCTTGTCCACTGATGCAATTATGCCATCATAAAAAGCAACAAGGTTGGTCAGGAAGGACCTGCCCTTGGTGAAGCCATGCTGGTTATCCCGTATCACATCCCTCTCTTCCATGTGCCTTAGCAAAGCTTCTGGGAGGTTCTGCTCCATGATCTTCCCCAGCACAGAGGTGAGACTGACAAGTTGATAGTTCCCTGTGTCATTCTTTATACCCTTCTTTAAAATGGGTGCTGTGTTGCCTTCTTTTAGTCACCAGGGACTTCAGCCGACCACCATGACTTTTTGAATATAATCAAGAATTGTGTGACAGCTACCAGTTGGCTTCAGCCAAATTCTCTCAGGTCTCTGGGGTGCATCTCATCAGGACCCATAGACTTATGGACGTTCAGGTTTCTCAGGTTTCTCTGATCTTCACTTAAAGTGGGAGGAGCATCATTCCCACCTTCCAAATGATCTGCTCAAGGGCTGTGTGTTGCTAAGACAGTTGCTAGTGAAGGCTAATGCAAAAAGTTGTTGAATATCTCAGCCTTCTTCTCTGTTGTTACCAGCCTACATATATTGCTCACTAGGAAGGGTACACCCTTCTGAACTTTAGTTTTGCAATTGATGTACCTATAGAGGCCTTTCTTATCCTTCTTTGTGACTCCTGCTAAGTCCAGTTCTAGTTGGGCTTTGGCCTTTCTGACCCCATCTCTACATAGCTTAGCGACATCCCAGGTTATCTGTCCCTGCCTTCTCTGCCTGTGCATTTTCTTCTTACTCTCCAGTTTGACCAGCAGGTCCTGTTCAGGCATGCCAATCTTTTAACTTCCTTTCCTGACTTCCTCCACCTGGGAATGGAGAACTCTTGTGCTCTAAGGAAAGCTGCCTCAGAGGTCTGCAAGCTCTGCTCCACTCCCTTGCCCTTGAGGACAGATTCCCAGGGGGTTTTGTTGACTAACTCCCTGAAGACTTGAAAGTTGGCTTTCCCAAAATTAAGCTTCCTGATTTTACTCTTTGCCTGTCTGATATCCCTCAGAAGTGGGAATTCCACCATTGCATGGTTACTACAACCCAGACATCCTGTAGTAGACCCCAATCACAAGGCTCCCATTGTTGTCTCAGTCTCTAACTCTCACTCAAAGGCTTTTGACTTACTTGTGGCCATTGTTTGGGGGCAGCTCTTCATGCTTTATTCCTTCCTTGATGTAGAGGGCAATGCCTCCTCCTCTCCTTCCTTGCCTGTTCCTTCTAAACAGCTTGTAGCCATCAATAGCCACATTCCAGTCATGGGAATCATCCCACCAGGTTTCAGTGACATTAACTACATCATGGTTTTCCAGCAGCACAGTAGCTTCCTGCTTTTCCTGTTTGTTTCCCAAGCTGTGTGTGTTGGTGCAGAGGCACTTCAGCTGGACAACTGGTCTTGCTACCTTCTTGGCAGATAACTCCTTAATTCCTTTGAAGTATTTACCCTTTGTTTCTCTGTTTTCTTCATCATCATTAGATGCAACAGATTGAGGGCCCCTGCTGGTCTTCCAGTTTGGCTGTGCTGTCCCACACCTTGTCACGGACAGGCTCGCTATCACCCTCTTCCCCCTTCAAACCTAGTTTAAAGCCCTGTCAGTGAGCCCACGAAGCTCCTTGGCCTCGGTGGCTTTCCTCCTATGACCTAGGTGGACCTCAGCAGCCATCAGACCAGGTGCTGAGTAAACTGTGTCTTGCTCCAGTTATTGGAGACGATGGTTTGATATATATATTTAACTGGAGTGAGAATAAGGTGGCAAATGAGGCCAAATGCTGTCCAGCTGGTTTACTACAAACTGTAAGCAGTGATGGAATGTGGGGAAGATGGGGAATTTAGTGATAATAAAGAGAGAAGTCCTAACTAATGGTTTATAAAGTGAAGATAGTCACCACTAGGGATCCAGCAACATCTTGTTGGTTAGCAGGGGGCTACAAGTCACTCAGTGACATCTCATTTACCTGCATGGCTGCAATTTGGTGGAGGGGGTACCTATTCTACCTTGGAACTCTTTGGATTTTTATCCTCTTCATACTGTCATTTTGGTTATCAGGGGCAATGACAATGCTTGCTTTAGTTGTCAAGGGCAACAGCATGTTCATTGTACATGCCCCTCCCATTGGGTAATTGGCAGTTGATTACACAATTGTCACATGGCAGGCTGTTAGGTATGCACATTGACTGTATGGTGGTTCTCTCCTCTGGGACAACCTCTGTAAGCGAGCTTAGATGCCCAAAAGGAGCAACATCCAAAAGCAGTTTCTCCTGGTTGCCTACCTGCGTATGTTTCTCTTACTACTGTGGTCATGGTAACCATTAACCACAAAAGCTTGCCAAGCAGGTTATATCTCAGATGGGCGCTGCTGAGCAAGTTTTGAGCCAAAAATTGTTCAGCCTTCCCTCAACTGCCCTGTGGTTGTAAACACTAAAATTCGTGTGGTGATACCAACCTCTTAGCCACGTATTTATCGACCGATTTTCCTGGTCCTCTCAGTATCCCCTTCTGCCACTGAAGGAATAGAGGAAAACATTATCTACACTCTTGCACCATTCATTAACAGTCCAGTCCCCTAAAGTCCCTTTTGTTATCCCACAGGCTTATTAATCAGCGAGTTCATCACTGTCAGCTTGAACTATCAGGCTGTTGTTAATGGGCCTTAGGCCATATCATAAAGATCTTCACGAATAATAGTATGGTAAATCCCACCTCCAGAAGGATCACTATACCGTAACAATCTCTTTATACATTTTTTTTTTTTTTCTTAGAATCTGCTTTCTTTTCTCTTGATTCTACATTAGGGAGAGATATGAGAAGATTCTCAAGCTTGGTTCTGTGATTGTGGAGATAAGTTCTCTAATCGTTAAGAATCTTGTTTTGGTAAGACGTCCTCAGATAGTGCTATACATCTACTTGCTTATCTAAGAAATATAGTTAGTTTGATGTCAAGCTACTGTTTGCGGTTTGGCAGGAAGCAATCAAGAGGGATCCTGGTAAGTTGAATTATTGAGCTTACTCTCTTCTAAATTCAGAGTAAATTTTGGGAAAATGATGGGACTTTACAAAAAAACATTGCAATAAGAGCACTCCTTCAAACTCTTGATTTCTTTCTATTTTACATATCTGAGTGTAACAGTCAGATGAGTTGGTAGATCTTCTTGGGTGGAACACGTTGTTGTACACACAGTTTTTCCCACTTGCCATTTCGTACTTCCAGTACTGATCTTTGATTACCAGCATAGGCAGTTGAATAGTGAAAGCGTTTGGCATTTTTTGGAGTGGAGTCTTGCAAATGACAAAGCTACCTTTTGTAGTTTCCTTTGCCATACTTGAAAATAAATATTCTTAATCAATGAGCCAACACAGTGAAAAATTACTCTTATTTATTCATAATTTGAATTCTAACAGCCATTCTATGTTCTGTAATGATCTGCTTATTTTCTGACTCCTGGGTTTGCTCCCAGGTTTCAACACAGAATTCTGCTTTTCACGGAGCACGCTCTGTGAAAGCATATGGAAAGGGGTCCAACCTCTAATCCGAGGAAATGTACCTATATCAAAACAAAATGAACTATCTTAAAATTATAGGAACTTGCTGAGGAAAGATAATTTGTCTGTTTGAAGAGATCATTTGTGGTTATAAAGTGGTTTGACCTTGGTTATGCAGAATAAACCAAATGTGATGGAGAGCTGGTTTTTGGAAATCAGGGTTTCAGGGTTGATACAAAGAGAACTTTAAATTGCATTTTTTACTAATTCCATTTATCTGCTCTCTAGTAAATGCCCATGCAACTTTGGGGATCGAAGAAATGAGATTTCATAACACATTAAAGTCCTCTTGCACATTGGTGCAACCTGCTGATTATACTGTATGGACCTTAGTGTAGTGTCTGGCCTGAATAAAAGTCTTAAGTTATTAAAATAGATTAATGACTGTGAGGAGTGGAAGTGTTAGACAAATGGCTCTTCTTCAATATAATCTACTTTGTTGCTGTTGAATGACTGAAAATATTCTGTTAGCTTCTTGCATATTTCTTATGGATTGATCAGGTCTTAAAATCCTAATTGCAATTCTCTAAGCACTTTACTTAAAAATATAAATATACATGAGGAAGTAATCTAAATTAAGAATTAGCCACATGGAGTTAATGATTAAATGTATGGTTTAAAAAAAAAAAAAAAAAAGAATTGATGTAATTAAGGTATACCAAAGTGTGAGAAATGAAAACATTATGGAAAAAGGCTTTTACTACTGCAATTTTTAGTGTGATTTTAGAAAGGATAGTTCTCTGTTCAGCTGAAATTACATATTTTGCTATATCACTAGTTGTAATCCTTAGATGTCTTGATTACACTACATGAATTAGGAAATAACTTCTAAGTATGTATTCTTCTTATGCATGGATACTACCACTTTCTTCTAAACACCAGGAGATGCTTTTCTTCATTTTTTTGACTGGAAGTTCTGTGCTCAGTATCTCTCTCATCAAACCTAATAGGAACCTGGAAGTGCTTTGCTTTCAGTGGAACAGAATCTTCAGTGTGATGGTGTTAAACATACAATTAGTTGATCTCACAGTGTGATGTGACTGGGGCATGTAGATATATCATAAATTCTGAGACCAACTATGTGCATTTAGTGTGCTACAGGATAGACATAGTTAAAGGAGTTTTAGGGCATGATGAAAGCAAACGTAGGAAAGGCTCAAGCAGGCACTGGCAGAAAGGACAAAAACAAGTAAGTTATTTAGAGGAACTGAAAAAACTGTTTTGCATTGTACTGTTAAATTTTACAATGAGATTCTACTCTCTTTACGTTTCTTCGGTTTTCATAAAAATAGTTTTACATTGAACCATGGAAAAAGAGGAAAGTCACGCTCGTTTTCCCCTGTAATTGCACTATGATACTGTACATGTTGGTCAAGGAGAGATTTGTGTGAGAATGTGCCCATTAAGCTGATGTTTTAATTTTAGAAAACAAGTAGAAGTATGCTTAAGCTCGTTGTCACTTTACTAGCGCATCTACTGTATTGATCCATAATGCTTTTAAAACTCGTTTTGATAATATTGCAGCTTGGGAAAGTTAAGAGTATATTTGTTTCTGAACAGTTTCACTAGTGGAGCAAAATATGGTACATTGTATGGTACAGATGTGCTCAGAGAACAGTACAGAAACTTTTCAGAGGAAGCCTTACTTCTATTTACCGTAGTAAAATACATTTCTAGAAAGGATGTTTCTAATTTTTTCTTTCTAAATCTGTTTGTTTTTCAGGCATTGCTATTTCTGATGAACTTGATAAGGTAAGATTTACTGTATGCCTAATGAACAGTACAAACAGGCAGATGATTGTGATAAATTTAGGCAATATGTGCTACATCTTTCTATTGAGTTTAGGTGAAGTTGGGGTATAAAAAACTATGTGGGTAAGTACTGTACTTCTTCATACATTAAGAGCTTCATCCAGGTTTGGCTGTCAGTTATGCCACTGAGATTTAAGGCACTCTTAATGAGGCTGTGAGGCTTTTGATCTTGGTGCCATCTTTGCTTAATGTAGTCTGCTGGGTTACTTTAATGGTGTACTTTTAAAAACATTTCATTTGAATATCTTTTATTCATGAAGTTATATCATTGGGTAGCTTTTGTACTGTTAGATACTATAATTTGAGGAAGTACTTAGAAACGTTTTTTACTCTGATCAGGGATGCATAAGCCATAAAGATCAGTCTTTACTTCCTTACAGAGTGCACCATACAATACTCTCTCCTATATTGCCGTTTTGATATATTGCATCATTAACATGAATTTTTATTTTAGTTGTAGTGAACTCTATGCTGAAACATAACGCAACATGCTGCTAATTTATAGATGTTCAAAAGGAAACAGAGCACCTTTCCCTTTCCTTTTCTCACCCCTGAACAGCAGTACGCTTACAGTGCCTAGACTAATGAGTTGCATTCTTGGTGTCAAAAAGTATTGCTATCATGGAGATAAGATCTAAGGGTATATAAGACACAGGATTGATGTGATATAATAGACAATCTTTAAAATGTGTTACTTTCTCTTGGGAAGATAAAGACACAACTCCTTTTTTTACAAAAGTACATATGAAATACCTAGGCATGTGGAGCTGCCAGTTCAAAACCATGGCTTTTATTTATCATTTAGGCCTTGGTCTTGCTGGATCTCAGTCTTGCTGGATCTCAGTCTTCCATCCTACCATTACTTTAACTGTGCTCAGAAATGCTGAGAAATACTATCAGCAAAGCCCTTCCATTACAACCCTTACCATTAAGAGTACTTGTGAAGAACTGATACTCATTTAGCTTTCTTAAAACAAAGCAAAACAACAAAACCAAACAAAAAAAAATGACAAAAAGCTGTTTTGGGGTAGGGGAAAGACATTTTTAGCTAGAGCCTATGATCACATACTTCTCTCCACATATGAGATAAATTTCTGTGTGAAAATATTTTTCTTTTCTGAGACAATAGATTATTGTTCAAAAATCGTTCATGTTCTGGAATGTTGTCAAAATTGATGTGGAGAACATCATTAGTGAATTTCCTCGTGTTGCAATCAGAGTGAACAGTTAATTTTCCTTTCATTACCCAATACTTTAGTGTTTATGATTTTAAATTAGGGAATGTTTTTGTATGAAACTAGGTGTTATACTAAATACATTTAAAAGCATACACTGCCTGATCTTTACTATAATTTGACTGTATTACATCTGACTCCTCATCTGATGAGGACAGGTGAAGTGAATGCTCTTGAAATCAAAAACTATTTGAAGAATTAAAAAATTAAATATTTTTAATATATATTTAAAAATATAAAAATATTTTAGATATTTAAACTCTTAACATACTTTCTTTGTACAGCCATGTTCGAAGGAAAAGAAAATCTGTAGTGTTTGTCTCCATGGGTTTATGTGAACATTAGTACTCTTTCTTGTTCTGTCCCGTAAAGATTTTCAGTGGATATGAAGGCTATACCTGTATGAAGAAGGAAGTTAAGCATGGCTAGGACCACACTGTGAAGGGGAACAGTCTAAATTCATGTTGTTAAACTCTCTTTCCCTCTACAAGAGGGCAGTGATGTGCATAAAACATAGCCAAGTTCATTGTAATCCCCTTCCAAGAAGTACATGCTGATACTACAACTTCCGTATCTAGCTTGCAGCACTACTGAATATTTTTTCAAACCGCACTCAGATCTGAGTTTTGGATCAGGTGCATTTGTTATGTCCCACACTTCACACTGGAGTCCTTCATAAAATTGACATTACTTAGATGTCACGAGAGGTATAAAATTGAACATCATTGTAGATTCTTCTATATGCTTTTCCTTGCTTTTTTTTTTTTTTTTTCCTGACAATTGGAAGCAACCATGGAAATTAGGACGGATCCCATCATTCTCTTTAATTTGTGGTTTATATTATGAACCAGGAGAAACTGGACAAAGTGAATATATATTTATTTTTCTTTCCCTTTAAGTATGTTATTTTTTAAAAAAATAATTTTAATTTTTGCTGCAGTAACCTTTAGCCACTTTTGTCAGGTGAGTACTCAAATGGTATCACTGGCTGATGTAATTCTTCCTCTAAGTAATCCAGTTAACTTGTTAGCTGCTTAGTTATTCAGGCATTTGAATCTGGAAAACCAGTTTGCTCTGAATTGCAAGTTCTGTTCTGGAAAGGTGTTTCTGTTAAATGGACTCTTGTCAGACTCCTACTATAATTACCTTTGTTCAGTACTCAGAGTTTTATACCAAGAGAGAGGTACAAAAAGCAGACAGACAAGGCAAGTCTTTCAATCAGAATGGAAACTTTCAGTTTGACTGTCTAATAGTTTCAGAATTTCACAGGTATAATTGCACGAGAAAAATCTCAAAGACTACTGCAATTGATGCAGATTTATTGTATTGTTATTATTGTACCTGTGCAACTTCTTCTAGGGGACCTGCTTTAGCAGGGGGCTTGGACTCGATGATCTCTTGAGGTCCCTTCCAACCTCTGTGATTCTGTATAGATTCTCTCCTTTTTCATTTCATTTACTTCAGTTTTGCAGAGTTTGATGTTTTATTTCTCCTGATGATTCAGCCCACTTCTCTATCTAAGCTGTGGAAGCGATATAAAATCAGCAACTGACGCTGTAGGTACAGTGTCTAAGGAAAGAAAATGAGAAGGGATGCCTTGTGACTCACAGATTTTAAGGCTAACATGCAGTGTTAATATGATTCAAATTCCTGAATCGACTCACCTTCTTTACTGCTGAACAGAAACTGTGCATAAAAGTATGCATTTTCTAAAGCTCCTCATAGATAACAGAATTGTAGGGGTTGGAAGGGACATCTAGAGATCACCTAGTCCAACCCCCCTGCCAAAGCAGTCTCCCTAGACCAGGTTGCACAGGTAGGCGTCCAGGCGGGTCTTGAATGTCTCCAGAGAAGGAGACTCCACAGCCTCTGTGGGCAACCTGTTCCAGTGCTCCATCAACCTTACTGTGAAGAAGTTCCCATGCGCATTTATGCGGAACTTCCTAGGCTACAGTTTGTGTCCGTTTTCCCTCATCCTATCACCACATACTGCTGAGAAGAATCTGGCCTCATCCCTTTGCCTCCTGCACCTTAGATATTTATAGACGTGGATCAGATCCCCTCTGAGTCTTCTTTTTTCAAGGCTGAACAGACCCAGGCTGTCAGTAATTTTCTGTAAACATAGAGAAGTTGAGCCAGGATGTTACTCGTTCAGTGAAATTTATGGAATTCCAGTTTGGTTTAAAAAAAAAAAAAAAGCTGGAGAAAAACATTTGAGTTCACTGTGAGGACACATCCCTGGAAGGTGAGAGCTCAGTTCCGCACAGATGTATATGTAGAACAGCCATGGACTAGCCCTACTACTGAAGCTCCTATATGGTAGGTGAAGGCTGTAACCATGGTACTGCTGAATAAGGGCACTCATGGTGGTTGGTAGTTGCCTTCTGTAGAATTTGCAGCCACTAGAAGACACTACTTACTTGAAAGCCACAAACTGAACTGTAGTATGTGTTCCATTCTAGTATGAGTGCATTGTAAGGTACATGGAGGTAAAACATAGCCAGAACACAGGAGTGCAGAAGTGTGTTTCGAATGGGCTTGTACCCCTTGCAGCAATGTTTCTGAACCAGACCAAGCCCCATATAGCGACTCACACACTTTACCTCTTGCCAGTCAGAAAGTGAGTGAAATAACAAAATTATAAAGCAATTTAAAAGGGTATGAGGAAAGGTTTATTCATCTTCTGGCTTTTGATTCTTTAAACAGTTTAAAATTGTTTTCCAAGTGTTATTTATTTACTTAATTACTACAAAGACTGAAAATACATATATTTTTAATAGACAATAAGATTTTCATATAATCCTAGTATTCCATGAATTGGTGATTTACTTGAGCTTTGTGTTGCAGAGCTGTCACAGATGATGTGAGTCCTGCTATAAAATTGTGGGATTTGTCTGGAATTTCAAACAATTTTGTTCAGTCAACTTAAACATTAAGAAAGGGAAGTCACCTATGTGTCAGAGATCCAGAATCAGATGGGAGTAAACATGATTTATTTGACAAATCATACTGGATTTTGACTCTCAGGGTCATTCAAACATTTTTTTCTGTGCTGTGTCCAGGGTGCACTTTCTTCTTATGTGGAGTATTAATGCAATGAACATAGGTTATACTTAATAAAATAGAGAAAATAACCAGGTCATCAAAACAAATTTGTGCTCCCCCAAATGTCTTTGTAACTGTGGAGGTCTTCTCAAAATCCATTTGCCAATGAAGTATACAGTTTTTTAAGCTACACTTACAGAAATGGATACACAAATGTTGCTGTGCTCCCTGACTGGGGCTACACATTGCAACCACATCTCAAGACAATCTGAGGATGAGATTTTGCTGTCTTCTAGCCTCCTGGTTTCTACATAAAGGAGGTATGAGTCTGTCAAGTGGATAGATGCTGATAGTGGTGATAGGTAGATGATACTGGACTGCGCCATAAAACAACTAGGTTAATCCTAGGTTAATTTTTTAATTTTTTAATTAATTTATTTATTTATTTTTTAACTCTAGGTTAACTTTTTGTAGATTTAAATACCTACCTGTGCTTCTGTGTGCACTGATGTCACTATCAATTTCTTTGTTTATTTATGGAGGACTATATATTGAAAATCAGTTAGGATTCTAAGGTTTATAATTAAAAAAGTATATATAAACTTGACTAAGAATAGAATACTTCAACTAAATTTAGTAAAGCTTTTGAAATAATGTGCTAAGTAAATGCCTCAGTGTTCTCAGTAGAGCTGTGTCTGATCCTCATTTACTGTTTTCACTGTCCTTGCTTATGTAGTTGAAAGAAGGAAAATAAATTAGGTCGCTGAAACTGTGGTGCACTAATTAACAAGATTCAAAAATGGAAGCAAGGTAATAAAGTGAGGCAAAGCATGACTATGTAATGTAAATTACATTTCTGTTAAGCAGAGTATGAAAGTACTACTTTAGTCCCTGAAACGTGTAGAGAAGAAATCAGCATAACAAGGACAGACATGGCATTTGTTTTTTACTTATTCATAGACTGGTGTAGTGCAGTGTCTGGAAGAAGCTTCGGTACTGAAAAAAAGAAAATTTGTTAGTTGCTCGTCAAGTAGGTAACTGGCAGCTTTTACCAAGATTGACACTGCTGGTTGTTCCAAGTTTAACTAGCAGCAACAGCCTTTTAAAATTCATTATTAGAAATTACGTAGGGAGAAGGGGAAGAGAGAAAATGACTAGAGTAGCAGAACGGAACTTCAGAAGGGACCAAATAGTTCTCACTTAAATAAACTAATGTGGACACCTTATATTGCAGGCTGTGGAATAATCTTTTTTCCTAGCTTATAGACTTTATAATGATAAGCACACCTGCAGTAGCTACCACCTGTCAAGTGATCAGAGTCCACTGTGTACATTACATGACTATGGCACAGCATAGTGCTGTGATAGATACATAAAACATATATTTGTAAGTACATAAAAGAAGAACACCAGTGTTTAGATATTCCAAAGCTTTTAAAGTCATGGTGTTTTCCTCAGATATCTGTCTTCTGTGTTGGCTGCATTTAATTTTCAGTGGCCATACCTTGCAGAAAATAGACATTGTGTGAAAAGTGAATTTAGTTGTCTGGACCCGTGTGTATGTAGACTAGAGTGGGATAATGCACTCATAGGCATATTGCAGAAAACAAAATAGCAAAGGTGGATGAACCTAATCCAGGGCCTGTTTTGTATTTGGCTCAGTCATATGGAAACTCTTGGAATTTGGCTGAGCTTTGTTTCAGTAGATCTCTACTTCAGACTGGGCTTTTACCATATCTGTATCAATTAGAAAGGGACTTTAAAATTGTTTTCAGAAAGCTAGGAAAATTTCTAATCTAATGATGCAAATCACCATTATTGTTTTGAATATTCTAGTTGCATTTTGCTTGCTTCTTGTAATCCTCTTCAGCTATCTTCTTCCAGTAAGTGGTTAAAAATGTGACTGCTAGTTTCAGAAATGTATTTTATTAAAATGTTAATACCGTTTTCAGAATTGACGGATACATTATGTAAATCCCAGCAGGGTTATTTTTAAAATGCCAAATGCAGATGTATTTATTAGTTTTGCATTAATTCATAATGCAAATAGGAGAGATGCTATTAATCTACAACAGTCTTTTGGTGGTGGTGATGTTCATTATGCAAGTGACTTCATCTGTTGCTTAGCCTAACTGACACCATATGGGTTCCATGAATTGTGCATTTATTTAACAAAATAATTTGTCACGAAAAATGATACATTCCAGATTTCTACAGTTGATAGTGAGAAGCAAGGAGAGATCTGAGACACCAGGGTGGGCAAATCTCTCTTGGAATTTTATTAATGGAAAATGTCTTTTCATTAGTCTATGATTCTTTCTGGGTGCTACATAGACCTCTGACATTTTAACATACTGTATAATTTTTCTTTACTTTTTTAATGAATTATTTTATTGTCTGTCTTATTTTTGGATTTATATGTGCAGTTGAAAACAAGTAGTGCAGTACTTTGTTTTTGTTTGTTTGTTTTTATTTCTCTTTAGGAAACAACAGGTTTTAATACGCCCCTTCTCAGACCTCGTGTGATTGGAGAATGGATTGGTCGTGAAGAGAATGATGCTGATCCCCTGGCTGCTGAGATGTTGCAGCCACCAATTCCAAGAAGTAAAAATGAGCAGTGGGACAGCGAGGATAGCAGCAGTCCTGGTGGAAGGTAGGATTTTATTCTGCCTAGATAACTGACAATATGTTAAGGAGAACTTCCTTTGTAGTGCCCCATTTCTGTGGATGTAACACAAGACTTTTAAATTCCCATACCATGGTGTTGAATCGTGCACAATAAATGGTAGACACTGCTGTGTGACTAGCTTCCTCTAGTGCTTCTGCATACGATTGACTTCGTACTCATTAGCAATCCCATGGTTTGATTCTCATGCATAAAGCTAAGTGTGTATGTGTGTGCATGTGTGCACTGCCTCCATTAATTACCTAAACCCCTACTGTTCTCCATCAGCTCTATAACTTTTCTCTTTGGTTATAACTAGTACACTGACTTCAGCAGAAATATTATTGCTCTTTTAAGGATGCAGAAACTCTGATTACCCTTTGAAAAGGTCTGAAGTATGCCTTCGCTATTTCTGTCACGTGTCTTCTCCATTGGAATTCAATTCCTTGTCACAGGGAAACTAGTGTATCACTTGCTGTACTCTTAGAGGCTGTATTTATTAACTTACAGTTCATGTTGGAAATGTTTTTTATCCATGAGCACTTCTTACTTCTTTTAATTAATTTATTGTTGGGGAAGGTGTAAATGCTAGAGTTTCAGAGTAGCAGCAGCAGGTAGTAATGATCTCTTAGCCAGACTTTGGACTGGAACCAGCAGAGCTCAAATACAGTCTCTTCACTGCAGTTCAAGGAAAAGTAATGGAGTCAGCAGCTGTCATTGCAGCCTGATTGTGAGGGCCTGGGTCTCTATGTTTTCTTATTCAGTAGTCCACTAAGGACACTGAATAAAGATTTGTTATATGTTGTAGAGGAAATTAAGGATATTGTATCCCTTCTCTCAGTAGGAAGGAGCAGAAATAAGCTGATTTCTAGATGGAAGGAAAGAGATTTAGTTCTGAGCACTCCTCTCTGTTGCTACTGTAAGGGAATAAGACAAGGTATTAACATCTGATGAAGAACTGTATAGAAGTGCTGATGGTGACCCTGCTGGTACTGAGCTCCTTTTTCAGAAATTCAGGAACCAAGAAAATTGGATTATACCCCATGTTATTGTTAGTAGTTTTTTACATGAAAAAATATTGTGGATATTCTGAGAAGAAGCATGACTCTTGGGAAACTTCCTTAGGGGATAATGTGTGTATGCAGAGGAGAATTGGAGTGATTTTTAATATGATTATAATTATTGTAAATATTATATTATAATATATACATATAATATTATAATATATTATTATTATTTAAAAATTATTTTAATGTAATTTTTCTTGGTTCTCAAAGCCTGAAATGAACTAAAGGTCACAGAGGCTCCATCCATAACCACATCCTAAAGTCAAAGCTTGTTCTTCATCCCCAAGATCCACTCTATCTTCTTAGATTTTATCTTTGCAGGGGAAAATGAACTACTGATTTTACCGCATTTCATACTTTTGTAAAAGATCCATCTTAATGCAACAGGTTATAAAACAGTCTAAGGTGTTCCCATTGTTTTTATCTAAGATTGAAAGGAATCAGAAATTCGTAACTACAGCAATTCCTGTCTTATACCCTTCTGCTAACTCCTCTGCAGTTCCAGGTGTCTTTTACTTAGGTTAGGGACACAAGTCAAAAAACCACAATGAAGATCATTGTAACTGTGTAGTCCTTAATCCTGTGCGATTGTGGTAATGTAACTATGCAGGGGAGCACTTTTATTTTTCTCAGTTTTGTTGTTGTGTGACCAGTGCCTTAAAAATACTGATTAGTAATTGATATCCTGTTGTTGTGTTTATGTAACTTGTTCAAACTTTATCAAATGACCATAAAGTCAATGGGAATTTTTGATCATCATTCAATCAAAACTTTAGATAGGAATTGAAAGCAAAAGCTGATTTATAACATCCAATGATCAGTGAGTGAGGGATAGCTAGAAGGTTTATGTGTGGTCAGATGGTGTTAATCAGATGTAGGTGACATCATGGGCTGCAGTAATTTGAAAAATGTGTGGCATGGTTTGTAGAGAGCATCAGTAAGATAAAGTTGTGCTTTCCTCCCTTGCAGCTTAAAAATGGAGCCAAAGACTAAAGGACTAAAACAGCAACAGCAGCAACATAAGAAACTGCTGGCTGCCATGCTTTCTCAAGACTCCTTTGATTCTGCTCACAGCACAGCTCCATCTGTAACTGAAGAAGATATTGACAATGAAGATGATGCAATGGAACTGCTGGGTAACTGCATTTTTTTTTCCTAACATCTAATTTTTTTTCCTGAATCTAAATTATTAATTAAGCTAAGAAGTGTAATATTCAATCAAGCATAGATTAGTTTGAATCTGCTTCCTATTTTTAAAGTCTAAGTATCAGTAGCTGTGTGAAACTTAGTAATTTTCAGGAGTTGATGTCATGAGGGTCATGTGTGTGTGCATGGAAACTGCCAGTTGCTTCAAAATCCCATGAAATATCAATTGTTTTAGGTGATTAAAGTGATTAATTTGATTTCCTACATAAACAGTCAACTGTAGTAGGTTGCTCTAGACATGGCACAGTTGGGTTTTGAGACTCTCTGCAAAGGTGGACTCTTGATGTGTCTGGGCAACATGTTCCAGTGTTTGACCATGCTGATGATTTAAAAAAAAAAAAAAAAAAAAAGAGTAAAAAAAAAATTCAAGTAATTGTGAATTAATACATACCATGTTCTTTGTTGTTTTGTTTGTTTGTTTGTTTGTTTCTTGGTTGTTGTTTTTTTTTTTTTCCCAGTAATTTCAGAATTGATGCATGTATTTGTATCTACAAGAAAGAAGATATAGTCTGGGTCTCTTCTGTGCCTCAGTGGGGCACAGAATTAGTTCCCCTTGTAGGAAACAAAACTGTGAGTGAGGGCTTGCTATCTCCATAGAATCAATTGTTACTTCCAGAGTTAATCTATGGGTCCCAGTGAACACCATAACTAGTCTGTATCTGTTATCTCTTTATTTTCTCCTGTAATTTAGTAATCTTTCCAACTTCATCAGTGTGACAAAAAATGAGTATCTTGTGTTGCTGTAAACCACAGGACTTCTCTAAAGTAGAATTAAGTAGGATTCTGTGGCATTTGAAAGCTACAGTGGGATAAGGTCAGTGAGGTTATTAGCTTCATGATGTGTGACCCACAGAATAGACCCTTAATTTATTAACACCTGCAGATACAGTGAGGTGAATGGTACCCAGTGTAAGTTTTCTTCTATGTGTAGATCTTTCCCTGTAGACACTTGAATCTCTAAAATTATCTATAGCTAGAAAGACAGTGTGAACAAAATTATCCTTTCTCATGCTTTGACATCTGTGCAGAATATTATCTGTGTAAAAAAAAAAGTGTGGTTTTATGTTTTATTTTGTTTGGAATTGTTTGTTTATGTTAAATGAGGACTTGATTGTAAGAGCCTGTCCTGCTATTTATTCTGGTTTTATGCCATGCAAAACCTAGAACATTTTTCTACCGTGGGTTTCATTGGAACTGACCAAGTTTATACAAAATCAGCTTAAAACTGAAAGGTCACTAAGAGGACCTTTGGTTTGATTAGAGTGTTATAAGCACTTCTGAGATTCTGGAGAAAAATCATGGCATAATCAATAAGTAACTATGGTTACAGTGATTATAATGTAGCCATGTTGCAGTAACCAACACTGATAGGACGGTCAATATATATCTGTTTATTTTCAAAGTCTTGTTCTTCTGAAAGACAGATTTTTATTTTAAATCTCATTTTCCATTTTGCTGGCAGTATATGTATCATATTTTATATAATTATTAGGTTACACCCTGCAGAACTGCTCAAAACTTGAGACTGTAACAAACTGTGACACAGGAAGGGCATTTATTTTCTTTTGAAGGTAAAATAAAGAACTTAAGTTTCCATCAGCAAACATAGTTATCTTTCATTGCTGTATTTTCCAGATCAGTAACTACATGATATTGGGATTGAATTTTTCTTATGTACTGCATTAATCAATTAACTGCTTTGATGCTTTTTACACATGCAGTCTAGCTACTTTCAAATCATGGCTTTCTGCCATAACTAAATTGCAGGGAATTGTTGCATGTAGCTTTATCACTTGTTCCATTTAGTATTCATTATTCATTGCTTGTACAGCCCTTTATTAAAAAAAAGATACAAAACCTCATGCTTGTAAGTCCGAATTCCACGCAAATTCCACTATTGATAACAGATAATTTTAATCCGTACTCTACTTACAATACATGTTTTTGCAGAGCAAGACCTTCATTCTGCATGTGTATTGAAGAGAATCTTTATCAGAATTTGGTTTATCTACTTAGGCATTAAAAGTATGAAACTGACTTTTGGTATATTTTCTTATAAAAAAGCTCCTAGCAGTCATATTAGAATTATCAGTGAAGGTTTGGCTAGTATGGAATAGAATCATAGAATCATAGAATCATAAAATCCTTGAAGTTGGAAGGAATCTGTAATGGTCGTCTAGTTCAACTCCCCTGCGATGACCAGGGACATGCACAGCTAGATCAGGTTGCCTGGGGTCTGATCCAGCCTTGCCTCAAAAGTCTCCAGGGATGGGACATCAACCACATATCTGGGCAACCTGTTCCAGTGCCTTACCACCCTCACTGTAAAACACTTTTTTCCTATATCCAACCTAAATCTACCCTCTTTAAGCTTGAAGCTGTTTCCACTTGCTCTATCACTATAGGCCCTGCTAAAGAGTCTGTTCCCTTCTTTCCTTTAGCTCCTTTTTAGATGTTGAAAGGCCACTATCAGGTCACCTTGCAGCCTTCTCTTCTCCAGGCAGAAAAGCCTCAGCTCTCTCAGCCTGCCTTGAAGGGGAGATGTTCCATCCCTTGGATCACTTTTGTGGCCCTCTGCTGGATGCACTCCAACAGGTCTATGTCTCTCCTGTACTGAGGACTCCACATCTGGACACAGTACTCCAGGTGAGGCCTCACAAGTGCAGAGTAGAGGGTCAGGATCACCTCTCTCAACCTGCTGGCCGTGCTTCTTTTGATGCAGCCCAGGATGTGGTTGACTTTCTGGGCTGTGAGGGCACATTGCTGGCTCATGTCCAGCTTCCCATTCACCAGTACCCCCAGGTCTTTTTTGGCAGGGCTGCACTCCATCCTTTCATCTCCCAGCTTGTATTGATAATGGGGTTTGCCTTGACCCAGGTGCAAGATCTTGCATTTGGGTTTGTTGAGCCTCATGAGGTTCACCTGGGCTCACTGCTGAAGCCTGTTTAGGTCTCTCTGGATGGCATCCTTTCCCTCTGGTGTGTTGACTGCCTCCCACAGCTTGGTGTCATCTACAAACTTGCTGAAGGTGCACTTGACCACACTGTCAGTGCCATTGATGAAGATACTAAAGCATATCAGTCCCAGATCTCTGGGGGACACCACTCATCACTGATCTCCATCCAGATGTTGAGCCATTGACCACCACTCTCTGGACTTGATCCTGCAGCCAATTCTTCATCCACTGAACAGTCCACATATCAAATCTGTACCTTTCCAATTTGAAGAGAAGGATGTTGTGGAGTACTGTAACTAAGGCCTTACTGAAGTAGAGATAGATGACATGAGTAACCCTTCCCTTATCCATTGATGCAGTGACATCATCATAGAAGGCCACTATGTTGGTCAAGCAGGATTTTCCCTTGGTGAAGTCATGATAGTTCTACCATATCACCTCCCTATCTTCCATGTGCCTTAGCAAAGCTTCCAAGAGGATCTTCTCTGTGATCTTTCCCAGCACAGAAGTGAGACTGACAGGTCAGTTGTTCCCTCTGCAATCCTTTATACCTTTCTTAAAAAATGAGTGTGATGTTGCCTTTTTTCCAGTCACCAGGGACTTCACCTGATTTCCACGACTTTTCAAATATCATTGAGAATGTCTTGGCAACTACATCAGCTAATTTCCTCAGGACTCTGGGATGCATCTCATCAGCACCCATAGACTCGTGGAAGTTCAGGTTCCTCAGGTGGTTACGAAGCTGATCTTCTCTTCCATTGGGAGGGATGTTACTTCCCCAATCCCCTCCTACCAAAGCAAACATTTGAGGGCTGCATGGTGAGCAGTTTTCACAGAAGACAGAGGCAAAAAAGTTGTTAAGTACCTCAGCCTTTTCCTTGTCTTTTGTTACCAGCTTGCCTGTGTCACTCACTGTGGGGGGTACACCCTTTTGGACTTTCTTTTCTGATTGAGGTACCTGTAGAAGCCTTTTTTCTTCTTGACATCCCTTGCCAACTTCAGTTCAAGCTGAGCATTGGCTTTCCTGACCCCATCCCTACACAGCCTAGCAGCTTCCTTGTGGCTTCCTCTTTGCCTGTCTTGACCCTCCGGAGCATGAACTCCATCTCTGCATGGTCACTAGAACCCAGGCAGCCTCTAATCCTCTTGTCACCATTCAGTTCACTTGCATTGGTGAGCAGTAGGTCCAGTATTGCAAATCCCCCTTTTGGGGCCTTCTATTCAGAAGCATTCTGACAGAAGAATCAGCTAAGCTATTTCTAAGAGGAAGGATGCATTTTAGAGAAAATATATTTGCAAAGATGAGAAAGAATATTATGGGGCTACATTCTTATTTCAGTTTTTGTATAATGTAGGTCGCATAGGAGGGCTGTAAAGACTGGTTATTTTGTAAGTTTATTTCAGTTATGCAAGTGGCTGAAATGCATTATTAGCAGGTAACCTCAGTGGAAAGTATCTTCATGACTAAACAGAAGAGAACTGCAGCTGTAAAATCACATGTGTTTGTAAACATGTAAAACGTAATGCAATTAAGATCTGTAACTGAAAATATTCCAGAATATATGTCCATGCCAAGTGTTGTGTTTTGTAATTTAATAGGGACTTGAAGTAGTTCTTTGTGAAAGTCTGCAATCCTTATGGAACTGCATGCCATTTTGGCCTAAGCTTTCTTTTACATTTAGCTCAAATCCACTGAGTATTGATATTATTCTCTCAGTATCTCACACTGATGTCCATTGCAGTGGATTGAACTGTATTTTCCTAGCGGTTGCTGGGAGTATCAATTTTAAAAAGTCACCAAACCATGACTTTTGGTTTAAAAAACAAATCAACTGTTTGTCTTAGTCTAAGAATAACTTTGTTTGAATATTTTGGCACACACCATTGGAAGTGATAGTAAAAATACAACTTTTTTTTTTAGCATACTTGGACTTAAATATAAATTCTTCAACTGTTAACAAGTAAGAAGGATGAAAAAGAAATGCCTTCTTTTACAGAACATTGATAAGGATCAAACAAGAAGAAGAAATGTAAATGAGCATTATAATTAAATATCAATGTTAAAAAGTTAAAAATGTTAAAATATGCTATGCAATAGGTAACTACGAACCACCACTTGAAAGATAAGAGTACCCAGGAGGCTCCTACAGGTGTGGTTGAAGTAAAAGGTAGTGATGATTGATGTTAGTTTCTAGCAAGTACATTTAAACATGTTCTATTCTGTATTCTATATTACTATTATATGTTATTCCGTATTATAAAAAGATTCCATGATTTCAATGCAAATAATATGAGCTAAATTTAAGCATTTGTGGTATCAGGACTTGTAAATAATTCTATTTTCTTCTTAGTTGTGCATTTTCTTCTCAGTGTGCAAATCTAAAGTGAAAATTCACTCTTTCACATTGTTTACCTTGTATTCATTATATGTAATTCTTTTTATTCAGTAACAAACCAGAGTCTCTAGAGATAAAAATGCTATTTAAGTACTGATGTTTTTTTTTTTAATTATTGCTTTGGGAGATAACTGATATGTTCTTTGCTTTAATAACCATACTAATCTTTACAAGTTCTTTTATTTTATCTTTTTTTCCCCTCAAAAGCTTCCTAAATATTAAGTATTTAACCATTGTAACACCTCTGAAAGAGTGGTAGCCAATATATTTACATTTTATAGCTGGAGAAGATAGACGGAATTTAGTGGAGATAGCCTTTATTCATAGGGTAAGACAATAACTCAGTGTCTGGTACTCAATCCCTTGTATAGTCTATATTACTTTTGTAATAAGTCTCTGAACGTGAAAGGGTACACAGTTTACAGTGCTTTCACTACAGTTCCTTTGGTACGACAGACATTCCTGATTTTGTGTTTCCTAGAGGTCTTCAGCAGAATGCTGACACAGACTCCAGACTTAATTATTTCAATATTAGCAGCAGGTTGTTGGTGTTTTTTTTTTTGTCTCTCCCAAATGGACAAAAACTTGTCCTCCCTCATGTGTCTGGAATACATCATTTGACAGAATAAAGGCCACAAGACCCTGGCAAAGGTAATACAAGTCATACTACATCTTCAGAACATTTTCCTGGCCCGCAGCATGTTTTGTTTAAATAGAACAATTGTGTGGAAGAAAGCTGCATGAGTTGCTCATTGTTTTTCTGACTCTGGATGCTGTTGAGAAGTGAGCAACATTACCTGTGAACATCTGCTTGTAGCGCATGCATGGAAACTGACAGTACGGGAGAGAGTCAGCCTGTAAAGGCATGCTGGGTATACTCTACACTGCATTGTGTTTGCACTGTGTTTGAATGTGTTGCGCTGGTGCAGGTGTTTGCTACAGACTATAAGCTGCTGATTTAAATATCCTTTTTTTCCATTTCATAAATGTGGCATAGTTAATTTTATATCCCTTTAGATGCTGGGAACCCTGTGTTGTGCAGTATTGGACAGATCTTTAATGAGGGCACAGTATGCTTCACAGATCCTATTGTGCTGAAATCCACCATCGTTATAGTTCTGCAAGCTCTTAAATATGAAGAATTTAGCTTAGTTTTTCTTATAAATAAAGAATTCCATTCAGCATTTCTACTTTTGGGAAAAAAAATGCATTTACATGAGAATACAGTCTTCACTTTTAAGATGGATGCCAAGTGGATGTCTTCTCATCCTACAGCCAAATGATAAGCACAGTACAGCAAAGGCCTGCACCTACTCAAATTAATTGTTATGTGGATCATGAACTCCTTGTGGTGCAGATCACCAGCAATCAGGAAAGTTAATGTAGCACAGAATTTTCCTGACACTGGAAGAAGGTACGTTTTCTGTGTAGTCAGAGATAGTGATTGCTGCCTTAGCCCAGTTGAAAGGAAAGTGATAACAGCAGTGCACTTTACCTCATGTTCTTATCACTGAGTGTTAAATCTTTACATTCTGTGCAACAATATACATAATTATTCTCAGATTTAAAAAATATATATATTTAGTAAGGTGCAATCCAGCAGTACTATTCTCTTAAAAAAAATTTGAAGTGGTTCATCTTATAGTATGTTTTCCAAAGTCAAGTGAAAAATGTATGCATGGCTATCAGCAATGGCTATCAGCAATGCAACTATCCTGCATTGCTACTGCTCTCCTAATGACATTTCTGAAAAAGGTTACTATGTAAATAAATACTTAAGTTGTTTTTTTGTTTTTTTTTTTGTTTTTTTTTTTGAAACTAACGTAGATCTATATTTCTGTTTTACTGAGTAGTGGTCAAATGATTAACTAATCACATTTTATGAAGCTATTTTTATGAAGCTTTCTGTTTCCTTCAAATTTCAACAGTTGAAAGAAGAGGCGTGCTCTCTATCTAAAAGAGAAGGGGAAAAGACACTGTTTTGTTGTTTTTTCCCTTTGCATTTTCCCTTGCATTACCTCTCACATCATGGAAAGCATTTACATACTTCTGTGTTTCTTGATGGCTATGATAAAGTAATATGGCTAATGTAAATGAAGCCTTAATGCTTTATTTTTGTGAAGTGTAATTGACTTCCTATATTTGACACTCAGTGGCAACAAATGGACTTTCTCTTTAGAGTCTGATATGGAAAATAGAATTTTTCATCCCCATTTGAGTAAAATTATTTGATTCTAGGAAAAACACTAATGACTGCAATTTACTCTTACCATAATTTCTAAAATTTCTGATCTTCAGTCTTCCATCTATCTTCAATCTTCTGTCTCTATGGTAGGCAATTTCTGATAATCCTAATTACCAGGTACTTTGAAATATCTGAAAAATTTGGAATTTGAATAGACAACTAATGACGGAAGGCAGAAGTTCTGCTTTTCTTCACAAGGGAAAAGCTTTTTTCCTGGTGGTAGATTGAGGCCAGACCAGCAGCTGGTCACAAGCCCCACAAGCCCCTTGCCACACAAGCCCCTTGCTCTCTCACTGCTGTGAAGCAGGATGGATGGAGCAAACTAAAAGCAAGAAAACTGGCTTGATAAAAAAGAAAGTTTAATAAAGGAAAGGAAGGAAATGAAGGAAAGAGGAAGAAAGAAAAACAAAGAAAACCCCAGAACTACATCAAGTGATGCAAAGGCAATTGCTTACCATCTCCCACAAGCAGACCCATAGTCCCCTCCCAGCATCTTGCCTACCTCCAGCCTCAGTTGCTGGGTGAAGTGAGGAATGAGTTAGGGGTTTTGGCACAGATGGAGAAACAGAGAAAGACACGGTGCTGTGCAAGCACTGTTGAGTAATAGCTAAAAGATTGTGTTGCCAGTACTGTTTTAGTCACAGATCTTAAACACGGCACTATGCAGCTCACTGTGATCCACATTAACTTCATCAAAGCCACACTCAGGACATCCATGAGGGTTATATATATATTTCCAACTCAGTGCTGTCTTTAGAGGATTGAGAGGTTCAATTGATGTGATGGAAGATTTCTTCTGTTTGCTATGAAATCTGCCGGGACTTGATTCATATTCTTTTTATCTAAAGACTTCTCTTCTCCTAGGGTAAGTTGATCATTGTAGTTAGATCTGTTGAAACCATTCTCCAGTTTTATGTTGCTTCTCACAACTGATTCTGTTCAATCCAGAGGTCTATAAGACAAAATTATGGATTCCAGAACATCTTTCACACTTGCCCTGTGTCTTTCATACTCTAAGATTCTTAGTTAGTCTTTGTTGTGTACAAAGGCCTTACAGTAGTTCTGAGAAGTGACCGCAGTTGTCACACAGGTTACAGTTTGTAAGTGATGGTATCCAGCTGGGATTCTTATGCTATTGCTGAAGCGTACCATGAATAGTAAAGAGTATAAAGACCTACAGAGCTTAATAGAGAGTACCATGGTTACTGTTCTGATGAGTACTGGCCTTTTGTGGATTTACAAAAAGAAACGTTCTTTCCTTCAAGTCAGTCATATTTGCAGTATCTACTTGTTTATCTTGCTCTTCTATTTTAAAATATGTATTATTTCCTTACTATAGATGGGTATGTGATGCTTCCCTAGAGGATCTAATCTTGAGTGAATATTGAATCATAGTGAATATTGAAGTCTATTGGAGGGGGCAGAGGAGGAAAGAGTAGCAAAAAAACAATCAAGTTTTGAAAGGGAATTTCAATTTTTAAAATGGGTGATTATGAATACTTCAAATGTTCATCTTCAGGCTACAGTGATCAGCTTGCTAGTGTCATTAAATCTCTAGCATTTTTGCTTTTAATTAAATGCGTGAATTGTTGCAGTGTGCTTCAAATGGTTAATAAAGTAAGTCATTATTTTTATGCAAATATAGTATGCAAATAGTGATAGGATTGGTAAATCAGTTGCACTCTTTTTACAAAACAGTTAAGTGACAAATAACTTCAAAAACTGTTTTTTGACTGTTCATGACATTTCACTGAAATCTTAACGTTATTACAGATACTGTCAACAGCATTTTTATGAGATTCCTTGGTCTGCAGGGCTATTGTCTGGACATAAGTCATAAACTTGAAAACTTCTAATTTTAAAACAATGTTTTCATGTATTACACATGTCACAGAATACCTGTGTAAAAGTTCAAAAAATACCAAAGTCTTTTGTTTTCCTTTTTCTGCCAATATATGAGGTCACTGATGTAAGAGAGACCTGCAGGTCTGTCTAATGTCTTTCATGGAGTTCTCTGTTTTTAGGATAGGACCTTGTGGTCATATGCTGAAAGAAAGAAATATCAGTAAGAGTCTTTTAGTTGATCTGGTTATTCAAAGAACAGGGATTTGAGATTTAGTGCCTTAAAATAGTGGAACCTCACTCTTCAGTTTTACAGTCAGCAATAAATATTAGTTGTAATTAATATTAAAATTAATGTTTGATGTTTACACTGATTTTTTAGACTGTCAATAATTTCTAGTAATGTTAGTAAATTCTATAGTTAAGAGGATGTTTGTAAGGTTAGAATAAATTATGAAGTGTATTAGTCATTTACTGCAGCACTTGTGTAGTTATTTCTAGTTTGATAAGCATAACATGGGTTACTGTTGAAGCTTATTGTGCTTCACATTGCTAAAGGGAAAAGGGAGAGAAAATCAATTGTTAGAGATAATAGACTCACTTAAGTTGAAATGAGTAACGTATGAACCAATAAAAAGCTTCAAAAGAATGATTAATTTTCAAGAGGTATATGTGTACTAAGTATGATGATGTGCAAGGGCCTGAAATTTCATTTATTTATGGTTCACTTAGGGAACAAGGCTTATTTTAAACCTACTCTAAGCAAACAGACCAAGGAAACTGTATAATCCTGGTCTCTTGATTGCATAGATCAGAGACCTAAATGTCTGTAGTAAAATAATCTTTTTATGACCCCCATGGCTGGGATTTCTCTTCAAGAAAGTCAGGGAAAGACAGCAGAATGTTATACATTGGGTCTCATTATGATGTGATATTGATCCCAGTGCCATGGGTTCAGTCATATGTTCTTCTACACTTGTAAATATTCATGGTTCTGATGTTTCATGGCTGTGGAGATGCAGAGATACCTTTAAAGCAGGTGTAAGAAGAAGCTTCCTACCACTCCAGTGCCATTTGTAAGAAGGAAAAGATGGTGTTTTGCATAGCCAACTTTCTCCATTCCCCAGTCTTATCTCTCTGGTCACTTTCAGATATGCCAGGAACATCAGGTGTCAGGGAAATATTCAAGAGCTTTGCTCTAGTCAGGTGGAATCTTTTAGATAATATTTTTAAGCTATAAAGTTGATATGAAGTTCCTTTTCATGAGTATGGCATAGTTGTTCTGTGGAATGCATTGAAACTGAAGTTTGTGAAGATTACAAGTATAAAGGTACAAGACAAGGTAAGTTCATGGAAGATCACAGAATGGATGAGGTCAGGAGGGACCTTAGGAAGCCATCTTGTTGAACCTCTGCTCAAGCAGAGTGCCCAGACACATGTTCAGGTGGCTTTTGAAGATCTCCAAGGAGGGAGACTCCACAGCCTCTCTGGGCAACCTCCACCAATTCTTTGTCAACTGAGCAGTAAAGATGTGCTTCCTAATACTTAAACCTCCAGTGTTCCATTTGGTGCCTACTGTCTCTTGTTCTGGCACTGAAAAGAGTCTGGCTCCGTCTTCTTTGCACCCTCAGATATTTATACACATTGCTGAGATCCTCCTGAGCTTTCTCCATGCTGAACAGTATCAGCTGTCTCAGCCTTTCCTCACAAGAGAGATGCTTTGGTCCCTTCTGCATCTTCTTGGTGCTCTGCTGGACTCTCTCTAGTATGCCTATGTCTGTCTTACACTGCGGAGGGCAGAAGTGAATACAGCACTCCAGGTGTAGCCTCAGCAATGCTCAGTATAGGGGAAAGATCACCTCTCTTGACTTGCAGGTGATACTTTGCCTAACGCAGCCAAGAATTCCATCAGGCTTTGTAGCAGCAAGAGCGCACTGCTTACTCATGTAGAGCTTGTTGTCCACCAGCACTTACAGGTCCTTTTCTGCAGAGCTGCTTTTCAGCGGAGTGGCCCCCAGCCTGTGCTTGATCGTCCACCATTGGAGATCTTTTGAAGAGGTAAAATCTGAACCAATATAGCTGAGGGCTGGATCCTGTATAATTCTGATCCATTCTTGGTATTTTAGTGGCTGAATTCTTGACTTCTTATGACTATCACAACTACCTCATACTTTTCTACCATATCCTGTCAAGTTTGTGTTTATATACATTTTGTGACATATGCCCGCTTGATACTTTATTTTTAACATCTGGAGGAGAAAGCCCTCTACAGACATTTTTCAGACTGTCCAGCATGTGTAATTGCAGTCTTTGCAGAATGACATCAATTTCCTTTTCACATGTGAAATTATTTATATAATGTTGTTTTCATGTGGAAATGGCATGAACTGGACATGTTAAAAATCCACAAAAAGCTGAATCCATAAAAAGCTGAAATCCACAAATTTCTGAATTTTTGAGATCAGTTTTTTCTCACTTGCTTTTGAGGTCTGTGGTGAAAGTCTGCCTGCTAGATTTGCATATGTAGTTGATGTTTATGCTATTTGGAGTAGATTTTATATAAAGTTATTTGTGACTTTGGGAAGAGAGACTATTGAAAATAAATTGTGGTGCAAATTAATAAGAAAAGTATGTTATTTGTTCTTTATGTCAAGCACCTTTCCGTGATGCTAATGAACTGGGACTACTTAAGTAAGCTTTACTTAAGTAAGGTTTACTACTACTAGGTGGACCTATGAGATAAATTTCACTAATTCATGGAAACAGAATTTGGCACTGGTTCAGACTTACAAATAAGTGAAAAAAACTTGTTCCTATAGTGGCTCTGTGACCAAATCTTTTGGGTTATTCATCTGAAGCAGTTAACTACAGTATTGGATTAACTAATTTCAATTTAAGTAGACCTTTTAAACATTATGGCATTTGCTTGTTGCGTTTTTTGAATTCATTTTCCTTCACAAAACCTTTTTTATTAGCCTTTTCCACTGTGGAAAAGTTTTAAATGAATCCTTTATTTTCACTCCAAAATGGAGAAACAAAAAAAAAAAAAGAGCAAGTCAGCTCTGCTCAGTCTCTAATGCATGATAAATCTTCCTTCTTTGAGGTGAGGCAACATTGCTTTTTGGGATCTTTGTTCTGACTGTAAGTGCCTAATTTTTCAGCAGTACTCAAGCTGAAATGAAATGCAAGTATGTGTGTACCTTCAGGGCTTGAGGATTACTTGAATCTTTCATCTGGAAATAAAATTCTTGAAGTTTTGAGAAGATAAATGAGAAACACCCACTCAAGGAAGACCAGCATATATATGAAAATATAGGTATATTTATTGCAAGAAAAACTGCTAGGTGTTAGACTCTCAACTCCTGGTGATATTTATATCTAACATAATATGTTGTAGATAACACAAAATAAGAATCAGAACAGAGTGAACCAAAACAGAACTGTAAATGAAATACTTGTAAATGTGTTTTGCTGTCTTGTCTTTTTAAACTGGAATCTGTTGGAAGAAGGTTTTGGAAATATCTGTAGAAAAATTGATCCAATTTTCACATCCACTGCACACCACCACAGCACATTTTCCAAAGATTCATATATTCTTCTGATGCTTTCATTCCTTGGTGAAGCTTTCCAATTGCTGAAACTGTACTTTAATACTAGTTATAGAAAATAGTTTTTGGTTTACATTTCATAATGCATATAGAAGTTACACATCTGGTACAGCTAGTGGAAAGTGTCTGAAATTTCTGAAGTAAGACATTTATTGAATCTGAAACACTCCAAAACTAATGAAGGAGTATTGTAAATTCAGGATGGTACCTGGTTATATGAGTACTATGATTAAAAAAAAAAAGTTAGGTTTTGTTTCCCAATAATTCATGCTTGATTTGATTAGATTGTCTATTTTATTTCATTTTGAAAGTTGTGTGTGCCACTCCCTGGGCTAGCCATGCCTTCTCACCTGGTGCTCAGCCATTGGTTCAGGCTGTGACCTGTCAATTCTGCTGCAACACGTCTTTAGATTTTCAACTTACCAAAATTCACAAAATTGTGACCTAGTCTCAAAAACAGTCAGCTTTTGGATGAGTACCGGTTCAAAAAGGACAGATCTCTTAGAAAGAGCCCAGCAGAGGGCCACAAAGATGATAAAGGGCCTGGAGCATCTCCTGGTGAGGAAAGGCTGAGTAACCTGGGTTTGTTCAGCTTGGGGAAAAGAAGACTGAGAGGGGATCTGATAAATTTTTATAAATATCTAAACGGAGGTGGGAGGCAAATGGATGAAACCAGGCTCTTCTGAGTGATGTGTAGTGATAGGACAAGTAGCAGTGGCCTGAAAAGGCTCATTCTTGTTGAATCTGTTACTTAGAAAGTCCAGTGAAAGCTGAAAGAGGGCGACTGAAATACTTAGTTGTATACATACTAGTTTAAGGTACAAGCAAGTCAGAAGACCTAGTGGAAGAAGAAATAGTCACTTTTTCGTACTTTATTTTCTTCACATCTTTCTCTTGGCTGTTCCTCAGTAGATCAGCTAAATTTATTTCTGCTTCAGGTGGAGTAGTTAATAGAGTTGAACCCAAGTCTGATAGTGCTAGAATGGGGCCTTGGGCTACGATATTATGCATGTCAACACAGTCTTGAGAAACCAGGTATCAAATACATCCCTGTTCTCTCACTCTCCTTCACACAACTGTTAGGTGTGAAATGTAGTATTTACTCACTAAGTACTAGGTACAATCTTGAGGACTTCGTAAAGGATAGTCATATGTAGTTTGCCTCGAAATAATAAGTAATTGTCTTAATCGTTTGAAGTTAGGTAGTGCCTTTTCTATATTAACATTTTATGTAATACGGTTGAGATATTTGTTTACCCTCCAAACAATCCTAAGTTCATCCTTGTGTTTATTATTCCTACTCTGTCAATACGATGGGAGAATGATGCATGGTTACATTAATTTCTTTTTCTTGGTGGCTGATTCCATCTCTCTTCCTTAAGAAAAGGGTCTGTGAAAAAATTTGGCTTTTCTTTGTGCAGGAAAGGGAGTTTTTCTTGCTCATTCCAGCAGTCTGTATATTTTAATTCCACGATTTCTCACCTCATATACTACAACTACCTTTAGTTAAAGGTAAGACAATCTGAATGTTGTATGGATATTACTCTGTTATCGTCTCAGTGTTATCTTTCTTTCTTTTTTTTTTTTTCTTTCGTTCACTTTTTTAAAAGAAATGCTTTCTGCTATTCAAATGAACTTGGCCTCTATTTTCAGGGTAGTTGTTTGTCCTCTGGCACTATAATACAGAACACGTTAATACATCTCCCAAGATTTATAGGTAGGAAATAATTTGACTTAATAATATAAGTACCATAAAAAAGTGAAAAATACAGAAAAACAATGTTTACTAAATGACGGGGGAAAACGAGTTAAAAAAACCAACCCACCGAATAACTATACAGCCAGTGCCATTAATTTAGCAGTTGATATAATTTTATTAACACTTCTCACTACAGTTTATTGACACAGAAGTAATAGAAGGAACATCTGAAACATATCTGAAAGGCAAAAGATGAGTAGAGAATGCTGAATTGCTGAATGTCAGTTCATTGATTCAGACATCAGGTTGATATTTACATGTCACACTGGACACTACCCATGTTACTTACCACATGATCGCTTGGATTTTAATTTGTAATAAAGTATTTTAAATAGATTTACAATATGAATTCGCAACTATGGGAAAATTATTGAGAATCATATAGATAGTTTTATTGAGAGAAAGTAGGTAGATCATAAGATCTTTGCTCAGACTGGAAAATGCATTTCTCTGCCATTTTTTAGTGTGAGCCCTAGAGAAAATGAAATTGAAGCTGACAGGTGCTGTAACAGCACAAGGGATTAATACTAGAGCTTCAGTAAAAGACTTTTTTCATAAAAGCGTGGGTATTTCAGAATATCTAGTATTCCCAGTAGAAACTGCAGTGAACTGATACTTAAAAGATTTGATATCTCGTGTAAGCATAATACTGTCTACTAAGGCTAGAACAATGAGGTTAGAAGAAGTATCGATGATTTTGAGAAGTTATAGTGCAAATAAGAGAATGCAGAAAAAAACAGAGCCTTATCTTGCCTCTTCCTCTAGGTTATAAATAAAATAAAATGGAACAGGGTAAAGCCTCTTGAACAGAAATGTAGATCAAATGGAAAGTTCAACCTTTGTGAAGCTCCACCTACTGCATTAAGTCTATCAGCTTTGATGTGATAGGATGCAGCAGTTTTGAAATGAGCTTATAGTGAAGAAGAGGACACCTTGCCTTTTTCAAGGGGAGATTAACCCTGTTGTTGCAGCCTCTGTTTTCTGTAGCCCTTCTTAAAAAGAGCTAAGTGCACAGAGAATGTTAGAGGGTATCATTTGGGGTAGCAAAGAGATCGTGGAAGCTAACAGTACAGGAAATCTGTACTGCCTTTTAAAATGATCCAGTATTCATAAAGTAGAGATTGCTTAGCATGGAAAAAGGGGGACCTAATAACAGCCAATACTGGGGAGTTGGACTTGGTGACCTTTAAGGATCCATTCCAACTCAAGCTATTCTATGATTTAAGTGAAGGTTCCTGAAGATAGAGCCACACTCTTCACTGAAGTGTACAGTAGAAGGATGAGTGGTGCTGGGCATAAAATGAAACAGGCAAGGTTCTCGTTAAGGGAAACAAACAAACAAACAATAGTATGTGGATATTTAACTGCTGGACAGGTTGTCCAGGGATGTTGTGGAGTCAGTTACCTTGAAAGTTTTCAGGAATCAGTTGGACAGAGTGCTAAGCAACCTGGCTGATGCTGTTTTGAGCAGGTAATTGAGCCAGAAACCTGAGGTCCCTTTGAGTCTTCAGGATTTTACGCATTGCTTGCCTACTGAGGGCTTTGGACCCTTGAAATTGTAATTTTAGTTTACTCATACTGAAAATCAAACTATTGGAAATGTAAATGTTGTTCTGTTTTTGATTAAGCTAATGTACAGATATGTTTTACCACTCAGAACATACAGGATGTAATAAAGGTACTAAACCTGGACATCAGGAGGATGAAAGAGAGAAGTTGGTAATGAAATAGGAAATGTTCTGTGTGATTAGAAGGCATGCAAAAGGTGGTTTGGATAACCTGTGTAAGAAAGATATCTGCCATACAATCATGGACAAAAGCTTGCTCTGTTCTCTTATTCCCCTTATAATGTAGTTATTTTATTTAATATAAAATGCCAATCTCAAATCTGGTACCAAAAATTACAGGTGTAAGCTGACCTTTTAACTGTACAGTATAGCTGATTCCTTGTTCAGTCATCCAGAATGGATGTTCATTTACTGATGAGAATTGTATTAGCCAAATTGCTGTCAAACCTCATGATCATCTCCGTTAACTTGAGGGAAAAATGGAGCTGAAAGGGGATTCAGAACAAAAATATTTTATGCTCACAAAAAGAGAAAGACAGATGAAAGGAGAGAAGAAAATGTTGAAGAATGGTGTCAAGATAAAGTAAACACACAGAAGAAAATATACTTTCATGCCACATTTTAGAAGTTGAGTCACCAAAATAAGTAATATTGGAAGTATACAGATAGAAAGTTAATGTAGAAGTACCTAGATAAGTAATTACAGCCTATTACAGTTGTTACCCTCTTCTGAGTCCATAATGTGAGCTGAGAAGTCTGAAATTATCTAGATAAGTGGGAGTGAATAGCTTCTAATTTTTGCTTTCCCATCAGAAGTAGTAACTTTTAAGTCTGTCAGCATTTATTTTTAGGTTAGTATGTAGCTTAGTAGCCCTGAGGACAATAACAGGAAGCTAAAATGAGCTGGTGAAATACTATGACTAAAAGTTAACAGAACTAACAACTTTGACCCATGTAGTTCTGAAAGCATACCTAACTGGCAGTTTTCTGGGGGACTGAAGAATAAATGACAAGATAGGTAGAAAAGATAGCCCTCTGATCACTGTAATAGCCATCCCAGATTAGCACAAGTTTTTGAGCATACACAGAAGTCATTGTTCAAAAGGAGCTTTCTGTGTAAAATGAGGCTTAATTTTCTGCAAACATTATTAATACAAGACGATTGTTTCTTAGTGTAATAATGCTCCTGTACCCTTTAAAGGACTATTATGACCATTTACTAAATGTGTAGACTATTATATCCATTTGCAATAGAATAGGGCTCTACACTTTCATTCCTTTGTTCTCTGAATCTGTAACTGTTTTAAGCTTATTGTAGAATAACCAGCCAACATAATAAATATGAATTCCTATCTCTAATTAACCCTCCCAGAGATTACCTTTAAAAAAAAGCAGATAAAAGACTTAGTTTGTAACAGGTTATTCTCCATAAATCTCTCATATATTTGATAGTAAAAATGGACACAAATGTGAATGTTTTGAGTAAATGAGAATGATTCTGCAGTTTACAGACCTAGTTCCACAGAAAATTGGATAAGTAAAAACTATGCATGACTGGCAAAGGATTTAAATATGATTATCGAGGAACTGAATATTTTTTTTAGCTACAACGAAATTTTCCATAGATAGTGAGGACTGTATTGTGGAAAGGGAGCTGTGCCCACCGGGGGGCGCTGATGGTTTTCCTTTCTGGGCTGATTAACCTACATGCAGATTAATGTATGGAAAAGACAAATAGTAAAAGCTACCATGTATACAAGGAAACAGAGGAAAAATCGATATATCTTGAACTTGTTTTTTTTTTTTTTCTTCTCAAAATTTATAAACAAAATAAATGCATTATTATAGTAAGAGATGTATGGAAAATGAAATTGAAAGCTCACTGTTGTGAGGCTATACAATCTTACAATATCTTTTTAGTTACTTGTTAAACCTAGTTAGTTTTTTAAACCTATGATGCATGTGCATCATTTAAAAGAAGCATGAAGGAAAAAATGAGAAAAAGATCTATTTCTTTTCACCTTGAAATAGGAAAGTAACATTTTCCTACGATAAAGCGAGCATCTAATTCTTTTATACAGTGAAGAAATGCTGTAATGTGCAGTAAAAATATTTGGCACTACAAGTTCCCCATTATAGCCTGTGATGTAGTAGTTGTCTTTGAAACTCCCCAGATTTGTCCATTTTAACAAAATATGTTTGTTTTTGCCAAATTTTCCAAGTCTGGATCAGCAATCCTGTAAGCCTGTTGTGTGACTCATCTAATCATACAAATTGGGAATATCTGGTTTATGTCATCTTGATTAATTCAGAAGCAAGTGAACTTGAAGAGCAACACTTGTCAAAATGTGGCAGAATTGTATCAACAATTGTTGCTCATAAAGACTGCTGCCACCCACTTATATGTAATAATTTATCCCAATTTTTTAAACTTGCTGGCAAAGCAATTCTGAAAGCATAGGTAGGGGATAAATATGTACAGAAAAGAAGCAGTGCTGATATTCAGCAACTGTTGGTGTGTTTACATTTTTTTCTTGCAAGAATGAACTTTGTTGTTATAATGCATTTGTATTTCTTAACTTGATTTTCTAGCATTTATAATTAACTAAGCATGTATTTAATGTTAGACATATCAACTGTAACATTTAGTGCTAGAAAATTGATTTATGAACCAAAATCCTGACATCGTGTGTGAAGTAACATCTGTGTAGCCTAATATATAAATCAGTATGTAGTACAAACCCCCAGTTAGTTGTACCTGAATAAAACAATTTGTCTGGGAGAAAGGAGATGTTAAGCACAAAGTACTCATCAAAAATGGTTGTCTCTGATTAATCTTTCAGCCTCAACAGTTACTGAATTAGTCCCTGCTTAGTTATAGAGATTGTGGTATCCTTTTCCTGGGTGTGCAATTGATATTATTTCTATAAATTGTTTATCACAAATTAAGCTCTGAAAATAATTTCTGTGTAAAGGCCAGAAAACTAAACTCCTGGAAAGAAAATCTAAATGCATCTAACTGCAAGAGAAAAAATGATTCAGGATTTCCAAGTTCAGCTGTGTAGAGTTTTAACCAATTCGATACTTTCTCATGAAATTAAATAGTTGTTGGTTTTTTTTTGGTAATGGAATTTGTTCTCACTTGGTATGTTTGAAAGACATACTATGTTTGAGTAATAAAGGCGGTTTTATTTTTTAAATATGACCAAAAGTGATGAGGTATGTGCAATTTTTGTGATTAACTTGGGAAGTGTTTATTTATCCTATAAAACCTAAGAAGTTAGTGCTACAGCTGCTGTTAAATCTCTCCTACTGAATAGTTGATTCTGTAATTTCTTTTCTTCTAAGGTGCTGAAGTTTCAGGGAGTTTTAAGGGCTTCTTTTTCTTTGGCAAATTCTTCTCTATAAATATATTGCTTTCTTTTTTTCTGACTGCGTGCTTTTAGTTTGTAGCGCACCTGGTCCTTTGTTAGAGTCATGTGGAATAACTGAATATTAAATGTTTCTAATCCTGCCACTATTTTTTTTCTAGTAAGTTCTTTAAGTTGTGACTATTTTATTTTACTTTTTTTTTTGTGTGTGTGGTTGTTTGATTGTCAATACAAAAGCCTATCTCAAATAACTGGCTGAGTTGGTTATACCTGTTGAAAAAAAGAGAGTGCTCAGAGAAATCTGGGTTTAAACAACAACAAAAAAAGACTAGTATTTATCGTATGCTAAGATAAAATATATAAAATAATGATGGCATTTATCATAAAGTAAATGAATAAAGTTTGTTTAGCAAATTATTTTGTAAAATGAAAAGCAATTTCAAGATGTGATCAGCTATGTTTTAAAAGGAAGTTTCTACAAAAAAAGTCTCCTTTCTACAAAAAAAGGGGCCTTTCACCTGTGAATATGAAAAGCTCAACAGTCAATGATGTGGAAGCCACTGCTCATATGATATAGACAGGTTTTTTTGTTTTGTTTTGTTTTGTTTTGTGTGTGTGTGATTACTTTCTTATAGATTAGAGGAGAGAACAAGCTGGTACTATTCAAAAGATGGTTTTAAACCAGACTCTTTTCAGCAGTGCATGGTGATAGGATGAGGGGAAATGGCCACAAATGGAAGAATAGAAAGTTCACAAATGTGCGTAAAAACTTCTTCATGGTAAGGGTGACGGAGCACTGGAACAGGCTGCCAAGGGAGGTTGTAGATCTCCTTCTCTGGAGATAATCAAGACCCGCCTACCTATACAACCTGGTCTAGGGAGCCTGCTTTGGCAGGGGGATTGGACTAGATGATCTCTAGAGGTCCCTTCCAGCCCCTATAATTCTGTGATTCTGTATATATGTATATTGATTTTACGATACTGAAATCTTTGAGAAGGTGATGTGTTATGCAGAGATGAAATATTCTCCAGATAAGATACTCCTGTCCATATTCCTATATTCTAGACAGAATAGGCTGCTCTCTCAAGAGCTTTTACTAACTGGATGAACTTGAAGTTCTGAGACACTTAATAAGAAGGCCAAATTGTATTTTCTGTAGAAATGGCAGTAAGTCTAATAGAATCATGGAATGGCCTGGGTTGAAAAGGACCTCAAAGATCATCTAGTTTCAACCCCCCTGCCGTGGGCAGGGCTGCCAGCCACTAGACCAGGCTGCCCAGAGCCACATCCAGCCTTGCCTTGAATACCTCCAGGGATGGGGGCATCCACAACCTCTCTGGTCAGTCTGTTCCAGTGCTCTACCCTCTGAGTGAAAAACTTCCTCCTAACATCTAACCTAAATCTCCCGTCTTAGTTTAAAACTGTTCCCCCTTGTCCTGTCACTATCAACCCACGTACACAGTTGTTCCCCCTCCTGTTTATACACTTCCTTCAAGTACTGGAAGGCCACAATGAGGTCTCCCTGGAGCCTTCTCTTCTCCAAGCTAAACAAGCCCAGTTCCCTTAACCTTTCTTCATAGGAGAGATGCTCCAGCCTTCTGATCATTTTAGTGGCCCTCCTCTGGACCCATTTCAAAGATTTCAGCTGTCATCTGGGCAAGCACAATGTCACCTGGCTGCTCCAGTGCTGGGATAACAGGGCTCCTGGCCTGGATTTAGTGGGCATGGAAGCCAGGCAGCTAGAATCCCTCTCTAGGGAAGGAGGTATTGACAAAGAGATTGCAAAAAAATGAAAATGCTCTCCCTCTCTGGACACAGCTTCAGTCAGCCATGAAGGAAGAGTATCCCCACAGGAATGATATTATGTGTCAGCAAGACAAGTAGACCACCATGGAAAGACATATCCAGAATATGAAGGAATTGACTATACTGGAGGTGGTGCATAATGTTGACCTGAATAACAGTCAATTATCCCAAAATCCAGATAGTGTCAAGTGCACACAACGCATGTGGTGAAAGTTTGTACAGAGTTCAGCATCATCATATGCCAACTCACAAGTAGTAATGACCTAGAAAGATGAAGAGGAAAAAATAGTGGATGAATTGGCTGACCAACGCTGGCAATATGAAGAAAATATGTGAGCCTGAGTTTTAGCTGTGGAGAATTTTTCCCAAGAGGCCCAGCAACTCAAAGGAAATATATCTTCCTCCCCGCTTGCATGGACCAGCATCTCAGCTACCAGAAGTAATCGATTTTCAGTTCAAGAGAGAAGATACAGTGGATGCATACCACATGCCATCCTATGGTTTTACCTGTGTGACCATGGAGAGGACATAGGGAAGAAGGATGGAAAACTCACCTTGACCTTACAGGCATGAGTACATGAGTTGTAAGGGAAAACGGTCATGAGAGTGGGTTCTTTCAAGAAAATGGTGGCTTCAGTATCTAGTGGACAGTTCTCTAAGACAGAGAAGATGGTCTGATCTTATTTCTGAGTTTGATATAAAGAATTTTGATTTGCATTCACAAGAAATGAGTAATGAATAAAATAACTGGGCCTAGAGGGGCCTACCTCTAGCCAGGTGGAAGAAAAAGACAGTTGGGTTCATTGGAGTGTGTGGATATGATGGCCTGGCACATCAGAACCACAAGAGTATAAGGTTCTTATGGACATCGGTGCACAGTGTACCCTAATGCCATCACGTTATAAACATAAAGAACCCATCTGGCATTTCATTTCAGGAGCGACAGGGGGATCCCAAGAGTTAACTGTATTGGAGGACAAAGTGAGCCTAGATGGGAATTAGTGGCAAAAGCATCCCATTGTGACTGGCCCAGAGGCTCCATGCATCCTTGGTACAGATTACCTCAGGAGAAGATACTTCAAAGATCCAAAAAGGTACCAGCAGGCTTTTGACATATCTGACTTGTAGATGGAGGACATTAAGCATCTGTCTACCTTGCCTGATCTCTCAGAGGACTCTGCTGGGGGGTTGCTAAGAATAAAAGAACAAAAGATGTCAATAGCTACTACAATAGTGTACTAGTGACAATGTCTCAACAACCCGGACCCCCTGATTCCCATCTATCAGCTGATTTGTCAGCTGGAGTGACAAAGAGTAATCATCAAGACTCACTCACTCTTTGACAGTCCTATATGGACAGCGTGAAAGTCCAGTGACGAATGGAGGCTAACAGTAGACTACTGAGGCCTGTATGAAGTCATACCACCTCTGAGTGCTGTTGTACTAGACATGCTAGAACTTCAGTACAAACTGGAGTCAAAGGCAGCCAAATGATATGCCACAATTGATACAGCTAATGTGTTTTTCTGAGTCCTTTAGGTGGCAGAGTGAAAGACACAATTTGCTTTCATTTCGAGGGGTATTCAGTACACCTGGAAACAACTGACCCAGGGGTGGAAACAGCCCTATCAATTGCCGTGGGCTTTATCCAGACGACACTGGAACACTGAGAAGCTCCTGAATACCTGCAATACAGTGATCATTGTGTGGAAAAACACAGCCAAGGAAGTTTATGAGAAAGGGAAGAAAATATTTCAAATCCTTCTGAAAGCCAGTTTTGTCATAAAGCAAAGTAAGGTCAAGGGACCAGCACAGGAAATCCACTACTTAGAAAGTCCTGATGTTCAGAGTGAGCCTTCCGTATTCTGGTTATGTGCCCATTGTCTCTTGTTCTGGTACTGTGCACCACTAAAACAAATCTGGTCTTATCTTCCTTGCATCCCCTTTCAGATATTTATAGACTTCTGTAAGATACTTCCCAAACCTACTCCTCTCCAAACTGAACAATCCCAATTTACTCAGTCTCTCTCTATAGAAGAGGCTCTCCAGTTACTTGGTCATCTTTGTGACCCTTGCTGGACTCTTTACAGTAGTACCGTTCCTCTCCTCTCCTGGATAGGCCAAAACTGGACACAATACTCAGGTGTGACCTCTACTATGCTGAGAGTAGAAGGGAAGGATCATCTCCCTCATCCTGCTTGCAGTATATTGATCAATGCAGTATAGGATACCATTTGCCTTATTGGTGGCAAGGGCACTCTGCTGGCTAATGTTCCACATTTTTGAACATGCCATGTTCAAATTGCCAGGAATCTGAAAGAACAGGAATGTTCTTCAACTGTAACATTTTTAAATTTTCTCATTCTATTTTATGACAGTTCAGTGTAATCTGCATTACATGAACAATAGATGTAAGTTGTTCCAAAAGTAATGCCTGCTATTTATTTCTATGGAAATTACAACAGTTACAAAGATCTATGACACCATTTGACAGAGCAAATTCTCAGTTACAAAACAGTATGTTTTTCAACACAGTCACTACCATTAGCTTTGCATTTTTGCCAGTGATGAATAAAAGCCTGCATGCTGCTCTCGGAAAAATCTGCACCAGAGAAGGTAATTCACTGTCCCTGTCACCACTACTGAAATGCACCACCCACCAGCTCACTTTATTCATATTCACTATTTGGTCTCTATGTTCAGCAAGCATCAATGAATGTCAGTGGGTACAAATTTTTCCTGCATGGAGGAATTCAAATACATACCTTTGCTTCATCTGCACTTCTACGTCAGACAACATTTTGTCAGACTGTCCCTCTGCTGTCATCTGTCACACAGCAATAAAATCTAATGGGATGTTGGTGGGAAGGTTCAGCCTCTACTGCCATAGCACCAACAACTGCTTCTAAAGTTGTGGGCCAACATAATAAAATAGGAGACAGTACTTTTGGAGCAGCCCCCTATAAATAACATTTTTGTCAAGAGAATTTAAATATGAAATAAAGTTTAAATATATATATATATATATATATAAGAAAAATAATATTGACAACTTTTCTTTCAAAACTTTGGTTGTATCTTTATCAAATCTTGTTTGGTAAAGAAAGGGGATCGATATTATACAGAGAAATATTTGTGAATTTCCTAAGAGTTGAAATCTGTGTAATAGAATAACCTTGTCACAAACTTACTAACAGTCTCTCTGCTTAGCTACAACATATCAATTTCATACATTTTTAAGTAACCATACTACCTTCTTTTCCTTCCTTGCATTCCCAGATGCACATCTGGGAAATATTGCTACTTTCAATGTCAGAGAAGTTTCAACACTGAACGTGATTTTTAGGATGGCCTATATGTAAAATGTCAGTAGTTTCCATATGGGATTCAAAAACTTGCGAGGTGTGAATTCAAGGCTAGACACAGCAAGAAGACTAAGGATCTAAATGAGATGAAAAAGGTAGAAATTATTTGAAGGCAGATAACAAAAGCAGAACAGAATGAGTAGCAGTTGCTCAGCAATTTTTAGTATGAAACACAGTTTTTTAGTTATTTTAACTTTCAAACTTTCCAATATTGAAATATCCCCAGACTGAGGTTCTCTGGTTTGAACGATGAGAAAATATGATGCTAAAATTGTATTAAATGCTGACATCTATTTTACTGGTATTTTCATTGCCTTCTTGATTTGAAAAGTATTATCAAACCAATTATCTTCAGCACAGAAACAAATTATATATTCAGATTTTTATTCCAGTGTGTACATTCAAAATGAATTCTCTCAGTATTTGTGTGATTTTTGGTATTAAAATTATTTTTAGATTCCAATGCATTAACTGTCTCCTATCTAAAAGCCCGGGAGATAAAGAGTCATCCATGACAAATCGTTTTAAAAGCTTCTGCTGGTTGAGGTAATTAATCAGGCAATTCACAGGAGGCATACATTAAATAGTAGTCCATTTAAAATAGTGTCCCATTGTTCCTTCTTCCATACCTTCACAAACCTGGCCATTATATACAAAATAAAGATTGGTTTATAGGTTATCCTCAACTAGTAAAATACAGCATAACTCTCTAACTTAGTAGCAATCAGAGTATCTATGTGTTCAGAGAAATCGTATTGTAGTTTCCACTCCTCGGGTAGCCTATGTCTTTGGATAAAAAGTCTTTACATTTAGAAATACAATAAACAAACAAAATACATACAGAGAAGCGCTTCAACAACTTTTTTAAGGACTTGAGTAGGTCTGATACCAGAATTTTTTGTTCTCCTACTTCTGGAACACAGGCTTTAAACACCAGGCCACTTTAGTAGTAGATTGTATCTCCTCTTCTCCACATTGAGCTGTATTTTTAATTAAATACAGTAACTAAATCATTTCTGAAATGTTCTAAATCTTCTGACATGCTGTAGATTTAATCTAATCACATTCTTAATAAACCAGGTCCCTGACAGAATGTATTTTCCTCTGCCTAGTTCGTTTTTTTCCTATAGCTCAGATAGGATATACATAGTCATCCGCTGAGATATAAATATTCTAAAGAAGGTCAAACAGCTGGAAGTAATGAACAATGATTTGTATACTGATTTTTAGGCACTTCCAGTGCATGGGACCTGATGAGCAAAAAGAGAGCTCATTTTTTTTTGTCCTATTTAAAGTCTAAACAAATCCTTAACTGGGTCTGAATGCAAAGTGATTAGGACTATAAGTATCCTATATTACATGACCTGAAGTCTTGATGATCCAGGTGAGAATATTTTGCATTATTAGGTAGCATGTAGCTATACATTTATTTGTAAATTCAATACTGAGTAGCGTCCTAGTCTTAACTTCAGCAAGAGAACCTAATCCTTTTATTCCTGAGTGAAAAAAAAAAAAAAACCCATGAAAAGAAAGAACAGTAAACAGAATAACAATTCTGATATGAACATCCTGTATAGCAGCAGAACTAAACAAAGAAAACAGCCTCGATTAGGAAGTCTTTAGTTACACAATTGTATTAACCTCTTACTATAGTCAGGTTAAAGCAAATAAACCAGTGAAATAAGTTTATTGTGACTATAAGCAAGCATTTTGTTTCATTACCAAATTTGTCTGTCTGCTAGTTTGAAATGTTCTTTAGATCACTTCATAAAAGTAAATAAGAAATAAATAGATAGATAAATACTAAATGTGAGAGCCAAACATGCAGTACCTACATTAAATTAAGAGCTTTAAATTAAATTAATTAAATTAAAATTTAATTTAATTAAATTAAATTAGCAGCTCGGCAGAGAAAGACCTAGGGGTCCTGATAGATGAGAAACTTAACATGAGCCAGCAGTGCGCTCTGGCAGC